>NW_011627322.1:15278-77408 GCF_000204515.1 Acromyrmex echinatior | reverse complement strand
TGAGGGGTGTTGTGAGAATGTAAGGGGCGCACTTTAAAATATATAGATATGGGGGGGGGGGGGGGGAGAGAAAGAGATACCGCTGGGTGCTTGGTGTGTATACCGCCTGAGGTCAATATCTCCTGTCGATAGAGAGAGGACCGTGTGTCGTATCGTACGTACTGCAAAGCGCATTTATACGAGTATAAAGGAGGATCCTGCCAAAGGTCCAATTCTCGAAGGTATTATTAAATCTTCAGGGCGTGTTATAAATACAAATTCCTCGTCGTCCTTTTGATCGAGATTGATGCACTTGAGCTTGAGCGGATTTATAATCAGAACTTAATCAGAGCTAACACAAACCAAAATCTACATTCTACATTTTAATTTCTTTTTATTTAGGATTTTTTCATTATAATTTCTTTTTCGCTGTACGGAAAGAACAATTTTATTAGGACATCTCCGAAAACTAGATAAGATACAGAAATCTGGAAATAATTTTATTGGACTATTAAAACAACGATGTAGGATTCTTAAATATAATAAGTAATACAGTTTTGACATTCTAACAACCAGTTTGAGATTATCTACATAATTATTTTGATAGCCCAACAAATTTATTTTCAGATCGATGACTAGCTAAATTTTTTGAGAAATTTGAGCAAAATCATCCTTACCAGAAATAAAAAGAAATGAATATTTAGAAATTTTGAATAAAAGCAAATTAAATATTTTGTGTACATTTTGTGCTTCGTGTTGCTTCGATCATTTAAATTATAATTACACCGCTGAAGCTCAAGTGCGTCAACCCTGGTTGAATGACAAGGAATGACAAGGAATTCGTATTTATAGTCGACTCGCTCTCGCCGTTCTAGCGCGAATAACTAGAAAGCTCGTGTTTAACGCTTGTCAATCGTATATAAAGTAACTCGTGAATCAATAATGACAGCTCTACTTCACGCGCGCGTGCACACCGATATGATATAGAACGTAGAAACGCGCGCGGGCGAGGAAGCGTACGTTTTTCCTGGCGGCGTAGGTGGGGAAGCGGAGCGGAGCGGTTTCTTCTCGGAGGAAGGAGACTCGCCTCTGCCTCTCGTCGTAAATCTGTCTTTCGGGCGACGACGGGCGCCCGCGCGAATTTATGCCCCGCCGCGGAAACTGGGCCACCGCGTCGCTGCGTGCCGCGGATAAAAGTCCGCCACTTGTTGCTGCTTTAGCAACGCGAAACGGAGCGATTCAAGCGAACCAGTGACGGCAGTGACGACGGTGACGGCGGTGACTTGCGAGGAGATTCCGCGAATGCGCGCGCTCTCATCGCTCGCGGGAGGAAAGTAAAGGGGTGATCCAATGGAAAAGAACGCGGCAGAATCTTCTCGAGCTATCACCTTCAAGTTCCTTCTCCGAGCAATCTCGCTTCCCTTCTATGACGATATATCAGACATTTTGTTCGTAACTCTCCACGTACCCGTTGTCTACTCTCTGAATCTGAATCGGTAAATAATTATTGACATTAGTTCTATGCCACTGGTAATCAGTGAAATTTAAATAAAAAATCAATGAAACGTGGAATCTTTGGTAATCTTTTTTCAATTGAATTCACCGATTCAGATTTAGAAAGCAATTAAAACATCGTAAGGGATTATGGACCGTGTCTACAAAGTTTAAATCATGATGATGGATGCATGGAGAAAAATTGAAAATGAACGCACTAGAATTCTGATCATATCAAAATTCGAATTATCTAAGCTAAAATTATAATAGATATAACCAGAAAATTTTGATTTATTCATTTTTTTTCGATCAAAATTCCAGTTAATGTAATCAGACTCTTTCCAGGGTGACTTATAATTTTTTTTTTTCTATTTATATTGGGAAATATGTACTATTCTTGTTAGACGTGATTGAGAATCCTTACAACGGGACTATTTGATTTTCGCAAATGCTATCTTGCTCCGTGTCAGACGTATAGAGTTCTATGGTTGCGCAAATTTCAACGAATACGACGAAGGACACAACGCGCCGCGCAGTCCCTTTCAAACGCACGAGGACAGACGCATGTCGCGTGTTATGCGACTTATGTTTTTAATCCTGCTTTCCTGCAATTCGTCTCTTGGATTAGATGCAATCCTTGTCCCATAATGGCTACGTTAGCGTGTTTCGTTCTTTCGGATGCCGATCGTCTGTCGTCGAAAATAAACCGAGTACTATCTAACGTTCGTGAATTAAAAAAAAAAAAAAGATAAACACAGAAGCTACAAGAAATCGTAGAAAGTGCAGCTAAGTGCATTTGCTAACGGTCCACCTGTCTTGAAAGAATGTATGTATGTACAACGCGGTAGTGGATATAACCGGTTTTAAAATGGGCTGGGCTTTGTTATTTTACCGACAAAACAAGTCATCGTGAGAGGGAGACGAAACATTAAGATGAAAAGAATCGAAGGACATCTCTCATCCCCTAAAGTGCTCTCTTCTCATGGTGCAAGCTTGTTTCGGTAATAGAGCGGCGACTTTTGTACGGCAACCTTGAAAGAACGAGCACAGCTCCGGTAAAATCTCTGCTCGCTAATCCCTAGTTGAGGTTAAGGGTACGGAGGATATAGAGATAAGACCAACCTTAGCGCCGGTCAAAGGATGGGACTGACTAAGCGGACTAAGACGAGATCCCAGGGAACGGAGGCGGTGGGCGCCTGTCGCCTGCCTTTAACGCTTGCCTACTCGCCACGACGTCCTTGAATACATCCCTTCTCTCCTTCCTTCCGTCCTTCTCTCTCTCTCTCTCTCTGTCTCTCCGTCTCTACGTCTTCTTTCCTCTGTCTCTTGCTCCTCGTCGCTCACCCGATCTTTCACCGTCCCGCCCGCTTCGCTTGAAAGAGCAAACTCAAGCGCGCACTTTGCCCCTTCTCACTCTCTACCAAGCCTTCAGCTTCTTTCTGCTCTTCTTCGTTTATTATTAAGCCTTTTTTTTGCCTGCTACTGAGTGTTCATTCAGTTTTTTTCTCTAAAGTAATATCTATTACGGTGACTGTATTTTCTTAGAGAAACTAAAAGACAAATCTGAAAATTTTAAGACTATTCCTAAAAATTTTCAAACAAATTTATGACTCTCAGAAATCTACTCATTAATTTCTGAAATTTTCTTGCGCAATATGAGATAACTCTCAACAAAAGCACAAGTCATCATAACATCAGAATGACATCAAAATAGCTGTAAATTCTATTATTAAAAGTCAATCAATCGCAACTCATTTTTATGTTATTGTGACTTTGTTGTTCTGCTTGGACTAATATTGTCCTTGCATAAAACTATTTGTCGATTGTTTCAATAAAAATTCGCTCATTAGTACATCAGACATTGGAATGTTAATTAGAAAGGAATTTCCCGTAATATTATTAAAATAAAGGACAAAATTGAATTTCGAGAAAAAAATTAATAAATCTAAAGGACAGCTACTTACTTGAAATAAAGAACTTTGTAATAAAGGATGTAAGATCACCGTAGTAATACCCTGATATTCCACTTTCGAGCAAACTCCCTCTTTTCGTGATAAAACTTGACTCGCGTTGAAATATGGAATGTCGAAGATTATTATTTATCGCGAGCAATCGCGATTTATCGTCGATCTTACGAAGAGCCGATCGTAGATTCGTCGGGAAATCTGTTATCGGTTATTGCGGTGAGGAGCCGGCGTACTTGGTATGATGAAACCCTTTTCTCTCTCTCTCTCTCTCTCACATCTTCCTCTTCGCGCTCCATCCTTTCGCTCTCCTCTCATCTCCTCTCGTCTCCGCTCGTCTCCGCTCGTCTGACCGCCACGAGTCGCCGGCGATCAGCGGGAGTGGCTCTCTCGCATTCCGGTGCCTCTTCACCGTACCGATCGCGCCGGCAGCGTTTGCACCGAACAGCAAGCACACTGATTTCCGGATCGGAGAAGCCCGACGAGATGCCGCTTTTGAAGATCCGCCGGCAAAGATCCTAATTCGATGCAGCTTTTGCCCGCTCGGTATCTCGGCGAAGACGGATCGCGGGAGTGCGCCGCGACGCATTATAATGCATGACGTCGATTCAGCCTCTCAATGTCACGACATTCAGCTCGGCGACGATCCGCGTTGCGACGTCGCGTGAAGAGATAAATTCGTGATATCGCGCAAACTTGAAATTTTGGACATCACCAGCGTGAAAAGGAAAAGTGATGAAGTTATGTGAAAGTTTAAGATCGAGTCTTACAGCGAGTTCGGTTGAATACACTAATGTGCACTGCATATTAAAATCGTTGCAAATGATTTAATCTGAGTGTGAAATGCAAATATTTATAAAATACATATGTACTTAACAACATAATAAAGTGTATTGAGGATTTCGCGGTTTAATCCGTTAATTTTTTTACATATTTATGTCAAACACACATTTTTATGTCAATTTGTACGATGGCTTTAATTTTTAGAGAGCGAAATTTATTTTTTATCTTACTCTAACTTTTTTCTGAATAAGATTTGTTATAATTCATTATTTCGTTGTATTCTTTACCTCGAAATATAACCCCATCAGCGTCACTATAGTGACTTTCTCATCTTGTGAAGATTAATCAAGAAAAAGAACGAGGATCTTTTTAAAATCTTACAGCTTTTTCCGAGTAAGATTTATTATATATTTATTCCATTGTATTCTCTATTCAAAATATACTGTTTCAGCTTCACTAAAGTAGTTTGCTGTCTTGTGAAGATTATTATTTAGAGAGTGAGAGTCTATTTTTAAAACCTTACAGCTTTTGAGTATACAAGATTTCTTATCTTACTGAAAAAAAAAATCTTAATTTCAAAGGAATATCTCTTTGCTCATATATTGAAAATTTTTTTGAAAATAAGATATTGTACTCTTTCAAAGAAATAAGATATTGTATTCTCAAAGAAATTTTCATTCAAAGAAATAATTTTTTTAAATACGAGCAAAGAGATATTTCTTTGAAACTAAGATTTTTTTTCAATGTATAATTCATTATATTCTTTATCTTAAACTGTGACACTGTTTCAGTGCCACATAGTAGTTTTCCCATCTTGTAAAGGTTAATGTGCACCAAGGTGAATTGTGTGTGAACACCGAGTGTGTTTAACGAATTCGCTATTATAGTCTCGAAAAATAAGGATAACGTTTAGGGTCACTTCACAAATCTCTATTCACAAATCCAACCGAAATCCACCGAAATCCATATGTAGACACTTAACGTCCCCGACGGTGCCATCGGAGAAGAAAAGATCGGAGACGATGTTTCTTCTGTCGTTTTTCTCTTACTTTGTTTTTCTCTTTTGTGACACTCTTCCGAAGCCAAAGCTCGTAATTCACGAATCCGTTCACCTTGGAAGCCGAGCGAGCGGGCGCGGTGGCGCCGCCGGTACGGTCGAATCTTCCGCGTGGCTATATATTTTTGCAAACTCGGCGGTGACACTATCTCACAGATTCGCGCGGCACTTAGCAGCTTACGGTGACACGCGTAATTCGCGGAATTATATTTACGTTCCCTTTGTGGAGTGACGCTCGCTGCGCGTGCCAAAATCGCGCAGCGAGCTCACCCGTCCGGCCTTACTTTGTAAATAAATTGTATTTACCCGACGCGCACCGGCGTTGTATATTGGACGTCGACCGACGACAGCGAGTATAATAAACCAGGTTCGCGTATGTCAATTTGTTCCTTATCGGTCGGATAAATATTTGCGCCGATAATCGCTCGTATGCTCTGATTGTTTGTCGCACGTTGCATGGCGTTGTTGCCGGGAGTCTAAAAAAATTGTTAAAACTTGGAAAATTCTATCTCCGTGAACAATGAACATTCGATACCTTTGATTTACGTTCAGCAAGTTCATGGAGATTGTTATATCTGGAATCATCCCTTTTGTTGAAATTAATTGTTCGTAATTAAAAATAATTTGCGAGATCTTTCGTCAATTGGATGAGATAATATTTCTTTGCTGATATATTTTGATGATCAGGATTAAGTACGTTATATAATTATTTTATCATTAAGATTATTTTTTGTTGAGATGAGCGAAAAAAATATTAATTTTTATCAGGAAACGCCGAGTGAGTTTTGCTTTCTATTTATGTAACAACAGCCCTCGCGTGGGAAACAGGACAAGGATTTGGTGAAGATAGAAGAGAGAGAGAGAGAGAGAGAGAGAGGAGGAGGAGGAGGAGAGAATTCTCCTGTGAAATTTGCTCGACGCGACTCGGCAACGATGGGGGCGAGGCCAGCGGATTTTTAAATAATTGCGTTCCTAAAAATAGACGGCTCTCTCTTCTATCTTCACGATATCCTTGAAGTCCCATTCCTTGGCTTTGCCCATCCCTCGTCGCTTTCTCTAATGTTTTAGGGTGCGATGTGGCAGGAAATGCTTCTCCTGTAGGTACGAGATTTTGGAATTCAAAAGGAATGCAACCGAGCTCTCATCCAACTTGTCCGTCTGACATCATCTTCTCTTTTAGTGAATGGACCTGACCTTCTATGGTCTATCTCTAAAACTATTGGCATATTGTGTCGAGTCTAAAATCTTTTATATTGTAACCATACTATTCGCAATACTCGTAAAAACAATATTTTATCTTGAGACATTTTATTTTTAATTATCAATTGTCTTTATCTTGTTAAATATCTATTTCATTAAATAAAGTCAAAAACATACAGTGATTAGATTAGATATATCATTAGTATAATTTTGTCGAAACAAAGTAGATTTTTATAAAAGCTCAATAAAATGATTTTCGAAATAAAATGATAGATTTTAGGAGACCAATAAATAACTGTGAGATGTAAGAAGAACGAGTTTTAAAAGACATTAAAATCGAACGTAGGTTATTTATGCGAACAGATTAACATTGTTTCATCGCGAATTATAGTTGGTCATTCTGTTTGTTATACGAGACTTTTGTCACAGTGCACACAAATAAATTAACCGTCTCGAGCGAATAATTATTTTGGACGATTCTGTCACCTCCTTTGTGCCGCCATGAAGGAGGAACAAGCACAGATAGAGAAAGAGAGAGAGAAAGAGAGAGACATTTCCGTGATGCTCATGAATCATGCGTCTGGCGATTATACCTTGGCCGTTTCTGTCTCTTCTGGCCCGCGGAAATTGTTACTTTTAATTGTTCTCGCTCTGCGATCGATCGTGAATTCTTGCGAACAGTTAATCGCCATTGATCGCCACTGTCGGCTTTAACATTCAGCCTAAGCGCTAAAGGTTGTATCGAGTGACAGCGTACAGTTTATCTCTCTTCGACGATACATAAGAAAGGAGATTTATTTTGCTATCGGATTTACATCTCCCGCGCGCGTTCGCCGCGCTGCATAGGACGTGGTGACGAATCGTTTTACCGTTTGGCACGATGCAACTTAAGAGGCGAACGCATCTCTCGCGCGCACCTGCGCCGAGAGAATCGAGTTTATTCCGTCTGCTGAAGCGGAGAAATCCGAGACTAGGTATTACGTCGATTAACCGCGCGCGGGACGAGGCACGGACGAGGTATGGTCTCATATGAAATTACGTGGAACCTCGCTGCCGGTGTTTACCGACAATAAGCCTTTTATGCAACGCACGCGTCGTGAAATTCTTCTTCACCCGGCTCGCGTCGGAAAATTCTCGTCGTTCGATCCTCGCGCGATAACGAACGTCTCTGTTCAGTGGCGACGCTTTTACGTTCATAGAAAAGACGATTTTGCTAAAGTATCTAAAGCTTCAACTATATGTATTATTTAGACACAGATTTCAAAATAATTTTAATAAACTATTATATTAAAATATAAATTTAAAATGGGTTTGGTTGCTAAAATGTCAAAATTTTTTGCTCATCTGACACAATTATTTTCAGATTTGTATCGAGTTACAAATTTTTAAATAGTACTTGAACAAAAAAATTGTTTCTTTTATGTTGTAAAATCGTGTTAGCGTCGTCGCTGTGTGACTCAGTGATACACACATTTTTTAATGTTTGTTTTTTTCCCTTCCTCTGCTCAAGTATAGTACAACGATGATTATGTTTCTCTCTATCTTTATTCTATAAAGCGAAACATGTGCGAGAGCGAAAAAAAGCGTGAGTGAGTGAGTGAGAGAGTGAGAAGGGGGAAAGGAATTAAGAGAGGAAGAAATAGTCTCGGTGTGGAAAGCAGCTTCTCAAGGGGTTGCCCGTTTATTTTCAGATTGTGCACCCAGTGAAGGGGATCAACGTCGGTGCAGAAACAGCACGCCTCTGCCACTTCCCGGCTCGCTTACCACCAACGGAGAAGGTAACTATGTCTTCAAGGTTATATGTACCCCATATGTTCACCGATGAGAGATCCCACGATGAGAGATGTATGGGATGTTCCCCGTTGAGTCATTCTAACGATAATGGATCGTTAGAAATTTCGACATGAAATTTCGAAAAAATAAGATGATCCGTTTCTCGTCGTGTCATATCCAATTTTTTTTTCTCTTTTTATCTTTGAATAATCGTTCAAACCCCGTGGTTGAGTCCCCGAGATACCTCCGACTACGCCACTGATCGATGACTACACCTACATCCACGTGGTTAACCTTGATCGGCGCCACGATCAGTTTTTCTTTTCTCATGCATTTCTTCCCTATCCGAAAGAAATAAAAGCGGGTTTTAATTTTAAGCGTGCTTCATTCCCCTTCGAATTACGGCAGGTTGCAAGAGATAATCGCGATTCAATTTAATTTTACATTTTCTAACGCATACAGTTTTTACATGCACTAAGGATTTGAATAAATTATCTTCTCCCTTTTTCCATATTATACTTTCTACAAAAAAAAATCACTCGCATTCTATGTTCTCTAAATTCTTTAGAATGAAATTTCAGAAGAGTGAAAATTGAGCCAGTCTTTAAAAAGGATGGCTCCAATTTTCATTCTTTAAGAGATTTCACTCTTCGGAGTGAAATTCGCTCTGAAAGTTTTAGAGAGAGTATATATAAAAATCATCGTTCTCACATTTGATTTACAATATGCCTGTGTAAAAGGTAATGATTTATCGCTCCCCAAGATTTTCTCGAAAGAACGAGACAACGTTTCCACAATGTCGACCGGCCTCGATCGAAGAAATTTCCTCAGCACGCACGTTCCTTCGGGCTGACGTGCACGTAGCTTTTCACGCATGACGCACCGCACGGATCGCGGACTCGTCGTTTTTCGGACCGCTCTCGGGCCGCTCTCGCGTTGCTGCTTCGTGGAACGCCTGAAACGCTTTTGGCCCCAGCCAGAAGCAGGAAAGTGAACGCGCTCTGCTCTCTCGTCGTCGACTCGTACGACGATTACTCTCGTTTCTCCGCAACGTCGTTCAATAATTTTCTGTGTCGTTGCGCCATATCGGACTGAGTATACAAATTTTTTTTTTCGAAGTGTAGATGAAAGTGCGAAAATATTAGCGGGTATTAGCGATAAGAAAATAATTTGCAAGAATGAAAGATAAAAAAATACACATAAAAAACTGATTAATGTAACGATTAATGTACGTCTATACTTATTTATTTATTTACTTATTTATTACTATTGAATTGATTTTAAAAGAATATTTCAATTATAGGCAGTTTTTTTTTGGATTACGTTCTATGAGATGTAATTTGATCTGTAGGAAGATTAAGTCTTTATATAAGCGAATGACGACTTTATTTATTCTCTTGATTGATCGCAAATTCCCATACCGGTGAAGAAAAACGAATATTAATTATAATATTCACGACAACACGTTACGGCGAGTTTTTCTCTCGTGTGTCGAAGTCTTTTTATGTATTTTTACTGCCTTCGCCAATGCAAACGCTGCTGCTCTAACGACGTCAAACATTCTCAAGTCGACAAATTGCGTCTGTCCGGCGCATCTTGCGATTTTACAAGAGTGAATAAGAAACGATGCGTATGTTCACGCATTTAATCAGAGTAATCGTGTAGAACATAATTTACTCCAGCAATTTCGGATTAAGAGAACGTCGTTTATATAAGAATTATTATAAGAGTGTAAACTTTTCAAATCTTTTGAATTTTTTAATTCCTTTAAATTACATTTCAGATGCATATGAAAATTCTTAAATTACTAAATAACTATCAAGTTATTTTACTTTTTCTCTCTTTTAAATCCTTTTTTTAATTTCTGGTATTTATTTATAGTGTCTTAATTTTTTACATGAGGTAAAAATAAAAAATTGAAATTATAAATAAAACACTAAAACTATATATCCATTGAATAAAAAAACATGCTAGTATTTCTCAGGCGGATTTGAAATTTCTGAGATTTTACAGTATAGCATTAAAAAAATGCACGTTCGACCTGTCGTCACAGCAGGTCATTTACCGGAAACGAGAATCATCCTGACGGGATTGCACTTTCGTCGGCTTAGCAAATGTCGCGTATATTCGCGAGATGTTGAGCGCTGCAATATAATACGCGAAGTGTGGAGCACCGAAAGGGATGACATGGAATCATAAACACGCGCGTGGTTACCTTTTTATTTGAGTTATAGATAGAACGCGCTGCTTCCGGGAGAGAACAGAAATATCAGGATTCGATCGAGCGTTTTCCAACTGACGCCGCGACCATCGGCGTCTTTTCAGAAGGCTTTTTCAACTCGGGATGCTTCATTTATTTCTTTTCATATAAATTCAGCGATAAATCACGATTAATTGCAATTTAAGAAATAACATAAGGTAAACGTCCCAGTATTTGTCCAGACATTTACAACACATACAAAACTTTATATTATTATTAATCTCAAAATGTGCTTTCTAAAATGTATTACAATTTAATTACAATCTATAAATACAATTAAATTATAATATTGTAATAAAAAAGCATTTGTAAAATTAATAATAATAAATTTTGTGTAAAAATAGAAAGTATAAAAGAAAGTATTCAGTCACTGGGACATTTATACCTTAAAAAAATTAAGATATCTTTCACTATTGTTATGGACGCAATTCGATGATGTTTTAATAATTTTTTTTTTATCAATTAATAATAACCCGTTGGTTAAAAATTTCAACTTCGCGGAATACGGGCGATGGATCCATCGTCGATCCATCAAACGGTGCCGTACGTCGTCGGACGCAGGCTGTTGCATCTGCCGCAGGACGAGGGGAAGAAGAAGGCCGTGCAGGAACGCGGGTAGGAAGGAAAGAGAAGGGAAAAGCCGGCTCCCGGGATGCAGGCAGGTTTGAGAATGGCACGATAGGTCGGTCGGCTAAGGTGGGTGGCATTCGGCGCGACTGTTTGAGGGAACAGGGGGACCCCTGGCGCCAGACAGCTGCCGCGTGTCTCGACCTCGCTCGCGCTAGCTCGTTCGCCTGCTTCGGCCTCTCTCTCTCTCTCTCTCTCTCTCTCTCTCTCCTCAACCGTCGCGCCGTACTCGTGGCTCTCCTCGCCTCGCTTCTCCAATACGTATAGATCGTACATGCATACGTCGTATGCACGTGTATGCGCCTACGTGCCCGACTTGGTCCGCTATTTTATTGATTTATTTTGGCGCTAGGCTCTCTGTTTCTCTCTCTCACTCGCTCTTTTTCTCTGTGCTGCTCGCTTTGGACGTCCGTCGTCGTGCTGCCTTCGGCCGACGATCGATCGAAATGCGTCGGTCTCGTTTCTCGAGAATCTCGAGCACAGAGTTCCTGACGAAGAAGACGCTTGTTGCTGAGCTTAGTTTCCAAGATTCTCGCAATCGATTCTGGAAATGTACTTAACTCCACGAATAACACTTCATAATTCTTAAGAACTGATAGAAATTCTAAATAAGATTTATAAAAAACTTACGTATAAAAATATATTTGTTTTTATTTGTAGGTATTGCGATTTAATATTCTTATTAGATAATAGCTTCGATGACTGGTTTTACGAGTACATTTGGAATATTCTAATTCATAAGACTATTGTTGTTTATTCAAGAATTTCATGATTCATTACCATTAATATGTACATTATCGTATGATATATAATCATGTGAGATTTATGTTCTCTTCTCTCTTTCATTACGTCTCTTATATTCTTATTATATCTATTGTATTACTGTCATCACATTTTCATCACCCTATTCATATTCAACTATTCTATTGTCTCTTGTAAAAATTGTCAACGCCGAGCAAGAACGCGACTACCGGTATACTCAATTATCTCTCGCCTTCCCGATTCAAGCATGAAGCTCTCGGTTTCCGCGCTTACACGACAATAAATTGTCCTCCTACGTACGCTCGACTCTCGAATGTGTCCTCTCGAACGCTCGCGATAATCCGTTGCTCGCGAATATTTTACTGCAATCGTAAGTTCGGGGATTGCAACATGTTGCGTGTGGGTGCTGGGTGCTGTCCCGCGTCGCAGCGGAGTTGGAGGAGAGGCACGTGGATATATCCTGACGTACGGTGAAAGCAACAGGTTGCTCGTGTCCATTCCTCTCCTCCGCGGCGACGTCGCGTCGGTCCGGAGCACCCTCCTCCGCATCCCTTCTGAATGGGGCGAAATACTGGCTGGCGCCATCCCCTGGTACGATAGCCGAGATAAACAGACGGACCGTTTTCATTCATCGGATCCCGGAACGACTTTTCTGAATTGGAATCCCGTCGAGGTCGTCGGTCCTTACTCTCGGGAACAAAAGCGTGAATATACAGCGTCTCGTAACTTTTACTGTGCCTGCGTCGAATCAACTGGTGCCACGTTCGCCTCTGGGCGTTATGGGAATATTTCCGGAGAAGTTAAATTGCCTTTTAAAACCAAATATTTTTTTTAGCAATTAAGGCTGAAATTGCTATTAATTAAATTAACATTTAAATTTCTGTGTTTCTAAGATATTTTGTAATTGTACGGATTTATTAAGATGAAACATTTTCTCATTTACATCAAATATATATGTTGTAATCTTATAACTTTTTTATGGATAAATAATTCAGAATGTTCTATTGTCGTTGCGCAACTTTTTTAATATATACGTATAATATATGCGTAACGACAATACAATGACATGTTGAGAGCTACTGATTATCGGCACAGATCTCAACAAACCACGGACTTTCCGTTTTGGTTTCAAATAGTTGCATCTCGTACGTCACGAAGTATATTATTTGCGTTGTTTGCACTTGTTGCACTCAGAACCTTCGCTCTCTCTCTCTCTCTCTCTCTCTCTCTCTCTCTCTCTAACGCCCTCATTTTTGTCTCAAAATATTACTAACTAACGATCGTCAGTTTTGGGACACGCTATTTATCTCGTTTAAGTGCAAAATGTTTTTTTTTGGGGGATTTTAAGCAACGCGAACTAACTCAAGTGAGAGAATCAAGGTCGCTACAATTTGGCGGAGAAGCCGGATCGAAGTTTTTAAAGAGGAGAGATTTGTCCCGGACTGTTGGGGAGAGAAACGGATGGGAGTGGCTTCTTACACCATCTTTTCTGCCATCGGAATATAACTTGCGCGAAATTAACGAATTTCATGAAACATACACACGGAGTCTTTCCGAACTCGTCGAAGAGTTAATCATGGATAACGACGGCAAACGTTGCGCAGTGATAATGATACGCTTTCCAAAAGGTAGTCGTGACGAGAGCGGAAAGAATTTTTACGCAGCCGTTAGCTTTAAGAGTTAACGGTTCGTTAAGCGGGAAAATAAGTAGACGAGTTAAAGCGCTTCAATTAGCGGCCTCGGTGCGTTCAGTTGCGAGATCTATCATTTCTAGACTTTGCCGTGACTCATCTAACTTACCGTTTCCTCATTCGTTAATAATTATGACTCTCCTGGAAAAATTGTCTGCTCTAGCAAAACAATTATATTGTTTATCCATCTTGTTTTCATCGTTACTGTTGCCACTCTCTCTCTCTCTTCTCTTACTTGAAAATGCGATAAAAATAAACTACTAAGCTGTTTTTGGAGATCACTGTTTACATTCCAATTGATAAATCTGTGCGGTGATGTCGCAATCGCGGATTCTCTCGAGCGGATTCTCGCCAGCAATTTCGTTCGCGCGTGCCGAACAGTTGAAAGGGTTAAAGGATGATTTCGTTCGCTGTGGTTCGCGTACCGAGATGTCACGAAGGCGACGGACGATCGCACACGAGCCATCCGTCAATGGAAAAGAGCCTAAGCGACGCATGCACGCGCGCATAGCGGAGAACGCTATGAAATCGAATTGGATCAGGCCACTTGAGAGGGAATGAAATCGCGGCGCGAAATAAGCCTCTTAATGTATATATAAAATGACGGATTGATTGCTCCTCGTTGTCGTCATCGTCCTCATCGTCGTAGTTGAGTGCGAGAGAATGAGAGAGAGAGAGAGAGAGAGAGCAAATATCGCGACTCGCGAAGCGGTTCGGTGTCCCTCTCGCTATCTCTTCCTTTTTTCTCCTTCTCTTTCTCTCGGCTCTCGTGAGATCCGTTTGGGTCGACGGCCTCGATCTTTCGATCGAGCGAAAATAGATCCAGAAGTGCGCTTCGTTAACTGTATATCCGAGCCGTGGCATCGTTCGCGTAAACGCGAGTTCCAAATTGCGTTTCTCAGCGATCGCTTCTTGCTGATGTTATCGAATAATTAACTGAATATTAAACTTGATAGCGGTACAGATTTATTTTCTACTACCGCTGTATTAAAGGAAAGAAGAGAGAGAGAGAGAAGAAGCAGGAGTGGTTTATCGCATTCCGGATCCCTGCATTTCGTCGTTTTCGCTATGCGGCCTTGATTCGAACTTCGAAGATCGTCAGTTATATACCTCGCTGTTCCCAGAGACGCGCGGCACATGTTTATAAACGTCGCGTACGTGATCGCGATGCTTATCGATAACATTATTGACCTATATATAATTAAATCGAGTATCTTCGAGAAATAATTTGCATACCACGCCCGTGCGCATTTACGAAAGCAAGACGGAGACGTTCTCATTTATTCCACGAGAGGCTTAACTCTCTGTAACGAGGGAACTGCACCACTACTAATATCCCGACAGCGCATTCTGCGCATTTCTGCGTGTACGGACCTGCTGTATGCGCGAGTGCATAAATACCGGCGTAAATTATAATACAAGCCCGTGGTAAGCCCGGTTTATAGGCCTAGCACTCCTATCACGTCGCGTTGAGATAATCTGCTCGCTCATTGTCCGCGCGATCGTTACTTTGTCGTTAAATTAATAATTAAATTATACCGCGCCGACGATCTACGAGGCGAAATAAACGTTCCCTGAAAGCCTTCGAGGGAGTAAGCCCGCTCTCACGTCTCCTCTTCTATCGAGCCGCGGCTGAGTGTTTCAATCAGCAGACTCTGATATTACGAGGCGCGATCGAGGCGAAATCGCGTCGGTGAACGCGCGAGCGTGCTTGCGTCACCGACGAAAACGTCCGGAAAAACTGAACTAATTTCGCATCGAGGTAACGATGTTTTCCAGGAACTCGGGCATGGACATCGCGACGAATGATGTTTTTAGGCTCATTTCCCATAATATGCGATATCATTTTATTACAGGCTTTAATAGAACGTAAATTTTATTTTATATTCTTTTACCTAAAAAAAAAAATGTTCCCTTCTCTCTAAATTCTTCGAAGTGGAATCTCATTCTAAAAAATGAAGATTGAGCTAGTGATTGAAAAAGAATGGCGTTCGAATTTCAATTTTTAAGAGTAAGAGAGATTTCAATCGGAGTGACATTTCATTTTAAAAGTTTTTAGAGAGAAAAGAATTTTATATAATTCCTTAGAAGTATCTACGAAGGGTCTAAACTGATAGCTGAAGAATTTAAAGGGAATATTCCTGATCTCTTTTCTCACGAGCTAGTGTTTTATGCGTGCGAGAAGACAAACGTCGTTGCCCATTCGGATCCGGACGAAGCAGGCAGACATTTACGTATCGCGTTTGCGTTCCGTTAGTGCGTGTTTGTGGGTAACGAGGAGAGATATAGAGAACAAATAGGAGCGTTTGAGAGAGTGATCGAGGCGCGACGGGGAAGGGAAAATAGAGAGCAGTGCTCATGAGAGAGCGAGCAAGCGAGAGAGAGAGAGAGGGAGAGAGAAGGGGAGATAGACTCAGGAATTAAGTCTCGCGTAACGGCGAGCACGTATACGCTTTTACGCTCGCTAATGATTGTCAAGTAATTTTGCTATACGTGCCCCAGATTTTTTGCTATCGTAATTTCAGACGCACATCAATTACCACTCGAGCGAGACTTGGACGAGCCTGTGATCGATCGTTCGATAATATTTTAACCCTTTCTTATGATTATAGCGACTAGTTTCTAGTTTGAGCGCAGCTCAAATTGATACGTCTTTTTTTTCATGGACAGGAAGATTTTACTTGTCAGTCTACTAATTTTATCAAGTACGTTTCTTACAAAAAAGATTAGACAAATCCGGAAATTTAGAAAAATCTGAAAAAAATTGTACCTTGTTAGTAAAGCAGTTATAATTATACGGATAAATATTAAGCAGATAAGAAAATAATAACCAACGATTTTGAACACATTCCTCATTAACGATTTCTAAAATCCGATCTGGTTATCTGTCTTAATTATGATAAGTAGACACTGTCGTCCTTTATGATGAATGAATAAAATGCAAACATGATTTTAAAGTTGTTCAGTATGCTTAATAGATATATTCTGAGTCACGATTAAGTCATTTAGCACTATCTGTCACTTTTTTAAGAGAAATGATAAATCGTATGAGGAGATAAGTCAAGGCATCACGAAACTCTCTGGCTTTCTTCTCATCTCCTATTTATCTTCGATGTTATTTATACGATTACACTCATGCGAAAAGTGATATCGAGCATCACCAAACTCACGGAAAATTGCTGTTTGATTGAAAATATAAGAAACGGTACCGGCCTTGATCCATTCAGCGATCGTAATTTTTCGAAACTTCCGAAAGTCGCACGCTAAATTGTATATTAATAGTTTATAGCGTATCGTCGAGTTACACGTGTTACGCGATTATCGATATCGAACCTGTCGATCGATAGAAAGGCGTACGCTCGCGCAAGAAGCATGCATTGCTACTGTTGCCATAAGTTACGCCTCGTCGGGCCGTTCAGCGCCGAAAGGATTAAAGGATCCCGGCCGTCGTGCGTGCGCGCGCGCGCGCGCGCGAGACTTGTTTTGTAACTATTAATAGAAGATAAAAGTCCCGAGAGAGGAATGACGCGCGTAGGAATTTATTACGCGCGTTTTCTGCCTCCCGACGATTTAGCGGACGGCGGCGATTTAACGGACCGTGCGATTTTATTATTTTATTATGCGGCTCTCCGCATACAAACACGCGCACGTTGACGCATTTGATCGTTATCGTGGCATTAATTCGTGACTCGGACGAGCAATCCTCCGCAATTCTTGCATCGTTTGACGATGTCGAACGATTATTACATGGTGATGACGCTATCTGTGCCTATAGACTGCCTCTCAATGTTCCGCATGGTGTTCCGCAGATTTATCGGGATCGTATCAACGGCAATAACAACTGGTTGCATGTTTCTATACGTATAACACATTTATATACATCGTGAAACGTTACCGTTGTATTTCCGTGAAAATTGAAATACCGCGAAAGAGCAATCAGATTTCAACTGAACTGCTACTTAGAGGATAATGTGTGAGGATAAATGACGTAATTTGTAACGAAATTATAGCATACGCATGTCAATAATACCTACATTCAGAAAAATTAACATAATAGCGATTGTATAGGTGACGACTAAATAAGTTTTATATTGTACAATTAAGCTGTTTTATAGCTGCAATAACTATAAAATAGTTTACTCAATTATATTATATATATATGTATTATATGTATTAATTCTACATATGTAAAACCCTATAATTGTCACCTGTATAATTGCTACCACTTTATTTAAGTGTTATGTTTATAACAGTACTTGGAATAGCAATTGAGATTTGTTTCGAGATTGAGTTGTTTGATTTATTATTTAAAATATAGCTTAATAGTACTTGGAATTATAGTAGTACTTGGAATTGCAATCGGGAGTTTTTTCGAGAATGAGTTTGTTTGACTCATAGTTAAAAATATAGCTTAATTTCTCGAAAACAAGAAATTAAACTATATTTTAAATTGCAAATCGTTCGGAGTGGAAAATTATATTTAATGGAAACTTTTTTCATAAATTTGAGAGAATTTGCAAATTAATGGAGTGATTGATCATGCAAAATTGTTCTTTCGATAGTTTCACGACTTGTACGACGATTCATAAATAAATTCAGTGGCATTCGAATTTTGGCACTTCGAAATCCCTTCGAAATAGTCCCTCCGAGATTCTAGGCATATCGAGGACTCTGTCTAATTCCAAGGTTCGCCTTCGAACAAACCCCTTTGTCGTCGATCGGAGCGATACGCGCGATTGCGACGCGCATGCCGTGCATCACGCGATACGCGTGTCGCACGCGAATACGCGTGGAATGAAAAAAATATGAAGGTCGTTCGCAGGAATTCCGTCGGTGCAATGACACTCCATTACAGATGTCCACTTGGTCAGGATGGATAGTTTCGTTTCACTATTGTGTGCGCGTTTGTTGCGAATCGCGAGAATTCTATGACATGCGTCATGCGGTTTACTAGCAACGCAAAATAACAAAGCGATATTTGAAAAATCGGAGCTGCACAAGTGAGAAATCTTTAAAAATAAGACACATCAAAAGTATTTCGTGAAATAAATTCAATGATTCGTTTGTAAATTTTACCTACCTATTTAATTTTAAATATGACTCTTTTCTTGAAAGTGACGACTTGCAGTCGTCATCACTCGCAATAATTTTTCGCAGTATATATATATATATATATATATATATATATATATTTTTTTTTTTTTGACAAACTTATAATTATTACGAGAACGTTAATCGCCGTCGAGCATGCAAAAAGCGTCAGCTGATTGACGTCGCGGTGTTGCGAAAGCTCTACGCGGAAAACGGAATTTGCGACGAGAGAGAATTCGCCGTGCACCGAATCGATTGTATAACGCTAAATCAACTCGTGTCAAAAACTCACGGGATTCTTGGCGCGCATCTTCCGGCGCGTGCGTTGTCTATCGCATACTTTCGCCGTATTGAAAGTCGTTACGAGTTGGCATTCCTTTTCCGCTGAAGGGACGGCGCGATGATTTATCTATGATACTCTGGGACACATGTCTTTTTGTTATCAAATAACAATTTTGATAAAATCTTTCGAATTTGGAAAGGGAGTGATCCTCATTTACACTAAACTCGGGTAATTTGTGACGTCATCACTCAGTTGAATGCACGTTCCTTTTCATTTTGACAATCGAGATTCAACGGAGTTTTACTTGGGATGCACTTCCGGATATCCGGAAAGTATTCAGAATCCAGTATTATCCGGCATTTTTTTATTATCCAATCCGGATAGCCGGATATCATTAATATCTAGGAATATATCCGATTGAAATTTGATATCTTTAAATTGTTGATTTTTTTTTCTTATGCTTTTTCAAATGTTCTAGAAATAAGTATGTATATTCATGATGCTAATATCTTATTCATTATTGCAAAATTATAATCTTTTTCTCTATAGGCTTTTTTTTAGAAGACACTTTTTCAGAATCCGGTCGGATATCCGGAAAATGTCGGATATTTGACTCGAAGAAATTGCCTTCTCGGATATCCGATGTTACATTCTGTCCGGATATCCGATAATTTTACGATCCGGTGCATCCCTAGTTTTTTTTACCTACAATTTGCAAGGCTCGAGATTGTGTACTTTACTGACTCCTGTAACTTACGTTAAAAATGAAGTTATAAACCTGTGTTATGACTTCATAATTTTGTCGATAATTTTGTCATCGAAATAAGCAAGTAGTGACATCATTATATATCTAAATATAAAATATATAACTTTGGATCTGAAGTAGTAAGATCACTTATATGAAAATAGAAAGCAACTAATGCCTATTGCTCGTTTCCACCAATGACAGTTCAATTTTAATATCAATTTCACTCTTCATCTTTTCCTAGTTCTAAGAATTAGAAAAAAAAAATGAATAATAAGTTGAACCGAGATTAAATTTAATCTGCATTGCTAGAAATGGACATAAGAGTTTCTGATTCCGGGAAAGTCTTATCAGAGAAAGAAACAAGATAGAGTTAATCCGCCAATGATAAGATCGATTTTCACGAAGAAATTAGCATATGTCGTGGATTGCTGCAATTTCAATTGGCATTTACCATGTTAGAACGT
This sequence comes from Acromyrmex echinatior, assembly GCF_000204515.1. Next base: position 57,232 of record NW_011627322.1, on the reverse strand, counting down.
AACCAACTTTGTTCGTAACAAAAGTTTCATGCATTCGAGCGATACATTTCGAATCTTCACGAGAATCGCACGCTATCGTTCGATAATCGTCTCTTCCTCGAATTTTGCGAGCAATTCTTCAATTTCGTCCTACTACCGACGCCACTGTGCGCCGAAGCGCTCTTGCAAAATTATCGAACGCAGTTTCGATGTGCGTATCTCGAACGAGTGTGCGAGAACGAGAGATAAGGCAGAAGGGGGGGGGAGGAAGAAGGGACGAAGAGAAGAAATCAGACCGGGGGGGGGGGCCCTCCGCGGGTGTGAACCGGTGAAAAAAAAAGAGAGAGATGCACCGTCGTCGTTATGCGTGTACATACACGCAACAAAGTACGCGCGCGCGACTTGAATCCCCACACATTCCACTACGCATACGTACGCGCGTATGCACGCGGCCCTGTTTGTATAGGGTCAAAGAATTGGTCAAAAAAAGAGAGGAAGACAGAAAGAGGAACGGGCGGACGCGGGGGGAGGATAAAGTAATACGAGAGAGAAAGAGAGACGAGAAAATATGCCTTGAGGGGGAGGGCGGAGAATGAAAGAGAGAGAGGGTGCGTGTTTGCGGATGAGGAGAGCGAGCGAGTCGAGGAGTCGAAGATATAGAGGCGAAGTGCGGAGGGTGAATGCATGAGAAGCAGAGAGAGAGAGAGAGAGAGAGAAGAGAAGGAGAGACAGCTGTCAGTGGGAGAAGGACGTGCATCGGCGAAAGAGAAAGAGAAAGATTTCGAACGGCCGCGACGCGCGCGAGAGTAGGACGGAGGAAAAGAGTGGTTAGGCGGCGCCTGGTATGTGGCGCCTTCACTGGCGTCGGGCCATCTTTTATTCTGCCATTACAAAGCGTCAACACGTATCTCCCCATGCGTCCGCTTGTGTGTGTGTGTGTGTGTGTACTGGTTATACATGCACACGCCACATGGCGACCATGCGTAACGCTTGCGTTATGTACCCGCGTTTTACGGCGTATCTCCTTACGGACGCATTGTTTGCGGACAATGACAAGGAAGCCTATGACGACGACGATCCCAAGGTTCTTGTTACTGGCCTTTTTTAGAATCGTCTAGGAAGCCCTCTCGATCTCTCTTTTTTTCATATCTTTTTTTTTCTTCGTATCTCTTTCTCTCTTCTATCTCAGGATCTTCAAACACGTGTCCTGCGTTATGGACTCGCTCTTCAGAAGAGCTCTCTGGCTTTGAAAGGGTCGTGACTATGATCTTGGGATATACCTGATTCTTTTTACGAGCATCGCTGTCGAGTTCTGCGCTAGTTTGTGCACTTTTTTCTGCCTTCCCACGTCCCGATTTTTTTATGATCGAGTTTTTTCTTTTTTTTTTCCTGTATGCGCCTCACGTACATCCCCTCACATCGTAGCCTTGTATATCTATATACATATGTTCAACAGGACCACCGAAGGTTCCTTTCTTTCTTTCATAAACTGTTTGTCGACTGGAATTTTTTTCTCCGTCTTATCTTGTAATATCTATTTATAATATGATGTAATCGTTGTTGAATTTTTTAAAGATTTGTACACTACTGTACTAATAATAATGTTCGTATTATAGATGTTTATATATTCAAGACGAGTAATCAACTCAATATACATAAGCAATATATAATTTCTTGAAAATTATATATTGCTTATGTATATTGACTTGATTATGTATATTATGATACTTTGATTATGTATATTACGTTGTTTATTAATCTTGAAAAAAGTGATTATTAATCCTCGGTTACGGTAACAAGCCATTTGAAACTGAAAAAAAAACACGGCTGTACACAGTTTTGCTAAAGTATCAAAAAATTCAGTTATAGATACAGATCCGAAAATAATTTTGTTAAATAGTAGAATATACGCTTAAATGTTGATAGCAATATTGTAATATTCTAGCCACCAGTTTGTGTCCTACATAATTATTTTAATAGTTTGAATAAAATTATTTTTAAATCTGTATCTAGTTAAATTTTTAGATACTTCAACAAAACTTTTTTTCCGCACTCAGAAATATATATACTGTACGCTCAGAAATATATATAATTACGTAAGTAATAATTATTTATTTCGACTATTTTAAAAGTTTATACATCCGTAAATCTGTTATAAGCTTATCATAAGTATTAAATTTATTCAAAATATTGTATATTTTGATTCTTAGTAAATTTGATTTCAATCAAAATTATTAAATTAAAACAAATTTGATTTGCTTATTATATAAAGTTTCTTCGACCGATTTTATAATATTCTTATAATAATGAGTTTCTAAAATTCGTAATAATTACACAATATTAAAAAAAAAAACATTTTTTGTTAAAGGTAACCATTACTTTAAAAAGTAAGTTGAGTAATCACGTTTCTTAGCAGTAGAATGATATTTTTCTGTGTACGATTGTATACTAATAATAGTATCGGGTTTTTTTTAAATTATAGAAACAACACACTTCAAACCTTTCTTTATCGATCACCGTAAGGCGGAAGTTTATTTACACTCTGATAATCCTATCAAACATAGGATTTCGAACTTAGATATGGCTTTCGTAGCTGTAAATGAGGGTGTAATATCGATCCTCTTCAAAGTTCTCTACGAAGTTCTGTATCGAGACTTTAGTCTATTAAAGTCTTGGCGGTGCATCGCAGGGGGTTGCGGGTGGGTGCAATGGTACGATGTCGATAAGGGCCAACGAAAATATAAGCGTTGCCAAGTGTCCTTTTGATCGAGCATTGCCGCCGCTGCCGTGCGCTCGCGCGTAATAGAAGCGAGAAGTCTTTTTTTAGACCCTCGTGCCGCGGCCGACACTCTCCGCTTGCAGGAGAACCGAAATAAATTGAACGATTTTATTGCGATACTATTCGCGACGCGCCCGCCTACTTGTTTCACAATGCCTGATGTTCCGATATAGAGAGAGAGAGAGAGAGAGAGAGAGAGAGACATATATATATTATGTATATTGTACATACATAATATCTCTCTTCCTCTCTCACATTTTATTTAGATTCCGTACGTGCACAACACGCGCCGCATTCTCTGCGGTGCTGCCAGGCAGGCGCCAATAATATTCTCGCTGTACCGTTCTCTAATATGACACGCACTTAAGCAAACACCCGATGATTTTATGCCTTCGCTTACTATGCGCGCATACGTACACTACGCACGTACGTACGCACAGCGCGTACGCATTTCGTTGCGAATATACTTATATATCCTCTGCATGTATACGCGGTGTCATTTATCCGCTGTCCTATTTTTCGATAATACATCTTTGTTAAAATGGATTCAAATTGCTCAAAATGGATTCTTCTCTCATGAGGAATGTTGGAAAGAAGTCAAGCGATTCGTTCAACTTGATGTTTGAATTAGAACTCGCTGATTGCTTGACATTTAATGAGTCTGAAGGAGACACCCTATACGCGCGCGCCTATATACGCAATGCGCGTTGTAATTTTGCAAGTCTGCGTGGGAGTTACTCGGGGAAGATGCAATTCTTAAACACGAGCTTTATCCGTTGGATCTATCTCTTGCCTATTCAGCGACGCGTGGTGTGGCGACACTCTGACGCGATCAAAGTTTTAATAAATGCATATTGCATTTACGCTGCTTCGATTCTTCGATCTATTTATACACGCGTCGTTCTTTGCGTTCTATTAAATAATTTACAACGACATATCTACTCAATCTCATTTGTAACTCGCAATCATTATTATATCACTTTGTTACTCGACAATCATAACTATTTTCTTTTTACAATGCATATGTCTCGAACAATGCGCGGAGTCTCCTGTCAGAGATGAGATATTCGATTTTCTCGGAATGCACGTGGCGATATTATTCCGCCGATATTTATGCCACGCGTGTCAGGTTTGCGTGCGGGACTGAAGCTCGGCGACGACGATGACGACGGTGACGGCGACGTAATGCATTCAGAAGCGACGGGCGGCGCGACGCAGGAAGCGAGCGGTTTATGGCTTCGTCGTCGTCGTCGTCGTCGTCGTCGTCGTCGTCGTCGTCTCATCGCACGGGCGACGCGTGCGATTTTTTTGAATGCTCGTTCATGGCCCGACTCGAGCCGTCGTGGATAGAATCCCACGCGAAAGTCAAACCGCGTTGCGCCTCGCCGGCGCGACGCGGACGATCCTTTCCCGCTAGTCTCGTTTAAAAGGCGTCTGTCCTCGACTTGGCGACTCGCTGACGCGGTCATCCGTCGCCTCTCTGACGCGCGTGGCTCCCGCCGATACCGTCGCGTCGTTTCGATTGGACAAGGGAGAGTTTCCCACCCACATATACCTGTATCCTCACGTGAGTTTTTTTTTATCGATTCCGTCTGAGTGCTTGGTTATGAGCACCTATTTGGATATCTATCGTCGCTGCTGGATATCCAAAAGTAGCGTCGAAAAATTTTAGAAAGAACATCGAAAGAGCGCATTCTTATTTCTTATCATGTATTCTGATATATTTAAAATTACACATGAAAATACTTTTATTTTTTCAGAAAATTAATCCTCCTCAGGTCACACTGAAGAAAGAGCTTGATAATAGTTTATTAAGTTAATAGTTATTTTGGTTAAAATGTGACCGAGAATAATTTTACTTTCCTAAATCTTTATTAAGTATTACTAAACAGTAACCGTTTAGTAATATTTACTAAATATTTAGGAAAGTATAATCAAATTATTCTTGGTTGTATTAACCAAATATTTAATTAGCATTGTTTTATTAAACATTTGGTAGCTATTACCAAACTCTTTTGTTCAGTGCACGTAAGAATTTGGAGGCGATTTTTCAACTTTGAATTATGACTTTTTTGTCGATTCCTGTCTCAAATTCCGACACGTACAAAAAATAAATGTTTCGTGTGATATAATTGTACAATTGTATTTATAAACGTTGAGAAAATATCCCAGAATTTTTTCAGATACTTTAGAGCCTTCTCAAAAAATCTTTTGAAAAACACAAACTGTATTTCAGCGATCCAAGTGGACTAAGTAAGTGGTGAAAGTCAAAGTGATCTGCAGAGTTTTGAGATTAATATCGTCAAACAATATTTTGACAGTCGCAATATTTGATACAAAATAATGCTTGTGTATATGTGTGTGTGTGTGTGTGTGTGTGTGTGTGTGTGTGTGTGTGTGTGTGTGTGTGTGTGTGTGTGTGTGTGTAAATAAGGAAACTTCAACGGTATTTATATCTACGAAGCAATGATAAAATACGCGATTACGGTCTTTCCATTATTTTGCTAATCGACGAAAACATATGCACGTTGTTTTCCATTGAATTTCGAGGACAAACATGTTCCTAGCGCGATCACAATCTCCTTCGCGAGGTCGCGTAATAAATTTCGATCGAACGGCATCGCGTTGCTTTCGCGAGGTCAGTTCTTGACGGTACTTTCCGTGACCAGGTTGACACATATTACACAAATTACGCAACTTCGACGTTTCAAGTTTTGATGTATTTGAATACGAACTCGTAACACGCTCGCGATAAAACATTCTCCGAAATTCGGCGAAATTGTATACCGGTTTCCCCGAGGAAAAGTAACGCAAACGTTGTCGTCGTCGTCGCGAAAAGGATCACCACGGTGGTATATCTTCATTGATCTCTCCTTCAAGGTAATCCGGTTTTCTCGCACGTCTTACAATTAGTCTAGCCATCTAGTTTCTCCTCGTTTCCGATTACATGTACGAGGTTGAAAATGATTCCTTCGTGCGCACTTCTAGTTTATTCTGTCTGGGTCGATCTGTCGAACCCAAGAAAGCACGAAGGTTCGAGATCCAGTTGACGGACATTCAGCTAATTATCATAGCTAATTATCATTTCTAATCGTGTATTTAGCATGTATTTATTAACGCATATTCCAAGTTTTTCTGTCGCAACACAATAAGACAGACGGCCTCCGTGCGATAATTCGTATACATATCTCTCGTATTTATCTAAACATACTTAACTTAGCGCCACTGGTTATGTAAATATTTGCGAGTTGCAATATTTAGATGATAGAATTGCGTGTTTAATTAGTGAAAATCCAAAATCTTTTATGCGCATCTCTTAGGGAGATCTGCGCGATGTGCCAGATTTAATATTCAATTTCGAAAAAAAAAAGAAAAGAATATGCACGGAAAGAAAAGAATAATTTTGTTAAAATATTAAAAAATTTAAATAGATTTGAAAAATAATTTTGTTGGATCATCAAAATAATTATATAGGAAATTCATGATGAGCAAAAATATTGACATTCTGGCAATCAATTGAAACGTCCTACGTAATTATTTCGATAATCCGACAAAATTTATTTTCAGATCTAAATTTTTAAATATACTTCAGCAAAATGCGTGAGAGCTATAAAGTTTCCCTCGTGAGGTTTCTTTATTCTGGAACTCGACGGGGGATTATCTTTTTAAGGATAGGAGTGTTAAAGCCGATTCTCGATGGAATTCTATTTTTACAGAGATAGAATTTACAAATAAATGATAAGTGGAAGGAGATAAAGATATTTCTTTCTTCGGTATCAGTACTCATCCCTCCTACGGGACTTCCCTGTAATCTGGCGTCGTCGGCTACAAAATTGGGCGTCTGAGAGCTTCGTCCTGGGCGGCGCGGCGATTCGGCGGTCTTCAAAATAAACTGAAATTCCGAGTCTCTCGGTACACAACACAGGCGCCACTGACACGCTACGCTCATCTTATCACGGGCAAACACCACTCGGCTAAACTCGTAGTTTCCTATCGTTCGCTCTCGTCTATCAAATTAGACACACACACACACACACACACACACACACACACATACACACGGGTACATGCGTGCAATCGTGCATATGGTATATGCATATAATATGACAGTGTATGTACGTATCATGCGTATATACAGGGTGTCCTTCCTTCGTAGTTTCACACCCACCGAATCGTCTCGTCTCGCGTCACGGTATCTGATACGGAAGCGGATACGGCGACTATTTTTAGCGAACACTGCATTTCCTGCGGGAACAAAAATAGACGAGGGTCTATTGCGCGTAAGAAGTAAAAAGTGCATCGCGCCGCTTTAACGGAGATTAATTTGCCGATCAAATCGATACTTAGCCTTTAATGAATATACTATACGATACGCTGCATATGCAATAGGACAATAAATAATAAGGATTGTTGAGAGATAAAGACGCGCGTAAAAACGTATTTGCTCTAGTCTGGTGAATTGAATTAGAATATTCATAAATGATCTATATATTATGTTATCTTTCTTAGGCGCCAATGTATATATATTGAAATACAAGAGGTAAATTCTTGATGAATATAATCTGTGATCATAAATTAGACCAAAACACATTACATTATTAATATATTCTAGAATAATTTTCCTTTTTTTCAATATATAATAAGCTTTCAAAATAGGTATACATAAATTGCAGTAAACTATTATAATATATGTTCTTACAATAAACATAAAAAGTTTCGAGATTAAGTAATAATTATTACAGTTTGTTCTAATTATAAAAATGTACAAAAATATTATTAGCCTTCTTCGCTTATTCGTGTTGCAACATTCCTCGATCAATTTTCACTCAATATTACAGTATTAATTACATTTATTTAATTTGTAACATGCTAAAACTATCCAAGATGAATTTATGTGATATTATCTAAATAAATTACAAACAAGCTACGAGCGCTTTTAACGTAAAAGCAAAACAGCGCGAAGTAAATGAACGTTTTATACATTGTCCTCGGCAAAGTGGGGACTTGGCGATTACGGTATATCCGCGACGAAGGTGAGGAATTTGGCAAGTACGTCCCTGGTAGCGGAGAATTGTAGGTTATAGGCTGGAGTTGCGCGCTCGCAACTTGGAGTATACGCGCGAGAGTACACGCACACGCGTGTGCGTCAGGCGGCCGCGATGGCTGGCTTTCTTGCTACGCGAGCGTACGCGAGAGCGCGTGTCGTTAGGTATGCAATGCGCACCTATACGCCGCTATGGCGCACGGTCGTAGAAAGGCCGTTTGAAGGACAAGGGTCACGTCTCTCCGAGCGCCGATATATACATATATATATATATATATATATATACGGCATACGAGACGCGGCCGCTGCCTTTACTACCTTTACCGTATAGCCGTCGACCCCGATGCGTGCGCTTATCCCTCGCTGGCCGGCACGCGTACACGCGTACCCTCGTGAACGAACGGACCGCGAAATTCTTTTCTTTTTTTCGAATAGATGGAGAGGTAGGCGTAGATATAGGCGTAGATACGCTGGAATCAGAGTCGAGATTAGAAAGATCCAGCGAGCGGATTTATGCCCGTTTCTACCAATGAGGTTAAATTTTCATCTCAACTTACTACTCCTTCATCTTTTTCTAATTCTTAGAATTAGAAAAACATAAATTAATTAAAACCGAGATTAAATTAACATTGGTAATCGAAGGAAAGATGGACGAGAAGGAAAAATGTAGACAAACGATTCAATTGGAAATATGTAATGTTATGAAATTCAATTGCAGAGATTAACGCGAGATTAGTGAAGAAGATATGAAAGGCGAGGAAGATATTTTGTCAGGCGAATTTGCGTCACAATTTGTGTTTTTTTTTTTTTTTTTCCGTAACTTTCTGCACGGAGATTTCAAGAGGTCTGGCTGTATGATTTATTTCTGATAAACAAACGCGTGATAAAAATAATTAAAGTACGATGCTTTAAATTTTTATACGTCTACGTTTTAAGCTGTTTTTGCGACTCTTTTTAGGTGAGAAATATTTTACATCGTATATCACGTAATTCACAAGTTTTTCATCGCGATGAATGAAGGATGGAAATCTTACAACTCTTAAAGTACTTTTCCTACGTTCCATACATTCTCTCAATTTTGTACCGACTTATCTTTTTATACTGGCTTATCTTTTTATGTGCAAGATTTTTTGATACGCGGAACAACCGTGATCGTCAACGTACATGTGCACCTACGTTACGTACGCAGTTACTTGGCCGGCCATGCTAAGGTTGGGAATCTTATCTAAGCTTCAGGGTGTTTGACCCAAGTGGGAAAACACATTGGCACTCTGGTGGCTTTGCATCGGTCGTTTGCGATCTACTTAAAGCGCTGTTCACAATTGGCTTTTATTATCGACCGAAGCGACATGAAACGCGGACACGACGACGTCGCACAGATAGAACGTTGATGTTAACTCTTCTAAAAAATGCACGGATTGTAAAACCACAGCGGTTCTCCCTGTCTACCCCGTTTCTTCCTCGCCCGAACACAAATCGAATGGAACGTGCGCATGGAACCAGGCAAATATAAATCTCGCTGGATTAATTTACGATCGTAAAATATCAGGCCGATCAAAACAACACTCCCCCCGGTAAGCCGTACGCAAGTCGCGTCGGGGGTGAAATGGAAGACCGACGGGCATTATTCTTGCAGATCGCGGTGGTATGGCGCGTCGATAAGTAATTGCATCCAATCTTCCCGAAATTCGCTTTCGGGCTGTTCCGCTTCTTCCGCGTCTCCTTCTCTCGTTCACCCCGAAATTTATTATCGAAAAGGCCGTTCCCCGATGATTTATTACGAACGGTCCCGTGAGCGCTTCTTTTTCTAGAGTCCGAATTTATTCGCGTGCGTCGCAACACTGGACAAGTGCGAGCCGTAATCTCGCGGATACGATATTTTCTTTTTTCTAGAATTAATGTGTAACAAAAAAAAATGGAAATTTTGCGCGAACTTGATATCCGTAAATAATTGATCGATTCTGTAATGAACGATTCAGCTGACTTTTGTTGGGCGATCTCAATTACGTTTTTTGACACTGGAAAAAAAAATCGGATTACATTAATTCTGTTTAAAAATGGATAAATCAGAATTTTTTTATTGCATCTATTATAATTTTTGAGATAGTTGAGATAAATTTTTCTCAGTGTACGTACGTACAAATTTCTATCTTCCTTTTCTCTCTTTCACGATCGCGACTTTGTCTATTTAAAGCCTATTCTACAATTGCGCAACCATAATTGTAAGCGATTATAATTGACCAATCGGAGTTGAATATGAGGAGAATGCTCGACTGTGATCGTTCAGTTTTTACAATTACAATCACAGCTACGCTCACTCGATTACAGAACAAGTTAAATAAGTTTAATATCCACTTTTATTTTACGATTTTAGTTTCATCATTTATGCTTCATCTTACAAGATGTATATGTATACGCGTTCTGTGTCAAAGCGGCGATGGGGCGGTAGCAACAGCAGCAGAACCAACTGCAGCAGCGATGGTATCGCATTCCAAACGAGACTCCAGACACTTTAGCCGACGCTGTCGCGTGTCTCGGGACGGCGAGCGTTATTTTTCTCCCATCCGTGTTTACACACGCTCCCGTGCAAACACCTTGCGTATCGCTCCGCGTGGCGATTGGTATGCGACTGGGAAGGTCGACACTCGAGATCTGCGTACGCTGCAAACGATAAATATCTGCGCGACCAACTCCAAGTTGGCCATTAGACGCGATCCTTTCCGATCGCGACACCCCGGATCGCGAAGTTAGCGCGTCGTTCAATAAAAAAAATATAATGACAGTTCCAGTAACACTCTTTTCATAGTTCTACAGTTCCTCCGTGAAAGTAAAAAAAATTTCGTAATGTAGAAGACGTCACTTGGAAAAGAAGTGTTGTGCTAATAATTTAATCGTAATTCCTGCGTTATTCATTTCTCGTTAATTTTAGAATTCTACGCTCTACATTTTAACAGAGAGTTGCAGCTACTACTTTTCCAATTTTGATTTTTTATACTAAAAATAATATTTTTATAGTATAAAAAATGCGGAAGTCCTTTTTATTTTAAAAAGAACTATACAACTCTATGAAAAGCCGCGCTACTGGAACTGTCGTTATTTTTTTTTTTTTTTTATTAATTTAACGAACTGGAAGTTATCTGCACCGTCTGGCAGTGCAAAGGACGGCGGGATAATTCTCGTGGCATGGTGCGGTCGCCGGCATCAATTCATTGAGAGGTTTTTCTTAGTCGAGCTGAAATCCTTGAAAACGAGAACGATTACGAAAATAAAAGACTCGCGGACGTACGTCGCGACGTGAAATATTATGTCTGTCTCTCTCTCTCCCTCTCCCTCTCTATCTCGGATATAGAGAAATGAGGACACTTAAGAGCCGCGGCAAGCTGCAGTCAATTCCGTAATTGCTTCTTTATCGTGATCTTCAGAGAACCGACAGAATTGCTTTATTACAGGGCTTTCGGTCTGCTTCCAATTTTCCGAGCTACATACGCCGCCCGCCGCGCGTCTCTGCGTGGCCCACATTTAGTGACTGCGTTTATTGTATGTATCGCGCGCGGGACGCACCTCACGATTCTCGCTAACTCGTCCCTCGCTAGCTCGTTTCCTCCCCGTGGCATTTATCCCCACGATTTATCCCTTCCCACGATAGCGACGCGATCGTCGGATCGAGAAGCGCTCTTACTTCAACATCGAGAATTCCGACAGCAAATGACGGATTTAATGCGCTCGCTGTACCTATTAAATTAAATTGTCCGTTTCCGTACGCTTGAAACTCGCGAAATCTCCTCGTTAAATCACTTGGAACCTCGAAACACAATCTCTCGATTTGCGCCGCAAGTGCCTCGGTGCATCGAAAGAAAGCGAGTAGATCTGCTTTTTGTTGCTGTCTCTGAACTACACTAAAACTTTTTTATTTTGTTTTCGTTAAACTTCAAACAGATATATAACCTATTTTTTATTTATTTTTTTATGCATCTATTTGTATTTTAAGTACATATTGAAAACTATGTTTTGTTGCATTCATTGAAATTCAGGTAGATTCAATCAGAAAGGTGTTGGTCAAACATTTGTTAAATGTATCAAACATTCCAGTCGAGATAACCAGAAATTCAATTATGATTCATATGATCAGAATTCGTTTTGTAATTTGTTTATACTTCTTGTTAATCAACCAGAATATTTTTCTCAGCGTGATTCAGAAACGTATAAATCAGACACTTTAAAGTCTGCAGAAAGTACGCATAAGATGCGTACTTTCCTGTTTGCGTTTTAATAGATTATTAGAAATTCTTTGTTCTGTGTAATGTAATTGTAATAATTTAATTATAAAACGCAAGAAATCTAACAGGAAAATGCATCATATGGCCGCAACCTTTACAGTTTAATCTACTCAAACATTCTAGCTAGAGATAACCAGAAATTCAATTACGATAACTAGAACTCTAATTGATATGATTAGAATTTTTTGTTTGTACTTCTTGTTGATACAAAACATTTCACAAATCAAAACATTTTGTTCAATGCAACAGGTGTACTCTATATAGTTCAGCCACAAAGAACAGACCTCTCTCCTCGTACGCGATCCCCCAAATATCCAGAGGATTTCCAGTAACGGCAGTCGCCTCTCGAGACACCCTGTATATCCGGCGTATCTACCTCGCGGTTGATTTCGCGCTTCTGGTCCGCGATGCGATAACTCGATGGGGAATAAAACGCACAACGCGACGGCGACAGCCAGAAACTGCTGAAAGACCGCAGACGATCGCAGATAAACATGAAAATTCGACGGCGACGACGACGACGACGACGACGACGGTGGCGACGGCGGGCGACGCGACAGGCGTCCTTGCTCCAACCACTCGCGCTACTACCGATGACGTAATCGTCGCGATACCCCGCAATCTTGGCGCCGCGGTAAACTCGTAATATCTATTTTTATCTGTGGTGGAAGCAAGGGGCTCCCCGATTCCCCGCCGCCGTCGCCCGCCTGCGTCCCATCTTTCTCTTTCCCGTGCGTGACGCTGCTCTACGCACACACACACACACACACACGCCAGCTCGTCGTGTGTCGTGTAGACCCGTGAGAAGAGAGAGCCAGACCGAGTCAAGCCTCGAGATGTCCGAGCGGAGCCTCGGAAATCGAACGATGTTTATTGCGGTCGCGATAAGGCTGTTTTCGGTCGCATCGCGTATTTTCGTGCCATAGCTTCCGATCTGATGAATTTCTGAATCTTCTTGTTCCTTTGGCTTCCGGGACTCTGCTACACTCGTCGATCGCGTTACCGATCATCGGCAAGAAATCGCGAACGTGGGAGATCATCCTCAACGGCTGCGCGCTAGGTGACGCAAAATTACTCGTTCGGAATCACGTCGCGGAGCGGAAGAATATAAAAAAAGAGTAAGCAAAGGATTTTAACATTGAAATATTTAATTGATGTTAATTTTTGTATAATTTTATGAATGAAATTACCATGCAGATTTATTCATTAAACTCTTCAAAAAAATTTAAATTTATTTATTAATGTGATAAAAATGATAATAAAAAAATGATAAAAATAACTCAAATTGGATATAATTTGATTATGAATTTAAAATTAATCGTCCAACATTCTACACAAGAAATTGTACTCAACGTGAATTGAAAATTATCTCACATGTTCATTATTTAAAATCATTATAACGAAAGCTTTCATTGACATCATAATTTATAATGGCTTTTCCATTCTAAGCTTAAAATGGATCTTAATTTATATTTTATTTACATGTAATGTGTAACATTAAAATATAATATTAGATGTTATTAAATATGAAATAAATAATGATAAATGTCAAACTGATGAAAGTAAAGATTAAAATAATATTTAATATCGAATCGATAAAAATATATACATATATAAGGAAAAATTATTATGTAAATATTAAATGACCCTCCATAATATTAAATATTAAATCGATAAGAATAATATTAAGACCGTGTATAACACGACGTACTAAGACGTTAACACCGGATGGCCGTGTTAACATTAATCCGTGACTGTCTCGTGTCATTGTATTCTGGGCTCAAAACAAATCGGCACTCGATGTTGCACCATCGGTACGTCTTATGTCTTCCTCCGTCTCCGAATTCTTATTTCACTCAGCCGCTACATCCGGCCTGCGGGATCCTGGCGCCGATCCCAGGCGACGGTGACGCCGCCGGAGATGCTGTGACGATTAAAAGCATGAGAGATTTGCCGGCGTCCCTTTGTAATCTCTCGGTGTAAACCTCTTTACCGGAAAGGACCACTCGTTAACAAAGAATCCCGAAGAGAAACGTCTCGTCGGGCCGACATCCGGTAGATAAAATGTTCGGAAAAGCATTCCGAATATTACTTTCGACAGACGCGATTAGGAGAAAGACAATGCTCTAACCTTTTACGGTCATAGAAGTATATAGTCTGGCTTGTGCTCGATAAAGTCTGTCATTTTTACTGAAGGTATGTCATGCCTGTTTCATACCTGAAACGTATAGCGATTATTATTTACAGATATGACAGGGCAGATAAGAAAAATAGTTTTTGAACAATAGTGATGAGAGATAGATTTAAACTTTTTTTCTGAGCTGACAACAATAGCGGAAGTCTCGGTATTATTCTTCTTGACTGGATAGAGCTAGGCAGAATAGACTAGAAGTATCCTATACTGTATCCTGCTTCTGTCTATGGCCGTGTCTATTCCCATTACACCGCCAGAACTGAAAATCTATACATAACATATTGTAGATTTTTAGTACTGATGTATATCGGAAATTTGAAACATGGCTTATTATGACAAATTTGATTGGACTTATCCAGTATATTCTGGTGCACATTAAAGCTATCATACATAGATTGATGCGTGTTTAATTAAATATAGAAATTTGATTGAGTTTTGATTAAACCAAAATCCTCAATACACATTATTATGCTGTTATTATTTTATAATTCGAATATTTACATTTTATTTTTATACTTAGGTTAAATCGTCACGCAAAGGCAGCTTAATAAAAGACTTTTGAAAGATCACATTCATAAAATATATAAAAAAATTTTTATGTCTTTTTACATTTTTTTTTTAGCATATAATAATGCATTCATATTATTTCGCATTTATTTATCACAATTCGATCGTATTTTAGAAGAAGAAATTTAATATATTTGATACAATTGTATTGATAACGACTTTTTAATTCGTAAATGACAAGCACAAAAAAAATATAAGTAGTGTTGATAAACAATACTGAATGTCGTAAACGATTTACGGTCATTGATCGATGACAAACAATAGTAACTCTTATCATATTTTAGATCAATTTTAAATGTTCCTTTTTTTTTATTGTTTACAGGTGAGACAGGACAGAGGGAATGGTGCACCTTGGCGTACTGGGAATTGGGCGGCCGAGTTGGTCGTTTGTATCCCGTGGAACCATCGACAGTGAATGTCTTCGACTCTCTTCATGATGGCGACGGTCTCTGTTTAGCGACTCTGGTTGAAAATCACAATGCTCCGCCCGCGGTCCAGCGTACGCGCAGCAAAATCGGTCTTGGTAAGTCCGATCTCAGAAATTTTTTTTCAAGATTTGGTTCATTTTACTCTATCATCATATACTTTTCATAATAAAATTCCCATCTAAAGAATTTAGAGAGTTTATAAAACACTTTTAATTCTTTATTGTACAACTTATATTTAAAATAAAAAATATTTTTAAAAAGCATAATGTATATCCACTTGATAGTACTAATTCCTAAAGATCTCAATATATAGATAAGAAAAATCCCATTTTTTAATTGTAGGGCTAACGCTCAGTCAGGAAGCGGACGGTGTATGGGCGTACAATCGGTCGGAGAGCCCAATCTTCGTGAACTCGCCCACCTTGGACGATCCGGAATCGAGGACGTTACTGGTTTACCGAGTGCCACCGGGTTTCTGTCTCAACATCTTTGACCGCGCCAAGATCATGCAGCTTCCATACGGCGGCGGCGGCGGTCAGGCCGCTGGTTTTACCACCTCCGGCCCCGTCGACATTAACTCCGTCCGCATCAGCTTCGCCAAAGGCTGGGGACCCAAGTATTCGCGGCAGGAAGTCACTTCCTGTCCGTGTTGGCTCGAGGTGCTCCTGGCGCCGTGTAGGTGATTATCCCCAAGACTGGCCAGGCCGAAGAGTATCGTCAAGTCCCGTTTTCAACTCGCGCCTCTTGCTCCTCCTCGTCGTCATCGTCATCGTTGTCGTCGTTGTTCTCGAAGAGGATCGGTGATAATGATGCGGCGACCGTGGCCTTTAGCTCCGTCCTAGCGAGAGCTGTGTTAATAATAAATAAAAAGAACACGTGTGTGTGTGCGCCGGGGGCGATCCTCAGCAGCACGTGCCGGGGTCGTCCCAACAACCCCAGCAGTCTTACCAAAGTACACGCCGTTAAAATAATACGTTTAGGAACAACGTCGCGTTCCACTTTCGTCAATAGAATGAGAGACGGGAACGAACGAGATCGTTCGCGAGCGTGTTCATCGAGCGCGTATGAACGGAGAGATTCACATCGAGACTTATACGAATGGGACTTAGGATCATTATGATGTGTGCGTTTGATTCGTAGTTTTTCTTTTTTTAATTTTATTCTCTGATTGCTTAGGCGTCGATGCTATTCTCGAGATTCGTGTGAGAATTTCCGACAGAGGAAGCGCAGAGAGTTCCGGTAGGGCTTCCGGTAGGTCTAGTCACTTGCGTTTATGGTCTACGCGCGCTAACTCGCGAATCGCGCGCGTGGATTCTGAATTCAACATGGCAGGGAAAATTCTTAGTCTCGTAAAGATGAAGCATGGAGCAAAGAGTAACATCGACGAAACAGAGAAGATAAACAGTAGATAAAGAGTATCTATTTCATGATCGCTCTTTAAAAAATATTTTTTGGATAATCGCTTTTGTCAGTTGTTTAAAAAAATTCAGAGAACAGCAGGGATTTATTGGCATTTAATAATAAACAAAGAAGATAGTTATTCAATACACGTAGCACAGAAAATAATTGAACATCCCTGTTCTTTGATAATTTTTGATAAGTTAAAAAGAAACTTATCATGAATTTTTTTTGTACATAAATTCGTTATTTCGTAGAACTTATGTTATTGACAAAAGAGATAAATTAACGTTTAAAATTAAACGTTAAAGATTTAGAACTTTGTAAAAATAATCATGCTATATTAATCATGTTTGATATATACATATATATTTAAATTTTTTAATTGTAATTGCAATTTTCTTTACAAGTTTTTATACAGATTGCAAACTTTCTCTAAGATATCGTTATTTTAAGAAAGTTAAAAATATACAAAACGAAACGGAATCTTAAGTAACATAATAATATAAATATAAATTGATGAGTTTTTATATATTATGAATTAATTTTTATTTAAATAAGATATTTATTAATTGATGTATTAATTTTAATTTTCGAAATAGAGAAAAAATCGTGGCTGCTACAGTAACATAAGTTCTATGGCGAGTCCTATGTCGCGAGAGGACCTGTACTGAATCGAATAGTCGCGTGATCGATTTAAAATTGAAAGCGATTGATGTGCCACGAGTCCCGGGTGTATTATCTCCGATCGTCGTTCGGTGCTGTACATACGTATAGTACATGTACATACACTGTGCCTTCCCAGCTTCCCTTCTTGGTGCAGCGCGTACTCTCGGGAAATAAAAGTGCGCCACGTGCCAAGCTCGTTTCGCATGAAAAAAGAAAAAAAATTATGCCTCCTGATTCGGAGCTTTATACTACAGTAATACGATGTACTGTGATAAGAGTTTGACCGCGAGTCTTTTCTTTCTTCCTTTTTTTACGATTACGAAACAAGCGAAACAACAGAAAGAGAGAGAGAGAGAGAGAGAGAGAGAGAGAGAGAGAGAGAGAGAGAGATGTTCGCATATAACGGTTAATTAACGATTAATTAACGGTTAATTAACGGAAGAGATTCTGTACATCGGAAATGAGGAATGAGGTATCGCTGATAGTTTCACGAGGATCATCTCTTAGCTTACAATTAGTCGCGCTAGTCGTCGAAACATTTCGACCAAGATGAAGGATGGCTTCTGTATTGTTTTTTATTTTCTTCTGGCTGTAGCTATGCACGCCTCGTTGACTTCCGATGTACGGAAATTTTACTTGAAGAAGATTATACACGAGACGCATATATACGGACATTTTTTTTACATACTCTGTAGAATATACGAATGAATTTGAAAAAAGGAAAGAGCGTACACGGTGTTCAGAACAATGTGTTTAAGTGCATACGATATAAACGTGTACCATCATACGTATTCATTCACGCAAGTACACGATACACAATACACATACACGCGTACATGAAACACACATACACAACATATACAATCGACTGATCGACCCTTACTTTACTTTCGTACTACCGCTTTTATCGAACGTAAAAGTGGCCGTTACTTTGTAATAATTGAACGGATTAAGAGCTACGAGAAACGATATATTGTGATGCGTATACGCCGCTTAAATGTTATATATTGATATGTATACAGAGACGTATACAAAAGATGTTCATAGGTAGCTAACTGTGTGTGTGTGTTGTGTGTGTGTGTGTGTGTGTGTGAGAGAGAGAGAGAGAGAGAGAGAGAGAAAGAGAGCGCGACAGTCGGGTTGGATCATCGGCGAAAATAATTGTAACGAGGAATGAGGGGACGTCCGCCGGCAGATTGTTCGCTTTGGATGACTCCGGTTTGTTTTTCGTAGTCTCTTTTCCCGCTGTTTTCCAACACGTTGTTGTGGTCGAGATCCATCTTTGCCTCTTGTGCCACGAATTAAGAACGTGCGCACCGCCTTGGAATGTGTTTGAAATGCTGTTACGTGCCTCTATCCGCGCGATGTAAGAGCTGCATTTGACAATTTATGAGACAGACACGTCATTCGTATCCTCAAGGGAATCCGATTACAAGTAATTTAAACCTACCGTCTTGAGCTTGAGGTACTAATATTTGTCAGCGACGTCCGTGTCCTTATATTCGTATATTATGATAATGTTATATTTGCAATAAATCGAAAAAAGACGACCAGTATAAATACGATAAGAATAATTTAGAAATAAAAAAAGGACTAATTAATTAACGAAAAATGTAATATGATGCGAGGAGTCGGTAATTCGTGTCGATTCGCAGATCTATGCCGTGGCGTATATTACGCGTACGCATACAAAATACGTAATGATTCATATTTGTACCTCTTTGTGCTCGTTTTATCGCGCTCAAGCATTCAAAAGAGCCGTCGCGGTCGTACGTTAGGAACAAAAAGAAACTTACGAAGGCGCACTCTAAAATTAATGGTAGGACAGTCCTACGACATAAATATCGCTGCGGGGACGTTCGGACGTCTTCTTCCCCTGCGACATGCCTCGTCGCGATAAATGCGAGAGCGATTTCTCTTTTGTCTCGAGAATTTCGAGAGAGAAACGATCGTGAAAATGCGAAAAAAAATCGTATAAATCTCTCCTGGAAAAAACTTTGAAGAAGAAAAAACATCTACGCTTACAGAAAGTCCAATAGCAAACTCTCGCTTTAATAAATCTGATTAATGAATTATTATCGAAAAAAGAAGCAAGAAAATAAGTTTATTTCATGATATTCTTTTTTTTTCTCGAATCTTTTATCTCATGTGAATTAAAATTTTACGGAGTTTCGTTTCTGTCTGTTTGGATGATTTTTAATAGAACGCTATTATTATAATTATGTTTTCTGTATCATTGTCAATCTCGTCGACATTCTGCATACTGCTCTATCTTTCGTTTTTTTCGAAATATCTGTAGATACATAAAAGTGTTACTTATAGATTGTATCTATACATAATATAAAGTGTGGAGAAATCTTTCGGGTTTCTTGATAATTTTCGTGAATTTTTGTAGCGTCGTAAAAATGATCGAAAGCACGAGTCTACACTGATCTAAGTGGAAAAGGAGGTTCGGATGTGAATAATGTAATATACATCTTCGATGAAGATTTTTTTCAAATAAGAAAGACTAAATACATCTGTTGTGTACATTCGTAAACTGCGTGGAACGTTTTTGCATTTCGACTGAAACATAGAAAACATAGATTCATCTGCATGGATTGTCTTCTTCACTCTACCTCTTCGTTTTGCTTTCTTTTTCCTTTCATATCCTTTCGCGCTTTATTAGTTTATCCTTTTTTTACAATCCGCTTTTTTGATCTTTTATTCATTTAATCTTGATATATTATCTTTTATTTACTTGATTTTCGGTGATTATCAATGCGAACTGTTTTGTCTAAAAATTATATGTATATATATATATATATATATATCATTCAAATATATATATATATATATATACTTTTTTTTCCAAATTATATTTTTTACTAATAATTTTTTAATACATTTTTCATCCGATGTTTTCTTTAACATAAAAGTTAATCTGTATGGAATACAGATTAATATCAATTTTATTTCACGCGCGCGTAATGAGAGAGATTGTTACGTCGGCAAATGACTGTTTTTCTGAAGCACGTCAAGCAAGACTGAGCTTTCTGATTAAGAATAATTTATTCTTACGCCTATTCGTTGTGAGATTTATCTCAAACAGAACGATTGGCTTTCACCAATAAAAGAGCCGGTCACTTGTTCGACGAGTTACTGTTTCTCTCGGGCGACGCGACGTGCTATTATCTAGTAGTAGTAATAACGAGAGAGTAATAACATTAATGTTAACGACCGAACGACAATTAGAGCCGTTTGCTAGCGTCTACTAATTCATAACTGCTATCGGCCGACCGACCACTCCACGTGTCTGTGGGCTAGGTTTAAATAATCTTTAAACCATAGACACACAACATGCAATACGATAGTTCCTCGTTAGCGAGATTAGATGCCTTCAAGTCTTATTTAATTGACGGTTTATCATTAAGATCAGAATTTGATTTCAAAATTTCTTCGTGCGGAGAAAAAAAAAATACGTGACAATAAAATAAAATGAGGTTGCCGTGGGAGTAGCGGAGGGGGGGAGGAGTTCCACGGGAAATATTCGTAGATGGAAGTAAAATGGAACGACGAATTAAAGGTAAAATTGCACAAATGAATGAATGAAGGCAGCTGATTTCCCTATAAGGACCCTACGTCTGTGACACATAGTGCCTTTATATAGCCGTTCACTGTTTACATTTAATTAGTGTTTAGAACGAGAGAGACAATTAGCGGTTATCAGCGTATCCGTAAATACTACTGTTACAGATAAGTACTGTAAGCGCTTCATCAGCATCAGGTATTACGATATTTCCATATTTTTGGAAAAGAAAGAAAAGTAAGAGGAAGCTCTCGGTTCATACGTATCTTTCCTCTTTCCAAATTCATTCATCTTGTCTCCTCTTCATTCGAAATTAACAGTATACACCAAATGGACTGAACTTTGAGTAAAAAGAACAAGAGAGAAAAGATTTTGAATTATAAATCTATAGATGAATCTATAGATGAATTTCGACGATTCCTACCGTGTCCTACGTTCTGGGGGTACATTTTAAGCCCGTTAGAATGTAACGAATAAACGAATAGTGCCTTACCACGAGATATTGTGCTTTTTAAAAGTTCAAATAGTTGGAGAGTAGAGAGACACGCTTTATAATACGGACAACTTAGATTTTTCCCAATCGCGAATGCGCGCTTCAAATCGTAGCCTTGCGAAATTGATAAAAAATTTATTCTTCGCAGATGATTTATCGATTGTGATCGTCTCTTTAAAGATCGATCGATTTTTATCACAAATTCGTCGACGAATTTGGAAACTCAAAGAAAAAATGACCTAAGAAGTAACATTTCTAATTGCTTGCGTTTGATTGAGAAAAATTCTCGACAAATTATTGGATAGTTTCTATAATAATTTTGAAAATACTAGTTTGGATATGAAAATAAGAAAAATATAAAATCTTTAAATATTAATAATTAATATTGGAATATAAATTCTTTAAATAGTAATTATACAATATATTTTATTTTTTAGGACATAATTTTATTAATCGTTCGCTGTAACAACAGTTTCGAAATTCGTCGATGCAAATATTGGCGTTAATTTTTTTGTTTAACTTTCGAATTTGGAATTAAGTCACGACGCAGACGAGCGCAGATATTCGCTTTGATATTCATCGATGACATTCACGGATGAAAGAGCTTTCGATCAGGCATCGCGATTTCTCATTTTCGAATCACGCGCAATAAAATATACGCAACAAAAAAAGTATATATAAATATATAAATATATATATATATATATATATATATATTATATATATTATACATCGATGCGGAAGGAGTGCACAACGAAGAATCGAGATAAAACAAACGTTGCTGTATATATTGTACATAAGATGTGTACGCACGCGCATACGCATATATATTATACATATTATGTATATATTATGTATTACGTCGGCGACGACGATAACAATAATAACGAATGGTAGTAATAATAAACGACGAATAATAATAAAGAAAGCAGGTACCGAGAGTAAGTGCGAATAGTGTAACGAAATAACGATATTATTAGGTAACTCCCGAGAACTCATAATATTATTTTCAATATATCATTGTATTCGATTCTGAAACGAGATAACACGCTTACTGAGCGAACGTGATCGTATATCGAAGATCAAGGAAGTTCTCTCCACTCATTTTTACGAAAAAGAAATAAAACAAATATACGAAATTGCAGATTTGTATCCCACGTGTTATTAATCATCAATCACCAAAATCACATCCTGCTTGTATCTCTTTAATAATAACGAATCTCATTATTAACATATTATGTTAAGTGTCTAGTGATATTACGTATACAATGACTACATCTACGCGGTAGATTATTTTAATTCTTTTCCAGCGGAAAAATAATTACAAACGTTTTTGCAAGAAAAATTTAGCTTGATAATTTTGCCATAAGAAAACTTTTAAAGAGAAAAAAAATTTTTCTAAGACGATGTTAAAATAATTTAATATTAAAAAAATAATTTAATATTGACAAAACGCGATGGTAATAGATTTCTAGTTTAGAAACTTCTATGTGGCCTCTAGTATTATCTATTGATAATATGAGGAACGGACGCGATTTTAATGCATGATAGGTGCACCATAAATATCGAGTGATTAAACCCTAAAACTCCTGCGGGGCTTACCAAGAAACGATATTTAATCCGACTCGTTTAGAAACTGATAGATAAGTATCTTTTATTTGTTGCACGATGATTAGTGCGTAATTGCAGTGCGTTAGTTTGTCCCTGTTTGACGTAAGATATTTCAGATAATGGTTGGCCCCTATATATATATATATATATATACTTTTTCATACTTGTACATGATAATTAAAATACCTTTTCCTTCTGTCATACATTTTATTTCTATTCTTATACATTATCGCGACGAAGAATCGCTCGTTACATCTGCCACGTGTGCGACGAAATACATGGCGGCAATTAACGTATTACCTACATATTACGCATTATACGAATTAATAAATATTGAAATAATTATTTACAAATGACTTAAATCGATAAACGTTTAGTAATAAAACGATATGGAATGTGTATCGTCGATCAGTGAAATTAGATCACCATTGACGAGCCGATAAAATTAATAACTGATAAAGGACGGCTCGTCGTTCAATTCTTAGTAATTAAACAAATATCGGTAAATTTGCGCTTTTCTCAGAATAAGTTGGTTGAAAATAAATTATGCTAATCTCACTGAACGTTTTGATGCGATTATGAAAGCTAAGCGTATAGATTTTTGCGAGAACTTATCGATATCGAATGCTTATTATTTACAGTAGGCCTTCTTTCGTATTCCCCCCTCCCCCCTCCAAAAAAAACGATGACACACAGAAAAACGTAAGGTAGTAAAACGTAAGCAGTAAGTGAATTACAGTAATCACAGTAGAAATTGTATAAGATAAATAACGTAAACAATAGCAAATAAAAAATATTGATTTGCTTACTGCTTACGTTTTATTGCATTTTACTGCTTAATTACATTTTTTTGAATGCCATAACTTTAACACGAAACACTTCATTCAAAACACTTCATTCGAAACACTTCAGATTGTTCTCTTCTTAACGTGTTTATTTCTTCCTCGAGCGTCGAAATAACATTTATTTCTTTTCCTTACTCGGTATCAGGAAGCATAACAATCCGCCAACTGAAAACAATCAATTATTCATTTTTTTATCAAATCAAGTGGATTTTTTATTTTTTACTTGAACATCACTAAGTTATTCTATCCGTTAGATCCAATTTTAGGAAAGCTGTTCAGTAAATTCGATCCTCTGAGCAATATTGATTTTATGTTGGTGTCGTCATAAATATTTTCTGAGATAGACATTTCGTTGTACTTACATGTGGTGATACCAGCCACCAGGAATATAGGGATCTCGCAGCTGAGATCCAACAGCATACCGAATGCGAGATTACTCGTCACCGCGCCGAACCTTCCCAAGGACACCATCATGGACACCGCGGCGGCGGACGCGTGCGTAGGAAAGATGTCGACCGCAACGCTGGTAATCACGAAATTCGCCGTGGCTGCCATCAGAGTGAACACGCAGGCAGTTATAAGGATCTGCAGCGAGGATCTCACAAAGTACATACCGAAGCTAGCGATGCCAGCTATCATCATTGTGGTCACTAAAGGGAGAAGAAACCGTCGGAATCTTATTCTCGTTAAAAAGAGATAAAGAGAAAAAAAAATTGTAGATAATGCTAATTTATCAAACGACACTATTATTTATACAGTATTATTTAAAAAACTCTCCTCTGTTCACATTAAAGATAATTCTTACCTGGCATTGTTCGACGACCAACTCTATTTGCTAGATATCCAGAGGCGACATTACCGAACAAGCAAACAGCGTTGATTGTCAGAGAATTAATGAACACTCGTTCATCTATGTGCGGCTTGCATTCCGTAGTGCCTTTGTTTGTTAAAAGCGAGAGCGATTCTTCTGGAACAGTGTGATTTAACGTCTGCGACTCACGTATTAGTTCGCAAACCGTCACGGATACATTCGGATGCGATTGATGATAGTTCTCGAACCGATTGAACAATTCCGGTTGCCAGAGATTAAAAGCGTAGTACCTACCCAAATGATCGATAATAATGATAGAAAACAATACATATATAATATTACGTATATAATATTTTTTATTAAGTAATACTTTATTTATATAACAGATAAATTCTTGATTATTGTGCCAAAATTAACAATATAAAAAATAAAAGAAGAGAATGTAAGTTTAATATCTTAGTAAACAAGTTGACGTTATTTATTGTCATTTCAAGTAACGTCTTTATATAATATAATGTCAATTTAACGTTAAAAATGACGATAAATAATATCAGCTTGTTTGCTGGGATATAGAAATCCTCTTTTCATTGACGCTCATGTGAAATAAATAACATTCTTTCATTAAAAACGCTACGAATTAATTCCAACACCTAATAAAATTGCATAATTCTCTCTTTAAGTGCTTTTTAAAGAGAATATATTAAAGATAGACTCTTTCAAAAATTAGAAAATTAAAAATACTCACCCAAACATATTCGTGAAATAAATTATCCACAAGAGAGAAGCGTACTTTAAGATAGGTGGCGTTGCAGTTATGCGCAATTGCCACCAAATATTTTTCAACAATTTTATCAGCATGTCCGAGGAAGACAATGGCGTCTTGTTCTTTTCTACTTCGAACACGGCATCGGAGAGAAGTTCTTTCACCTAATAAAGGTACATGACGTCATCAGTAGTTGATTCTGGTAATGCTATTTTGAAAAATAAAAATTATTTTTCCCTGATACTTACCGGAAACTCGTTCTTATCACGTCCTGTATTCACCGCATAGATTGTTTGAAGAATCGCGAGAGCTTCGTCAGTCTTGCCTTGCGACACCAGAAATTTCGGACTTTCCGGATACGTTAAAGTTATTACGGCAATAATGAAAGTTGGTACGCTAATAGCGCCAAGGAATAATCTCCAAGAATTATATTGAATACCGTAAAAATTGAAGGATATCGGCAATGGTATTATTATCCATGCTAAACCTGAATGAACAAATCCATAAGTTAATATTGGCTTTCATATATTATTCTGTTATTGTGATACATTTAATTGTTTACATAAATAGAGCATTTTTAAAGAAAGCAATTCTAGATTCTTTTTTATCGATAATTTAAAGAAAAGAATTATTACCAGGCAATATTAACCAAGCCAGAGTGAAGAAAAAACCTAAGTAACAGATGCTCTTCGCTCTGTATTTTTCCGCGTGAGACTCGCCGAGGTACATATATATCAAGGAACCGGGTCCGCCCATTCTAAAAGTAACAAAAAAAAATCATATGGAAGCACGATTAAAATATGTTACACATTTGCCGTTTTCATTATTGTATTATACTTACAAGAATCCGCTTATAATTCTGAACGCTAGCAGCAGCTCAAAATTTTGCAAGAAACTCGTGATCAGCATAACGATACTGTCGCCGAAGAGAGTTATCAGCAGAATATTTCTTCTTCCATAGACACCTGCGAAGACTCCCCAGAAAAGTGCGCTGAACACCGAGCCTGAAGCGATTGAACATGTGTAATTCCATTAAATAATATATCTGTATCATTTCTTTACTTCAAAAGTAACACGACTCAGAAAATGTGATTTTCAAATTATCACTGTGAGTCAGGTAAACATTACCATTATCAATTTCATTAAAAGTGAACTTCATCAAAAATCGTCAAAATTATCACACAATTCAAAAAAGGTGATCTTCTAAGAATTATATAACGAAAATGACAAAAATGACTGTCAGTGTTACACTTTTTGTATTAATTTTTTTGCATAATATTTTTATGTTACTTTCTAACATATCCATCTTGTCAAATTAACACAAAAATTTGAATGGATCATCTAAAGGACACGTGAAATGTTGTGTTAAAAAAATTTACCTGCAAGAAAAGCGACATTTAACAATCCTTTCTCTTCGGATTTCATGTTTAGATCACATTCGGCTGACGGTAGGATATACGCGCTCGCCCCAAATTGGCAGCCGACGCAGACGAACATCACGCCGCAAACCAGCAGAAAAGTATATTGATATCTTCCATTACCTATAAATGATTATAGCAAATTTTAATAAGAATCTTGAAAATTGCGTGACTATTATTCATATTATTTATAATATTATTTATGTATTTCTAATATTTTTTTTTTAGTTATGTATTATTTTACAATAAAATGCTCTTTCACAATGACTTACCACATATTTCCATGGCTTTCTCAAAATCTGCGATATCTTCCTTGGTCCCATGATCCTTAGTCTCCTTTTCTAAAAAGTCAAAATGATTTTATTCATTTGAGAAATTTTCTCTGATAACAATACGGTACTTGTAACAATGCAAAATGTCTAAAATTGGATACACCATCTAAGATTACGCCTAAATGATAATATTTAATTTTAGTTCAATTGTTATAAGTACGAAAGCAATCAGCACCCAGTCATATATCTAATAAATTTATTTAAAAATACATATACACAAATGTATCGTTCCAACATCTAACTTTGATCGTAATAGTAAGTACTTCTTTTACCTACGATATTCATATAAGCAGTTCTGTTTCTAATCTTAATATTAATTTTAATTTTTTTTCTAAAATTAGAAAAATTTTTTTACATAATAAAATGTCTGAAATATCTGTAGAATTTACGCTGTAAACACGTAATTCAAACTATATCGCATTCACGTACACCGTATAAATTCATGTGAAAACACGTGCAAGATCCGAACAGAAAATAATTATTATTTACACTTCGTTTCTTTGATAAAGCCGCAAAATTTTACGATATGTCATGCACGTATAAATTGATTACGCGCGCCCAAATTTTCCTATGTTATACATCTTCACACGAAGTGAAATTAAAATAATGCGCATTTTGTAACGTCGACATCATTTAGCCTTAGCCATATCTCTCGTGATAAAGATGCATATTTTCACTATGCCATCTCGCAAAGAAACATCGAAGTTATTGAAATTAGTGTATCAACTTTTTGTAACTGATTGGAGTTAAGTAAATAGACGTCAACAGTTATCGGATGACACAAGTGTATGTATTTATTATTATCTTCATTAATTGAACGCAATATCGATTGATAAGAATTTCTTATGCTGAAATTTGGTTTGCAGTATCGTTTTCAGCATCTAAAAGTGTACAAAAAAATCTGTCTGGCCCAAAGCAATAAAAAAAAACATTTTTTGTAAATTAATATAATGTACGATAATCTGTAATCTTTGAAAAGTTGTGCATTACCGCGATTGACTGCAAAGTGCAGTTTCTAACAGCGGTTTCCTTTCATTATTCAGTTATTTTCCTATCAAACTATTGTAAACAATATCATCTAGGCGCGTGTATGCGGAAATATTAACTTGGAGTAGGAGGAGAAGATAATAAAATTTACGCGGACTAACAGAATTATGATGGCTTGCTTCTGACTTACTAATTGATGCAGTGATACTGATAATTAATGTTAAATATGCACAAAATGAGCTAGTTAAATCCTTCTGAAATTAATTGCGTCAATATAGGAGTATTTTGATGTTGCGATCAAAGAAGAAACATACTGCGTAATATCAAGTGACGAATGAGTTTATCAAGTTTCTCTCTTTCTCTCTTCTTCTCCCTCTCTCTTTCTCTCTTTCTTTCTCCAAAATTATACATGAAAAAAACAGTTTTGCTAAAAATTTAGCTAAATACCGACCTGGATATAATTTTGTTAGATCGCAGAAGCGCATGTAGACAATTTATTTATATTTGATTTAGTCTTAGAGCCACACACACACAACTATTTTTATATTAATTTTGTTAGACTATATAAAAGTAATTATTGGACGTTCGTTTATTAGTTGTTAGAATGTCAAAATTTTTTATTCATTATATTTGAGCATCCATTAATTATTTTCAATAAAATTATTTTTATATCTGTATCTAAGTAAATTTTTAAATTTTTTAGCAAAATCTGTTCTTTCCGTGTATGAGAATCAAGAAGAATATCTCAATATTGCAAATGATAGAAAAAAAAACGCCGCTACGTAACGTTAAAAGTGTAGCGAACGAATTCATTAAATTCTGTTGAATCAACACGTGTTGCATCAAAAACAGTTAATATATGTCACAAGCAAGAGATGCATTGTGTCATTGTAAACATTTCCCAAGTTTGTTCAAGAAAATTTCCACGCTTTGTTGTCATCATAAAATTCTGATTGACAATTTGCTTAGATCTACGTTAGAGTCATAAGTGAACGTAGTGTGATTATTCTTGAATATCATTCTAACACTGATTCTATTTGTTAAAGCTTTTGAGAAGCTTTTCGGATAAAGACATGAAAATATGAAACATCTTCGAGTAAAGTTACTATAGAACTCATCTTTATTTCATCATCCATATTTTTTCTAGTAAACTGCACGTATTCGTCTCGTGCAAGTAATGTTATTTTCCGATTGTTTTGATGCAAACGTAAATCAGTATGTTGCACCGCGTTGACGTAAAAGCTATTGTGAACTGAATTTTTTTACTCAGTTCTTGAAATTCAATTATCTTATAGATACAATAATTATGAAATGAGTGGTACGCAAATTCTTCTACTATTGTCCCTCGCGAGAAACAATTGTTTGTAAAATGCAATGGCAATTTGTCATGGTTAATTAAACTGTCTTCAGAAAAATATCTTAGCACTTTTCTCTCGAAAATTTGCGTAAATGTACAGTGCAAATTAATATCAATTCTACTCATGTCGTCATTTTGATGTCGTTGTGGTGTTAAAAATATCATTTTAACGCCAAAATGACAATTTTGATGTCATTTGCCGTGAAGCGACATAAGATTAAGTGGCACGTGCGTCCGATAAAGAACTTTGCCGGATTTTAATCGAATAATTACACATAAAGTGGCAAGTTACAGTAATAAGTAGAAGAGTAATTGCTTTTTGCCATTTCAGCAGAATTGATGCCGCAACGATTACATTATGGTTTGCAATATTTTTTATTTTGAATGACTTATGACTCAAACGCAATGGAATATTTTGAAACAAGTTCTGAAAATGAAAATATTGTAATAACTCTGTATAAACAGTAAGTCAATCATTTACAGAGTATGTAATAACATTTAGATATATATGTTAGATTGTGTGATGATAATGAGAAAAGTTAAAGAGAGATTTTTTGATTGAAAAAATATATTTAGGTTAGGCTTGGTATTTATTTTTTTTTTGCTCGTGTAAAAAAGCAAATCGAAAACTTGGCACCAAGCGGAAGCGACAAAATGGGAAGGCAACGTTCGCACCAATTTTAAAGAATCAGATTTAAATCAGTTGGCGAAACCCAAAGATATCTCACAAATTCGTGCCAAACGAGAAAGTAAATGAAGAATAGATTTCAACTTCCGTCTCATAATCGTGTTGTATTGAAACGCGCTCCACTGAAGTCTCACAGAATCATTAAAACGTCCCAAGTTTAATCTCAATTCTACGATTAATCTCTCTTTAGCGTTATAGGAAAAAGTTCACAGAAATTTTAATTTCCGATCTTAAAAAATCAATTCAACGTGCACAATATTTATTTAGCTTGCAATGCAAATCTTTCAATTTTTACTTTTTAGACATTGGATGTTGTTGAAAATATTCTGAATACAAGACTGACCTATAGAAAGAGAAATGGTGGAGATGCGGCTGACCATGATGCAGTGGAGATGTGCTTGAAAAATTTCCAGGACCAGAAGCAGCTACGGCAGTCAAGTCGGTTACGAAGAAGCCTAATCTGCGACTGTCGATCGTGGATGGTAAAGAAACACCGGTAGCCTCCCTTAGACCTTAGTGACGTCACGGCGTCACTCGTTGATGACGATAGATCAACGTATCGATCGGTGCTGCTCGTCGCGGCGCTTTAAATATTACCTTCCTCGCGAACGGGAGCGCGATCGCGCGAGTAGGCGCAATCCGAAAATCCTTCCCCACTTATCGTACCGCTCGCACAATTGGGGATCGCTAGTCCGTTATTCCATACATGCACTTGCGTCGCAGTAATTATCTGTTACGAATATCTATTGTAAACGTGCTTGTAATAGAATATGTGACGCAACTCTTGCACAACGTTGTAAAAATTCAATCTGGCAACAAATTATTTATTTATTTATATTTATTTATTGCAATTATCACATATTTTTTTATTATTACTGACTCGAAGACGCATGTATGTAATTTATTTATTAATATTCGCAAGAATTAAGCTCTGAAAATTCTTTTTTTTTTTTTTTTATGAAAGTGTGGTTTACAATACACATTAAAGGAACTTATAAAAATAATCAAAGTTTATATAGAACGTAATGAAAATGTAGAATATAACATATAAAAACTTTCTCTTTATTTTCAGTATCAAATTTAATTTTATAGATAAAATTTCTTATTATTTTACATTAAAATAGTATTTCTTACTTGGAACAAAAAAAGTTATTTGCTTAAATCAATTAAATTGGTGAGAAAGTGGAATTTTATGTGATTTCACCTTCACAATCAATTTTTAATTAATTTATTTACGTTCTTTTGAATCTTGCTGCTTTTTTTCACACATCGATGAATTAATGATCTAAATATTCTAAATGAGATTTCTAAAAATAGATACACCTGTCACGTGGCACTCCGTATATGTGTGTACGCGTAGCATAAATCACGCGTAACAACGAAGACCCAGAATTAAGAAATATACGCAGCAATGAGAATATGCCGACTTTCGGTAGAACAGATGATAGATTTGTTTAATTAACTTGTAATCTCTCAGTTTGCCATTGCGTCGAGAAGCTGCTAGAGAACCTGTCAGACGGAAAAGTTAATTCTTACATGATCGGTCTGGCAATATTTGCTTTAATTACGAACGAATTAAATTGTCTCAAGGCGACCACCAACGGCGAACATTTTAATATAAATAACAGAACTCATGATCGCGATCTCGTTTTAAGCGCGATACGCTCGCTACTTTTCTTTTGAGTGAGCGCTCTTTACCTCCGAAACTTGAACAAAGGGATGCTCCGACAAATCTTATTATTATTGACCATTGGAATACTCCGTAACATCAAATGTAAAAAAGAAAAAAATGATTAAAGTTCAATAACGTTTTAAACATCTCGGAATATTTTGCAGTATTTATGTAAGAGAGACTGTATTCGTAAAAATTCGTATTTGATCTTCCATAAAAATTATGTTTTATATGATATAAATTACTCATATTAAGCAAATATGCGACAAATATATTTTTTCTAAAATAACTGTATTTAAATATGTATTCTAACATATTTGTATATTATTTATAAATAAGAAAACTCATGTTTAATAGGCTTTGGATTAAATTTATATTATAATTTAATTCTAAAAACTCACAATAAAAAATGAGACAGTTGTTTAGAATCATTTTAAATATATATATTTATTTCCATTAACCTAAATGCTAAACATAGATTACTTAACTGATGAAACTGTTTTCTTTTTTTAAATTAATGTGCAGAAATTAATTTTTAATAAAGTAAAAAGGAATCTCTTATGTGCTTCATCAATTGATTGCTTTAATATGTGTGTGTGTTTGTGTGTGTGTGTGTGTGTGTGTGTGTGTGTGTGTGTATCTGTGATTAAAATACGTTCTTTTAGAGTTACTTTTAGAGTGGAGCTCACTTTGGAGAGTAAAATCTCACTCTTAAAAATTAAAAATTGAGCCACTTATTTTTCAAAATTGGCTCAATTATTTTCACATTTTAGAAAGAATGTTATTTCTGAAGTTCTTTGAATTCTTGTTACAGATAACGTTATTCATCCTTAAATATATCGTAAAGTTATAACAAGAGTTAATAACGAGAAGGTGTGTACAATAGGTGTCGGGACGATGCAAGCAATTACAAGAATGTTTGTCTTGGGTGCGGTTCTTCTTTCATTAAGAGGACCAGAAACCCTTGAAGAGCGAAGAATTAAATTAATGTTCATTGACCTGAGAATTAGATCGATGTTCAGTTCAATTGACGCTATAAATTACAATATTTGTTACAGAGAATAAAAAGTTCAAAAACAGTGAACACCTTTTATATTGACACGATTACATAACATATTTACATGACATATTTGTTATGGCATTAGAGATATTGACATTGCAGAGTCAGTATCTAGGGATTTTTCGAGATGACAAAACGGCAATTATGTTGATATATAATTCCTAATATTAACGGCTCATTACGATAACTGTAATTAATTAACTGTAATTACTGCAAATCAACCGTATTTTAATCAGTACATAGGTATAATTTATAAAGTAAATTGTTAAAAAAAATAATTTAATAAATATTTATTTCTTGTTAATGTAAAAGTATACCTATATAAAACGTATTTAAAGAATAAAAATAAAATACGACTAACGGATGATTTATGAAGAAAACGCTTTCAATTAATTTGCGTCAACATATGATATATACAGTTCTTGCATCTCTCATTAAAAATCTCATTGGGCGAAACATCATTATTTTTAGTTAGAGACATTTGATCTTTTATTGAGATTTTCGTTTATTCATTTGTTTACATGAGTTTGCACTTATGTATGTGTGTGTATGCGCATGCATACTGAAAATATTATAAAAGTAACAATTATAATAGTAAAAATATATGATTATATAATTCTACAATTTCATCTACCGCTGGATCATCGCGCGAGCGTGCGCACACACACACGCAGATATACATTTATTTCATACACACATACACACACACACGAACGCACACACGCGCGCGCGCGCGCGCACACACACACACACACACACACACACACACACGATATTTCATATGGCAATAAAAAAAAAACTAATGCCCGTTTTTACCAATGTATAGTATAAATTGACTTTAATCTCGATTTAACTTACTCTTCGTCTTTTTCTAGTTCTAAAGACTAGAAAAAGAAGAAGAGTAAGTTGAACCGAGATTAAAGTTAATCTATGGTGGACATAAAAGAGAATAATTTTAGCAATTTTTGTTAAAAGAATTATATACAAATATCTTTTAACAAAAGTTGCTAAAATTATTCTGTTTCAGTCTTTCCATTACCGTATGAAAATTAATATAAAGATTTCTAAATTATAATCGCCTCGGCTATATAGGATCATGACATCGTAAGCGAGAAATGACGTTAATGTTTTTTGTCATTTGTAATTAAAAAGAATTTGAATAAAATAATGATCGCTTTAAAACTCTTGTAAAAATGGGCCGAAGCTATGCTTATCCTTCTTGACAGTCAGTAAATAGTCGTAAAAAGCACGTGACGTTACGTTTACCACCGTTTACTCAAACTCATATCTAATTTATTTTCACTTCTTCACGTGCTTTTTACGACTATTTACTGGCTGTCGGGGAGGGGGGGAGGAGGGGGTTAAAGATATAGCCTCTGACTATGTAACAAGTGTTTTAAAAAGCAATTTCATTATTTTATTTTATCTAAATTCTCTTTATTAACAAATGGCAAAATGTATATTTTAATGTTTCTCACTTACGTCACGATCTTGTATGATTACGGTGACTGTACGTAGGACATACAATACATCTTACAATAATTTTAAACTGCATCTGTTTTTTTTTAATGAAAAATATAATAACATTTCTCTTTGTAAATATATGCTATTTTCTCAATCATAAAGATTTATCAATCATGAATATATAATTTTGTTTTTATGGATTACTTATTACGACTGTAATAATAAGACTTACTCTTACAAAAATGTTTTCTAACAACAAATTAATAAGGTATGTTTTATAATTACAAGTAGTTTTATATTATATATTCACGTATCTTATTGAATTATTGACTATTAATAACGCTTTAATTGTGGCATGTTTCAAATAAAAATCATTCATTGTGGAGAAAATTAAATTAACGCAACTTTACACAACTGAATTAATAATATTGTTAATAATTAATTATGTTTGCATTTTTAAATTGTATTTTTGTATTTTTGTGGAAAATTGAGTAGCGGTGCGTATTTTAAAATATAAACTGAATTTATTGTAATTCATGAATTAATATTAAACCGATGATTTATATAACCGATGATAACTAATAAAAATTTAGAAAAATTTCAACGTCCTGTTATTGTGGATGAATGATTCAGTCAGTTTTTGTGAATATTTATATGTATAGATTCTCATATGTATAGTATCTCAAAATTCACAAATCAAAATATTATAGCAAGAAAATTTTTGAAAAATTAAGTAAGAAAAACTATATATATATATTTTTATTTCAAGCAGTAGTTTTTGAAACATAAAGGCTTAAGTATAGCCAATTATTACAGATTACATTAGACAGTCACATGAATTGCGCGTGCAGTAGTATTAATAAGCGCGCATTTCAGAATTTAAACATTTTAAACAAAGTCCGTAATTGACTATATTTAAACCCTTATTATTTTACAAACTTTATTGATTAAAATAAAAATGTATAAATTTCTTTACTTAATTTCTTAAAAACGTTCTTACTGTGTATTTTGATTGACAAATTTCGAGACACTATTTATTTCTCATTATATAGATTATACTACTCCATTAAGAAGTTAAATATATGTATTATATACTTATGCATTTTATACATGTATACTTATCTTATAATATTATGTTATATTAAAAATAATATAGTGTATAAAAATGAAATTAGAAAATTATACTTTATCGAATTAGCATATAAAAAGAAATCATTTGTTATTAAACATTTTTAACTGTTTTTAATATGTTTCAGATAAAAAGTTTCTCAGACTCAGTTAATCGTGATGATGATCCGGAAACTAAGATTGCAATTAAAGAACTGATAGAAGAATGCGAAAACGAACTTAGGGAAACCTTAGACTATTTCAGAAAAGGATTTTATTAGAAAAGTATTGACTTTGAGAGATCGATCGTTGATTCAATACAAAAGAAATGTAATACATACAATTATTTGTATAATTCTTCTAAAAATTTTTTTATTCATATTACTGCATATTGTGAATTTTTATCTAATTCTAATTATTTCTAATATTTCTTAATATTATTGTTGAAATTTAATAATTTATTAATAGTCTGGAAACTATATTAATAAATTTATTGTCGAAGTTGATTATTTTATGTCATTATATTTAAATATTTTATATAAAAATACTTTAATGTGTACTAATCCAATGTAGTGCGAATAATGAATTCACGAACAATCATTTTATCTAGATCCATAACTAC
This sequence comes from Acromyrmex echinatior, assembly GCF_000204515.1. The sequence goes on along the minus strand of NW_011627322.1, from coordinate 21,099 downwards.
TTTATCTTCAGAAAATACAGTCGACATATATCGTCTTATCATACGGTATTCAATAAATAATAAAACTAGGATGACACTTGATTGTGGTATGCTCGAAAAAAATGCTATTAGCATTATTTATCCTTCCATCCTTATTTATGTTTAATAAATGATGAAGATGAAATAGAATAAATAGCGCTAATCGCGTTTCCTCAAAGGAATTCTATATTTCCTAAAAGGAAAACAAATTCGATAAAGTGTAACATAACAAATCCTTTACTTTCCTGTTTGCCAATATTAAACAAAAACGAAACGATCATTGCGTCATATTGTATCTCTTACTGAAAAGCTGGAATCTATTTGACAAGCATAAGTTTTATTATTGTTTTCTAATATTGAAATTTGCTCTTTATTTAAAATTTTGCCGGAAGATTAACGAGGCCTTTGTGATCCAAATTGCTCGACTAGCTAATGCTTTCTGCTCGATTAAGATTTAATGTCCAGTCCAATTATCGATATAAGTCGCACTATTCGTTATTGAAAACATAAAATCACAGTTTAAAATGTGGACATCTTTTATGGTATATTGACACGACCTTCCAAATACATGCATTTACATAACATATTGTTATAGCATCAGTGATATTGAAATTGTAAACTCAGTATTTGAGGATCTTTCGAGATGATAAAACGGTATTCACAATTATGATAATATATTCTTGATAATATATTAACAGCTCATTGCGAGATTATATTATACTAGTCAATTGTATAATTATTGGAATTCAACAGTATTTTAATCAGCAGAAGGGTGTAATACATAAAGTAAGTAGTTTAAAAAAATAATAATTCGATAGATATTTATCTCTTGTTAAAAAAATAAAAATGTCGTCATAAAAAAAAACAATTTAAAGAATGCCAAAACCAAAAAAATTACTACAGAACCCCACATGAGTTATATATAAAAAACATTTTTTCGGTCAATTAGCTAAAATTATTACATTTCTTGCAGCTCTCATTAAAAATTGCAATAGGAAAAACACTTTTATGTTAAATTTTTAAGTTAACGGCATTTAAAACAGATATCAACATGGGATTTCTAAAATTATTATTAAATCTCACAACACTTGTCAATTTACATATAATACTGATCACAAACAGCGTTTTTTGTACCAACAAAACGGATAATTTAAAAATTATCCGTTTACCCAATAATACAGTACCATTATTCTATAACATTTCTCTGTTAATGAATCTTGAAGAAGAGAACTTTACTTTTCACGGTGAATCCAATATAGAAATTGAGATTCGTTATGCATCGTTAAATAATATAAGCTTGCATTCAAAAGAATTAGAATTAAATGAAATGGCGACAACGTTAATTAATGTCAACGGTACAGTTTATAAACCAACAGAACATTCCCATGACAATAAAACGGATATCTTGACACTCAATTTCAAAAATGCATTGTCACCCGGCTTTTACATTCTTAACATGAAATTTGCCGGTATTATAAATGAGAATAATATTTCCGAAAGTGGTTTTATAATGTTTCCATATACAAATAAAGGAAAAAATAATACGTAAGTATAAAACGTTAAAATACTAAAAAGTATTATATAAACTTTTGTAAAATATTAAAAATACTCGATAACATGTTGTAAAACATATTTTTTGCAAATATACTTAAAAACATTTTTCAGTATGTAAATGTAATTATAATGTATATATTAAGTAATAATTAATATTAGAATGCATATATTGTATGTATAATGTAATATTTAGTAGCTTTAATTCAAAATGAAAAATAGTATCAATTTTTCTTTTAAAAAAATTATTATAATGGGTTATTTAAAAAGTATCCGCGGTTTTTTCATTCGAAATTGAACAAAAAACCGCGGATACTTTTTAAACGACCTAATATTATCATATAACAATATAAATGCTGAGTATTCTTAAAATTTTTATATCATCCAATGTAAGTGAAAATTTGTCATTACTTAAAACATTTTATTAAATTGTAGATTGGTTGCATCGTATTCGGAGCCGAAAGGAGCTAGACGGATGTTTCCGTGTTGGGACGAACCCGCGTTAAAAGCCATCTTTAACATTTCTATAATGCATCATGTGAAATATCTGGCATTGTCAAATATGCCTCTAGTACAAAGGGAATTTTTTGAAAATGATATGACCTGTACGTACTTCAACATTTCTCCAATAATGTCCACTTATCTTGTAGAGATTATCGTATTCCGCATGATTGATTTTCATCATCTTTCCAACGAGAAAGAAACCATCAATGTGTGGTGCAGATCGTCTTTGACATCGCAAATAACATTTATGTTTAATATCACTGAAATAGTCACGCCATTCTTGATCCAATACACCAATAATTCCGAAAAGATACCGAAAATGGATCACTTTATCATACCAAATTTTCCGGTTGATGGCATGGAACAATGGGGACTCATCACTTATAAGTAATGAACATAATTAAAAAAAAAATTAATTAAACTATTAAAATTAAGCAAATATTATTCTTAGTATTCAAAATTCGATAATTTAGAATGTGTTTGTATTTCACAGATATAAAAAAATGCATATTTTCATGTTTAGATTATCTAAAATATTTAATGTGTTTAATATATATATATATACATTACGAATTCCTACTTTTTTTCAATTCAGTTACGTATATGTATGTATATACAAAATAATGCTAAAGTGTGACCCAATCCCTGAATCTCGGAAAATGCTTTAGAAAAATAAAAGTTTTAGTATATTAAGGGAACAGATGATGAAAACATAGATTTATGAACAATTTCTTCACTTCTAGGTAACTTTATCCAAGATATATCTCCCAGATTACAATGGAGATACCTCCTGAATAAGATTATCCGTAATTTATCTGAAAGTGAAGAAATTGAACATTGGAAGAGCCTATTCAAGGCCAAGTCAATATGATCAATATTTTCTTATATAGAATCTCCATTTTTCGCACTCTCGTAGTTTACTTTAAGAGCTTTTCAAAACAATCTATAAAAAGAGCACTATTTATTAATATTTTATGAATTACATATATAAGATTTAAAAAATGAGATTTAAAAAATTGCCGACATTAGGATAATGAAAGATGTTCAATTGACAGCTCAAACATATTGAATATTGTTCAGGGGATCACGATTTTGATAATTTCATTTTTTAAAGGTCAAGCCATAAGAGGTTTCTCTCTTTTACATACTTATATACATAAGAAAATATTTTTACTGTACATTAAAAAAATTATATATGTATACAAAAAATTCACATATCTGAATTATTCGCAAATAACATAATTATTCAAAAATACATTACATTAGATTGCAAGGAACATTTTATAATTTTATATTACGTTCTGTCTTTCAGAGAATCATCAGTTATCTATGATGCTGAACAACATCCAACCAATAGGAAACAAGAATTAGCAGCGATAGTAACACATGAAATTGCACATCAATGGTTTGGTAATTTAGTCACACCGTCTTGGTGGTCATACCAGTGGTTAAAAGAGGGACTTGCTTCGTTCTTCCAAACATACATCATAGACAAGGTTATTTAATATTATTATATAACATAATGCAAAGTTGCTTATTATTGAAAAAAACTTTGAATTACATTTTAATGTAAGATTAAAATGTGATAGTATTAAATAAGACGTTTTCATCAAATGTATTAAGATATATAATATAGAATTAAATAAAAGATAGCGGTGCTTTAATTTAGAATTATATTTTAATATTGAACAATTTTAAGTAATCTCCAATATATTTAATAGTAATTAACTAGATATGCCTCTTTTTAAAGAATTCGACTCGAAAAATTAATTAAATGTAGGCGCCATAAAAAGTAAAGTTGCGAAGTTTTAAAATTAGAAATGACGAACAAATTGATTTTTTATTTCAAATTCGGAATTTTTTTATATTCATTCACTCCACATATCAATTTGTCTTCAGATTTTCGATGATTGGCGAACAATAGATTATTTTGTGATTGACATATTACACTACAGCTTAAGGGTAGATAAAGGCGAATTAGGTCCTATCACATTGGAACCCGATAATATGTTTGAAAGACTGGATTTGTTTTCTTTTGTAATTTATCATAAAGGTAAGATTCTATAAATATAATTAAACTATTATCTATTACATAGATTATCTATAGATTTCTTAATGTACACAGTACAAAGAAAAATTTAAAATAGAAACCTGAAACAAACAAATTCTTCTTTTGCACAATATACAGGATGTTGCAAAATTCACGCCCGCGAAGTTTGTTTTAGCATAAAGTATCACGTCTTTTACTTCGATGGAGCAAATTTTGAAACATCCTGTATATTGTACAAATGAATTGTTTGTTTCTGTTTTCTATTATATATTTTTTTATAATTGCATAAGTGTATTACATTGTGTATCTATCTTAATTTTATATGTACTTAATTTTATATGTCTGTATCATTAATATTTGATTGCGCTATTGTAGCGTCAATTATATTGCGTATGTTACAAAATATTATCACCGACGAGGTATTTCGAAAGGGTCTTATCATATATTTAGCCACGCAGTATGTAACAAATGTTTATTATAAATCACAGTACTAAGTATCATAAATGTAATAATATCTTTTCTATTCATGATGAAAAGTGTACTATTTTATTAGAAAAATAAAATTAGACACACTTGAGATATCGGATTATTATTCAATTATAGACCATACACACTTTACTTTTTAATAATTATAATTTAACTAAATTAATTTTGAGTTAAATATATTCTAAATTTTTACATACATAATCTTTATCAATTAAATTATACATTAATATTCACGTAGATTCTTCAATGATAAATTTAAATTTCCCGATGACCATAATATTAACAATCGTTCTTTGTTTAGTGAATATGGATCAACCACTCCAGATGATTTGTGGGCCGCCATGCAAACTGCTTTAGACGAATCTGATGTCCCACATGAATATTATAGAATAAAAGAAGTAATGGATACATGGACAAATCAAAACAGTTATCCCGTGGTAAACGTGATGAAAAATTACACAACTGGTGAAATAACAATATCTCAAAAATGTGTTTGCGGACAGAAATCTAATAATGAGTGGTGGATACCCATAACATTTGTCACGCAGTCCAATCCGAATTTCTCCGATACTGCACCCCGATATTGGTTACAACCAAATCAAAATATAACCTTTAAAATTGATCCAAATGATTGGATTATTGTTAATATACAACAAATTGGTAAATATGGTTCAATTAATTAATGGTGCTTGATTTATTTTATTTGTTCTATTGTCAAGTTTTACATCCTTCTGCAAAGTTTTAAATCATTCAACTTTATACTTATTATTTTATCTATAAAAACTTAAAAGAAATTTGTATAATTACGTTCTCCGAAACTTTAGCCAAATATTAATTGAGTATGTGCGTGCGCGCGTGCACGCGTGAGTGCGTGCGTGCGTGTGTTTGTTATATTAAGAAAAGACAATTATAAATATCTGAAAATATGTCTCAATAATTTCATTTAAAAAGATCTAATAATGTATATATACATATATGTGTATATACATATATATATATATATATATATATACATATATAAAATGAATGATGCAATAGGATACTATCGTGTAAATTACGATATCAAGAATTGGGAAAAAATTTCAAATTACTTAAATTCTGAGGACTTCACGAATATACATGTTCTTAATCGTGCTCAAATTATCGATGATCTTTTTGATTTTGTGGATGGAAGAATAAGTGGATTTGTCTTCCTTAATTTTATAAAATATC
>NW_011627322.1:2959-15148 GCF_000204515.1 Acromyrmex echinatior | reverse complement strand
CTCTCTCTCTCATAAAAATATATCTGTAATATTATAGTCGATTCTTTAGTTTTTATAGTTCTATGTTTATATATTCTTTGAAATGTTTTACACTTATATATATATATAACATACATATATATATATGTATATTTGTAAAATATATATATAATCGAAATATTACGTCGTAAATATGATATCGTTTGCATATATTTTATATAGAATACTTTTATTAGTATAAATATAAATAAATAATAAGTCGTAACATTTATAATACGTAATTTTATAATGTCATATCTTATCTTTATAGTAGAAATAGAGAATATTATCGGTACGCGGTATATATAATAATATAATAATCATTTTCCGAACACATAATGCTCGCTATAATTAATAGTATTAATACACACTGACTGCAATGCTTAGTGTATTTTACATGTCTGGTTTATATATTTAAATTATAGTGAAATCACTATAATAATATATAGCGGTATAAAATAATATATTTAATTATAACTATATCATCATACGTGATGTATTTTTCTGAGAAGTCATTTTGGACAAAAATATGGCCTTTTTTATAAAAAAAGCTAAGTCATCCATCAGATATATGGTCAGATGAAGTTTCTTAAATTTGTGTAAAGAATCATCCTTCAAAAGCTTTTAAAGAACTTAATATTCTTTAGAAGAATGTAATGCAATACATGGAGTATCTCATCTAAAGCTACATATTCGTAAAGTATTTTATCTCAAAATAACATTATGAAAGTTTTCCGCAAAATATTTACAGAATGTAAGAGCAATATTCGAATAATTTTTTAATGTTCCATTTATATATATATCGTTACATTCGAAACATATTTTATATATATCCTGCAAAAATTGTAATAATCTCAAAAATTTCAGGCGCTGAGATCCTCAAATTAATCTTTACTGAATTTATTTTTGTAATATATATATAATAAAAGAACGTATGTGCATATTATTTTGCACACTTCATGAATGTTTCAATTCGTTCTATAAAAATTTTTTGTCCTTTCAGTACATTAGGAATATAAATCGAACTTTTCATAAATGCAAATAATCCAAATGTAAAACCACTACATTATTATTTCATGATTTTTAGATAACCATAATGACACTCCTTAGCTATCTTCTTCGAAATATAGGATACTTAGAAAATACTGATGATGATGATATTACAAAACGGATAAGACTAGAAGCCATAAAATGGGCATGTACCATCGATGACAAGTTTTGTAAGAATACGATCGCTTTTAAATTGAACCAACATCTCGCGGATCTCGAACTTTATAGGTAACTTTTATACAATTTCAATTATCCTATAAATTGAATTTTTGGGTGTGTGTGTGTGTGTGTGAGAGTGTGTGTGTGTGTGTGTGTGTGTGTGGTGTGCGTGTAAGTAGCATATCGATATATCCAAATCAAACAGTCTCCTTATTGTTTTTGTCAATCAACATTATATGTTATTCTAATAAAGTAATGCTTAGAATGAATATGACGTTGTATGTAAAAATATCCAATAAATTGTTAAGCGGTTTACTGATAGAATCATTTTTAATTTGTTTCTTCATTATAAAATAATTAACACGTAAAACAAGAATTATATAGAATGAAAAAGTAGTGCAGAATTTAATTTTACAATGCAAAGTAGTTTAATAAAGTATAGTACATTAATATATGAAACTTGATAAAATAAACAATTATTCATACATATGAAATATATGCATATTTATTAATATAGATAAATATATTTTTTAGAATGTTACCAGGACATAATTTTATGTATTGTATTGATTTGATGGTAGCAAATAGAACTACTTGGGATAAAATGTTGGAATTATATCAAAAGACAGATTCAAAAAAGGAAAAATTTAAAAAAACATTGTTGAAAAATTTGAGTTGCCCTGAAAATTCTGATATTATCATCAATTATTTAAATATTACAACATTTAACACTTCATTATTTCATGAAAAGGAACGTTCATTTATCATCAAGTCTATTCTTGATAAGCATTTGAACAACACTTTGATCCTTGACTATATTTTAAACAATTTTGAAACTATAAAACCCAAGTAATACCATTTTTCTTTGTAAATATAGTTAGTCTCAATCATAAAGGTTTATTAATCATGAATATATTACTTTGTCTTTATAGATCACTTACTACAACTATGATAATAAATCTTATTCTTCGGAATGTTTATTACGATGAACAAATCGATAAGGTGTGTTTTATGATTCTAAATTTATATATTTATTGACTTATCGACTATCAAATCAATAAAGCTAAACTCAAACGTTGGCGCATTTGAAATAAAAACCTCTTGTTGCGGGAATATAAATTATTTCAACTTTATATAAAATTAAATTAATAATAACATTAATAATTAATTTATTATATTCATTATTAAATATCTTCAATTAATCCGTTTCAGATAAAAGTATTCTCGGACGCTAATTTTCATGATCCAAAAACTCAGAATGCAATTAAAAAACTTATACAAAAGCGTGAAAATTTTCTTAAAGATAGCCTAGAGACTTTTAAAAAATATTTCTTTTAGAAGCGCATCAACTTTAATCAAAAGAAATCAATATAATACAAAATATACATTTATCTATCTAAATTTTCTAAAAATATTATTTTTACTACCATTCGTGAATAATTTTTTTCAATTATTTCTAACATTTTTCAATGCTGTAATACTTAGTAATTTTTAATAGAAGCATATAGCTCGAGCAGATGTAATTAAATAAATAATCTTTGTTGTTAAAAATATAATACTATTTAAATATAATTTTTTTATAATAATATCGCTTATTCTAACAACGATACTTAAGCTATTTACAGTATTACTATTATTATTACAACGTATACTTGCTCGATTTGGAATATAAGAAATAAGTAATGACGTCACCTTGCAATGATGATGTAATGATGAATTATCTGTAATAAAAATAGCTTTATATAATTAATAATTATTATAATTATATAAATATAAAATATATATCTAAAAAACACATCAAGTCAAGAGAAAGTCAAAATAAGTGTACATTAAAATGACGATTTTTATTGTTACAATTAATCTTTGTGTGTTCCTTGGAAGCAAAATGCAGATGGTTAAATTATGTGTGTTTTGTTTCACACACACATAATACACATCAATACATCATCCTATCTTTAATGTTTACCAATATTAGAGAAGGATAAAATAATATATCATGTAAATTATATGCATGAAACGGAATTCACTTCTAATTGTAATGTATCGCTATGTTTGACTTCTTCAAGATTGCCCTGTCAAGAAGCAAGTTGGAAATATCCAGACTTTTACTCAAGAATTTCCTTATACAGCACAAAAACATTGCAGTAACATTGCAGAATGTTGTAGTTTTGCAGATTGCGCTGTAATATCGCTACAACATTGTAGATATTAGGATTGTAATATAAAATACATATTAATACAAGTTTTACAGATCTTGCAACATTGTTATAGAGATGTTAAAAAACATTTTGACTTTTAGTAATGAACTGTCACATGTGGAAACATACGTAAATTACACGTTATATTATTGTTTCTCATTAACATATGACTTCTGCACACTAGATGCGGAAACGTTTGACGTGCAGCAAGTGTTTTTACGTATAGTATGCGGGAGCCATTAGGAATTATAGTGTTCGTTGGAACATTTGTTGTCGCTGCCGAGCGACAAGATTTTTCAAATTTTATAAACGAGGCCTTTGTGATCCAAATTCTTAGACTAGCTCATGCTTTCTACTCGATTAAGATTTAAAGTTCAGCCTAATTGTCGATATAAGTCGCACTATTCGTTACTGAAAACAAAAAAATCACAGTTTAAAATGTGGACATCTTTTATATTGACACGACCTTACAAATACATACTTATGTATTTACATAACATTACATATTTGTTATTGTATCAGTGACAGTGAAATTGTAAACTCAGTATTTGAGGATCTTTCGAGATGATAAAACGGTATTCACAATTATGTTAATATATTCTTGATATTAATGGCTCATTGCGAGACTATTAGTCAATTGTATAACTATTAAAATTCAACAGTATTTTAATCAGCAGAAGGGTGTAATACATAAAGTAAGTAGTTTAAAAAAATAATTCGATAGATATTTATCTCTTGTCAAAAAAATATAAATATCGTCATAAAAACTATTTAAAGAATGCCAAAACCAAAAAAACTACTAAAGAATCCCATATGATTTATGTGTAGAAAACGTTTTCGGACAATTTGCTAAAATTATTACATTTCTTGCAGCTCTCATTAAAAATTGCAATAGGAAAAACACTTTTATGTTAAATTTTTAAGTTAACGGCATTTAAAACAGATATCAACATGGGATTTCTAAAATTATTATTAAATCTCACAACACTTGTCAGTTTACATATAATACTGATCACAAACAGCGTTTTTTGTACCAACAAAACAGATAATTTAAAAATTATCCGTTTACCTAATAATACAGTACCATTATTCTATAACATTTCTCTGTTAATGAATCTTGAAGAAGACAACTTTACTTTTCACGGTGAATCCAATATAGAAATTGAGATTCGTTATGCATCGTTAAATAATATAAGCTTGCATTCAAAAGAATTAGAATTAAATGAAATGGCGACAACGTTAATTAATGTCAACGGTACAGTTTATAAACCAACAGAACATTCCCATGACAATAAAACGGATATCTTGACACTCAATTTCAAAAATGCATTGTCACCCGGCTTTTACACTCTTAACATGAAATTTGCCGGTATTATAAATGAGAATAATATTTCCGAAAGTGGTTTTATGATGTTTCCATATACAAATAAAGGAAAAAATAATACGTAAGTGTAAAACGTTAAAATATTAATAAGTAAAAATATTAATATTGTAAAATATTAAATGTAAAAATATTAATATTGTAAAATATTAAAAATACTCGATAACATGTTGCTAAACATATTTTTTGCAATTATACTTAAAAACATTTTTCAGTATGTAAATGTAATTATAATGTATATATTAAGTAATAATTAATATTAGAATTTATATATTATATGTATAATGTAATATTTAGTAGCTTTCAAAATAAAATATATTAAGTATCAATTTTTCTTTTAAACAAAATTATTATAATATTATTATATAACAATATTAGTGCTGAGTGTTCTTAAAATTTTTATATCATACAATGTAAGTGAAAATTTGTCATTATTTAAAACATTTTATTAAATTGTAGATTAGTTGCATCGTATTCGGAGCCGAAAGGAGCTAGACAAATGTTTCCGTGTTGGGACGAACCCGCGTTAAAAGCCATCTTTAACATTTCTGTAATGCATCATGTGAAATATCTGGCATTGTCGAATATGCCTCTAGTACAAAGGGAATTTTTTGAAAATGATATGACCTGTACGTACTTCAACATTTCTCCAATAATGTCCACTTACCTTGTAGAGATTATCGTATTCCCCATGATTGATTTTCACCATCTTTCCAACGAGAAAGAAACCATCAATATGTGGTGCAGATCGTCTTTGACATCGCAAATAACATTTATGTTTAATATCACTGAAATGGTCACGCCATTCTTGATCCAATATACCAATAATTCCGAAAAGGTACCGAAAATGGATCACTTCATCATACCAAATTTTCCGGTTGACGGCATGGAACACTGGGGACTCATCACTTACAAGTAATATACATAATTAAAAAAAAATTAATTAAACTATTAAAGTTAGCAAATTATTCTTAGTATTCAAAATTCGATAATTTAGAATGTGTGCGTATTTCACAGATATAAAAAAATACATATTTTCATGTTTAGATTATCTAAAATGTTTAACAATAAGATAGAAAACAAGACCGTTTATATTAAATAACATAAACAATGAAAAAATGTGTTACTCTCTATACATATTGGTTATTGCAAAGAATTATTGCTAAGGTCTCGGTAGTCTAATGTCTCAGGACGGAATGCAAGAGATCCGGCCGAGGCAATATTTTTCGCAATAAGTTTATTAAGATTAATTTAGGAAATTTGGAGGGATTATTAATATTTTCAGATCAATTGCGTTTAATGCCAACCATATCGGCGTAATTATCATTTCTGAAATTAATTCATTTGTTTGAAAATATATATATTATTAGTTTATATATATATATATATTAAACGTTACGAATTCCTTCTTTTTTTCAATTCAATTACGTATATGTATGTATATACAAAATAATGCTAAAGTGCGACCCAATCCCTGAATCTCGGAAACTGCTTTAGAAAAATAAAAGTTTTAGTATATTAAGGGAACAGATGATAAAAACATAAATTTATGAACAATTTCTTCACCTCTAGGTAACTTTATCCAAGAAATATCTCCCAGATTACAACGGAGATATCTCCTGAATAAGATTATCCGTAACTTATCTGAAAGTGATGAAATTGAACATTGGAAGAGCCTATTCAAGGCCAAGTCAATGTGATCAATATTTTCTTATATATAATCCACTATTTTTCGCACAACTCTTGTAACTTACTTTAAGAGCTTTTCAAAACAATCTATATAAAACATCATTATTTATTAAATATTTTATGAATTACATATATAAGATTTAAAAAATGAAATTTAAAAAATTGTCGACATTAGGATAATGAAAGATGTTCAACTGACAGCTAAAACATTTTGAATATTGTTCAGGGAATCACGATCTTGATAATTTCATTTATCAAGGTCAAGGCCATCAGAGGTGATTTCTCTCTTTTTCATATTTATATACATAAGAAAATATTCTTATTGTACTTTAAAATAATTATGTATGTATATAAAAAATTCACATATCTGAATTATTCGCAAATAACATAATTTTTCAAGAATACATTACATTATACATAGATTGCAAAGAACATTTTATAATTTTATATTACGTTCTGTCTTTCAGAGAATCATCAGTTATCTATGATGCTGAACAACGTCCAACCAATAGGAAACAAGAATTAGCAGCGTTAGTAACACATGAAATTGCACATCAATGGTTCGGTAATTTGGTCACACCGTCTTGGTGGTCTCACCATTGGTTAAAAGAGGGACTTGCTTCGTTCTTCCATACGTACATCATTGACAAGGTTATTTAATATTATTATATAACATAATGCAAAGTTGCTTATTATTGAAAAAACTTTGAATTATTAGGTATTGGAATTAATTCGTAGCGTTTTACAAGTGATGGGAAGTACTTTCATTAATGTATTTTTTAATGCTCATGTGAAATAAATAACATTCTTTCATTAAAAACGCTACGAATTAATTCCAACACCTAATACATTTTAATGTAAGATTAAAATGTGATAGTATTAAATAAGACGTTTTCATCAAATGTATTAAGATATATAATATAGAATTAAATACAATATATCAGAGTGCTTTAATTTAAAATTATATTTTAATATTGAACAATTTTAAGTAATCTCCAATATATTTAATAGTAATTAACTAGATATGACTCTTTTTAAAGAATTCGAAAAATTAATTAAATGTAGGCGTCATAAAAAATGAAGTTGCGAAGTTTTAAAATTGGAAGTGACAAACAAAATGATTTTTAATTTCTAATTTGGAATTTTTTATATTCAGTCCACATATCATTTTTTTCAGATTTTCGATAATTGGCGGACAATAGATTATTTTGTGGTTGACATATTACACTACAGCTTGGGGATAGATAAAGGCGAATTAGGTCCTATCACATTGGAACCTAATAATATGTTTGAAAGACCGGATTTGTTTTCTTTTATAATTTATCATAAAGGTAAGGTTATATAAATATAATTAAACTATTATCTATTACATAGATTATCTATAGATTTCTTAATGTACACACTACAAAGAAAAATTTAAAATAGAAACCTGAAACAAACAAATTCTTCTTTTGCACAATATACAGGATGTTGCAAAATTCACTCTCGCGAAGTTTGTTTTAGCAGAAAGTATCACGTCTTTTACTTCGATGGAGCAAATTTTGAAACATCCTGTATATTGTACAAATGAATTGTTTGTTTCTGTTTTCTATTTTATATTTTTTTATAATTGCATAAGTGTATTACATTGTGTATCTATCTTAATTTTATATGTACTTAATTTTATATGTCTGTATCATTAATATTTGATTGCGCTATTGTAGCGTCAATTATATTGCGTATGTTACAAAATATTATCACCGACGAGGTATTTCGAAAGGGTCTTATCATATATTTAGCCACGCAGTATGTAACAAATGTTTATTATAAATCACAGTACTAAGTATCATAAATGTAATATCTTTTCTATTCATGATGAAAAGTGTACTATTTTATTAGAAAAATAAAATTAGACACACTGGAGATATCGGATTATTATTCAATTATAGACCATACACACTTTACTTTTTAATAATTATAATTTAACTAAATTAATTTTGAGTTAAATATATTCTAAATTTTTACATACATAATCTTTATCAATTAAATTATACATTAATATTCACGTAGATTCTTCAATGATAAATTTAAATTTCCCGATGACCATAATATTAAGTTTGCGGACGGAAATCTAATAATGAGTGGTGGATACCCATAACATTTGCCACGCAGTCCAATCCGAATTTCTCCAATATTGTGCCCCGATATTGGTTACAACCAAATCAAAATATAACCTTTAAAATTGATCCAAATGATTGGATTATTGTTAATATACAACAAATTGGTAAATATGGTTCAATTAATTAATGGTGCTTGATTTATTTTATTTGTTCTATTGTCAAGTTTTACATCCTTCTGCAAAGTTTTAAATCATTCAACTTTATACTTATTATTTTATCTATAAAAACTTAAAAGAAATTTATATAATTACATTCTCCGAAACTTTAGCCAAATATTAATTGAGTGTGTGTGTGTGTGTATGTGTGTGTGTGTGTGTGTGTGTGTGTGTGTGTGTGTGTATATAATGAATTTAATAATGCATAATTTATATATATATATATACATATACATATATAAAATGAATGATGCATAGGATACTATCATGTAAATTACGATGTCAAGAATTGGGAAAAAATTTCAAATTACTTAAATTCTGAGAACTTCACGAATATACACGTTCTTAATCGTGCTCAAATTATCGATGATCTTTTTGATTTTGTGGATGGAAGAATAAGTGGATTTGTCTTCATTAATCTTATAAAATATCTACAGCGAGAAGTCGATTATGTGGCATGGTATCCATTACTGTTTCAAGTTATACCATCGTTAATGAATGCTATTTTCCTACCAGAGGCCACATATATCAAGGTAGGTAACAGAGTCCTCCCCCCCTTTCTCTCTCCCTCTCTCTCTCTCTTCCTCTCTCTCTCTCTCTCTCTCTCTCTCTCTCTCCTCTCTCTCTCATAAAAATATATCTGTAATATTATAGTCGACTCTTTAGTTTTTATTTTACGATTTAGTTCTACGTTTATGTATTCTTTGTAATGTTATCGAAATATTACGTCGTAAATATGATATCGTTGGCATCATATATTTTATATAAAATTCTTTTATTAGTAAATTTATTTAAAAATATAAATATAAATTAATAATACGCCGTAACATTTATAGCACGTAATTTTATGTCATATCTTATCTTTATAGATATAGAGAATATTGTCAGTACTGTATATATAATAATATAATAATCATTTTTTGCGAACACGTAATGCTCGCTATAATTAATAGTATTAATACACATTGATTGCAATGCTTAGTGTATTTTACATGTCTGGTTTATCATAATATATTTTACATATTTTACATATTTTACATATTTTATCATAGTGATATTTAAACCATAGTGAAATCACTATAATAGTATATAGCGGTATAAAATATCAAATAATATATTTAATTATAACTATATCATCATACGTGATGTATTTTTCTGAGAAGTAATTTTGGACAAAAATATGACCTTTTTTAAAAAAAAAAGCTAAGCCATCCATCAGATATATGGTCAGATGAAATTTTCGTCTTAAATTTGTGTCAAGAATCATCCTTCAAAAGCTTTTAAAGAACTTAATGTTCTTTAGAAGAATGTAATGCATTACATGAAGTATCTCATCTAAAGCTACATATTCGTAAAGTATTTTATCTCAAAATAACATTATGAAAGTTTTCCGCAAAATATTTACAGAATGTAAGAGCAATATTCGAATAATTTTTAAATGTTCCATTTATATATATGTATCGTTACATATTCGAAACATATATATCCTGTTTTATATATACCCTTCAAAAATTATAATAATCTCAAAAATTTCAGGCGCTGAGATCCTCAAATTAATCTATTTTCTTAATTTATTTTTGTAATATATATAGAATAAAAGAACATGCATATCATTTTGCACATTTCATGAATGTTTCAACGTTCTATAAAAATTTTTTGTCCTTCCAGTACATTAGGAATACAAATCCAACTTTTCATAAATGCAAATATCATTAATCCAAATCTAAAATCACTTCATTATTATTTCATGATTTTTAGATAACCATAATGACACTCCTTAGCTATCTTCTTCGAAATATAGGATACTTAGAAAATATTGATGATGATGATATTACAAAACAGGTAAGACTAGAAGCCATAAAATGGGCATGTATCATCGATGACAAGTTTTGTAAGAATACGATCGCTTTTAAATTGAACCAACATCTCGCGGATCTCGAACTTTATAGGTAACTTTTATAAAATTTCAATAATCTTATAAATTAAATTTGTGCGCGCGCGCACATTATTCTAATAACGTAATGCACAGAATGAATATGACGTTGTAAGTAAAAATATCCATAAATTGTTAAGTGGTTTACTGATAGAATCATTTTTAATTTGTTTCTTCATCATAAAATACTTAACACGTAAAACAAGTATTATATAGAATGAAAAAGAAGCGCAGATTGGAAATTTAATTTTACAATGTAAAATAGCTCAATAAAGCATAGTACATTAATATATAAAACTTGATAAAATAACAATTATTCATACATGTGAAATATATGTATCTTTTATTGACATAAACAAATATATTTTTTAGAATGTTACCAGGATATAATTTTATGTATTGTATTGGTTTAATGGCAGCCAATAGAACTACTTGGGATAAAATGTTGGAATTATATCAAATGACAAATCAAGACAGATCCAAAAGAGGAAAATTTTAAAACAATGTTGTTGAAAAGTTTGAGTTGCTCCGAAAATTCTGATATTATCATCAACTATTTAAATATTACAACATTTAATACTTTATTATTTCATGAAAAGGAACGTTCTTTTATCATCAAGTCTATTCTTGATAAGCATTTGAACAACACTTTGATCCTTGACTATATTTTAAACAATTTTGAAACTATAAAAGCCAAGTAATACCATTTCTCTTTGTAAATATAATTTTCTCAATCATAAAGATTTATTAATCATGAATATATTACTTTATCTTTATAGATCATTTACTACAACTACGATAATGAAACTTATTCTTCGGAATGTTTTTTACGATAAACAAATCGATAAGGTATGTTTTACTAAATTTACATATTTATTGACTTATCGACTATCAAATCAATAAAGCTAAACTAAAAAGTTGTGGCGTATTTGAAATATAAACCATTTGTTGCGATAAATATAAATTATTTCAACATTATATATTATATAATTAAATTCATAATAACATTATAATAATTAATCATGTTTGCATCTTTAAACTATTTTTGAAGAATGTCACGTATAATCGAATAATACCGTGACGCGCGTTTTAAAATCTAAACTGAATTATGTATAAGAAATTATACATATTATTAAATATCTTCAATTAATTCGTTTCAGATGAAAGTATTCTCGGACACTAATTTTGCTCATGATCCAAAAACTCGGAATGCAATTAAAAAACTGATACAAAAGCGTGAAAATTTTCTTAAAATAAGCCTAGAGATTTTTAAAAAATTCTTCTTTTAGAAGAACATCAACTTTAATGATCGATCAGAAAGAAATATAATACAAAACATACATTTATCTCTCTAAATTTATTATTTCTAAAAATATTATTTTTACTTATTACTGCCATTCGTGAATAATTTTTTACATATTTTCAATTATTTCTAATATTTTTCAAT
>NW_011627321.1:129623-142175 GCF_000204515.1 Acromyrmex echinatior | reverse complement strand
TTACATAACAATTTGAACATGAAAAAAGTGTGTGCCAAAATGGTACCTAAAATTCTCACGTTTGAACAACAAGAAGTTCGCAAAAATCTTTGTACTGACACTTTGAATGCCACTGAAAATGACCCAAACTTATTGGAAAGGATAATAACATGTGACGAATCGTGGTTTTTTACTTATGATCCCGAAACGAAGCGCAATCCATGCACTGGAAGAGCCCAACTTCACCGAGAGCCAAAAAAGCTCGAATGAGCAAATCAAAATTCAAAGCAATGATGATTGTTTTTTTCGATATTCATGGGATTGTGTACCTTCACTGGATTCCTGAAAGTCAAACTATTAATCAATATTACTACCTTCACGTTCTTGCTGAACTCCGTGAAAGAATAAGGAAAAAACGACTCGAATTGTGGAAAGACAAGTCATGGGTTCTCCACCAAGACAATACGCCGGCTCCGCATTCGCATTCCGCATTGTCTGTCAAGAGGTTTCTAGCCAAGTACAGCATCCCAGTGTTAGACCATCCTTATTCGCCGGATCTTGCACCGTGCGACTTCTATCTGTTTCCTAAGGTGAAATCTGCATTAAAAGGAACAAGATTTGAGTTCGTTGAAGCTGTGAAAGAGAAAGCGGCACGCGTCCTGAAGGAGCTGACAGAAGAAGACTTTCAGCACTGTTTCAAACAATGGAAGATTCGCATGGAGCGTTGTAGGGATAGAGGAGGGGTGTATATTGAAGGTGATAATAAGTAAATATGTATGAAATCAAAATAAAATGTTTTACAGCGTCAATCTCGTTATTTAATAGCCACACCTCGTAGACCGCCCCTTTGCAATCGTCAAGCGGAGATTTCAGGACTGACATGTGATCTAACTCGATATATTCTCGCATGAACTTAACATAACGATCTCGCATGATTTCATTGTTCTTGAGTGTGCGTTCCAAATGCATTAAACGCTTCAAAGCTACTTCTCGGTTATCACTAATAGGTAAATTCGCATTGCGGAAAGATAATTTTACCATGAATCTACTATTGCTTGTTTGCGTGACAGTTTGCTCGAAATGCTGCTCGCATCTTTTCTCGTCTATCGATAACGCTCTTGTTTTATCGCTGTCGTAATTCTCCAATTTCCAGAATCTTTCCAGACATTCCTTTAACATCGCAAGGCTCCACCGAACAAATCAAGGCGCTTGTTGCTCCCCTGTCCGAATCCCTGCAAGCCATTATCGGAACGGAACCTGCTATGATCCATCCAAGTTTCGTATTTTATTATATAAAACTAGCTGATCCTGTCCAAGCTCGATTTTACTGTCTAACAAGTCAAAGAAATATTCCGTCCCCAGTAACAAATGTCTATTGGACCGTTATTGTGGAATTCCGAGTCAACTAATACAAGATTACTCGGTATTTGTAGCTTGTTGCGATCTATATTCATGGACGACAAATTCTTGGCAATTTTGAGCACGACATTGAACACTGGCCTGGAAATTGGAGCACCTCGACTTTACGTGAACTTCGCAAATACTGTGAATCTTATTTTCAACCTCGTTTAGACCGGTCACAATTTCGAAAGCCCTATTTCTTTTCAGCCCTAGTTTGTTGTAAGCAGCTTGAGTGATAAAATTTGCCTCACTGGCACTATCAAGAAATACGCGAATCGGAATTAGCGAGCCATTACATCGTGTTGCTTCTAACCTTGCAGTGGCCATGAGAATTCGTCGCCTTTTTACCTTGATATACATGATTAACCGCTACATTAGCAACTAATTGATAATTGTTGTCCTGCGGACAACTCTAATTTTGCTGAATCCTTGTCAGCCTGTAGTTGATGACATAGTGTATTGTGCTTCCCATTCTCGACAGGAATCCTTTTTGCATGCCTTTACGTAATGGTCATTTCTGAGACAATTTATGCATAGCTTTAGACGCCTAACTTCCTTGATGCGATCGGCAACCGACAAAGCTAGAAATTTCTCACAAACAAATAAAAGATGTGATCCATCGCGGAGGTAACACTTATCCGTATTCAGAGAAGAGGTTAGAGAACTTGTTTCGAGATTTGCAATACTTTTGTTTACAGCTTGCAATTTAGAGTGCCCATGAGAGCTCTTGCTATGCAGCTCCCTTTCCTTGAGAGTCCTGTCATTCGATCGTGACTCGATACGCTCTAGAATGAGGCTTCTATTTTTTAGAAATTCCAACATGTCGTTTAACGTCATTATTTCACTAGACTTTATTTCCTCTTCCCATGCTCGAAGAGTGATTTTCTTCTTTTGAAGTCAATCTACCTTCGACGTAGAGAATGCTTTCACATGGTAATGTGTATAAATCCTGCTGTTGTATTCTTATCTCGTCGCTGTGTCCAAACGTTGTGTTGAGGTACGGAACGTACGTGTGAAACTCGAACTTGACGATGAGATCATCAAAGATCAGTTCGCCTCCAATATTCAAGATATCAGCCATCTCAGATATTTCGTACGGCAAAGCCCACTGATTGTAAAAATTTAACATTCGACGCAGTGAGTTTTTTTCTACTAAACGATCGAATGTTTTTGATCGCTGTCATCTTTCTGGCCAAAAATATTTCTAGTCTGTTTCACCTGCTCGTTCGGAACAAACATCTCACGTTATCGTTGTCGTATCATTTTATCGATGTCGCCTCCGTATATGCAATCTAATGGTGATCTCCTCTCCGCGATAATCGAGCAATCGACCGTCTTGATTTACAAAGCGAAGCTTCAGATCCATAATGCTCCGTACGATGATCGGAAGGTAAATGATCTGCGTAAGTCTTTCTGATATATGGGCGACACGCTCGACGAAAACTCATGTATCGCGTGCACACACTTGTCGTTGCTGAATGCACCCGCGGTCACGTTGCATTCAATGCGAATGATGTTTACGTTGATGATACTTACAGATTCATCCGATTCATGCCACTATTGTGGTTCCACTTCGATGAAAATCCTAACAGTGATCCAATGTTGTTAGGTTTGATGAAATTTACTTGATAAGCATATTTGATCTCGCTCTTCATTGTACTGTTATTAGCGCGAATAGTTAATGGATACTCTTCATCCTCTTTGTGAAGCGTTTTCTCTTTCGCAGTATTGTTGGGACGACAATTGATTATAAAATTGCACGTTTTAGGTACTCGTTTGTATCACGTATTTCGTACGATCCTTCCGGAATGACAATTACCTTGTCGTCTTCGTCAAAATAAAATTTATTATTCAATAAATTTACATTAGATATCGTATGGTAAGTTCAAAGTCAGACAGAGCTCGTAATCGCCATTGCTCAAATCTATGGCCGGAAAGTAGCAGGCCGCGAGGATGCTACTTTTACCGTAAGCGTAAATGTCAATGATATGTTTGAATAAATATTGAATTGAAAAAGTGCAATGTCAATTCTTAAATTGATCGTCAACCGTCTGTAAAAACTGCAGACACAGTTGTTCACAGTTACTTTGATCATAACGTTGATAAGCGTGCGATTATACTCGATTTGCGTTACGTCCAAATATTGCACCAATTCTTTCGTCGAAGATTGTCGAAACTATCAAAGTAAACAGCACGATCTCCCCACTTCGCATATGTCACTCGATGAGTACCTGGTCTCTCAGCATTATCCAAATTTACGATATTGCTTTCGTTTTGGTATACTCCCCCCAAAGGCAAATTATAATATTTCAAGCACCGACGATGTTGCTAAACTTCTGAATCAGCTTTTATATGCTCAGGTAATCTATCCCATAGTTGATTTATGTAATTTTTAAACTTTTGTAACAAAATAATTTTCGGTATATATTCCAACTCTTTGATGGTTAAATAATGTACATCATAGTTGTTCGACACAATAAGAAACATTTTCAATAGTTTCGCTCTACGCCCTTCTATAAATAGGTCCGCTCTCGGTGCAATTTTTTCAGTTTATATCAGTATCGTGAAGGGGGTGAAGATATGAGGTCGTACTACAATCGCAAACAATCGCAAACAATCGAAGTAATTAATGTCGACAACAAAGTACAGACTGAAAAAGAAATGCGCAAGCATGGAAACATGTTACCGATTTCTATATGTGGTCTTATCTGCGGTTCATCAAACTGCGGCAAAACAAACGTGCTGATAAGTTTACTAGAAAGTTCACATGGCATACGCTTCGAGAACGAATACTCAAAATCGTTGCAACAACCAAAATATCGAGATACTTGGAGAATTTTTTAGCTCCGATTGAAGAAATTGGTTATTTTACATTCTCCAATAATAACGATGTCGAACGAGGCGCTTCCAAAGATAAAATTCCATTTTTATCTTTGACGACGTGGCATAAACAAGACGCGATCAGAGAGTACTTTGCGATAGGTCGACCCGAACGTCGACTGTTTCTGTCTTTGTCAGACATGTATGCAAAGATACCGAAGCATCTTATACGTGATAATGCAAATCTGTTAATCCTGTTCAAACAGGATGGTACCAATCTGAAACATGTATACAATGACCATGTAAATACCGACATGTCTTACAAGGATTTCTGCGAACTGTGTCGCTGCTGTTGGCAGCAAAAGTATGGATTTGTAGTGATAGGCAAAGATAGTGCGCTCAATTACAAATGGGCCCAGAAAAGGATTTAATGAATATGCGATACCGTAACGTGGTTAGTCGTTATCGACACGTCAACTACGCAACGTTCCCTCTCGAGTACAACATGGATAGCAAGGAGCTGAAGGATCGTGAAAAGATAGCGAAGCAAATTGCGAAAATCAGTGATTCAATTCGTAAAAAGTATCGCGCTTTGAAAACCGATAAAGTAAACGAAGTCATAGCACTAGAGAAACATTTTCAGCCTATCGTCGAACTTCTAAAACATATTGTCGAAAACACCGTTGGCAAGGAATCTCTGTCGATTAAGAAAGAAATAAATATTGCAAAGGATACAATTATTAAGAAACGAAAACCTAAAGATAACGAAGATAATGAAGATGATGATGATGATGATGATAATGATGGTTTCTGGATGGATAAAGCATAGCTTCAATTAACACCGCCTAAAAAGCAACGATTGTCATGTCGAATTCACTTAATTTTACATCGACCGCATCACGCAAATTATCGTACGAACATTTACATTCTCTCTTAGCCGAAGATGTTTATGAAATAATCGCCCAATGAACCGCTTAGTTAAATAGTCTTTGCAAACGCAACAAGTTCGAAGAGTTGCATGATCAACTGGGGCCGCTTAGGGACAAAAATATGTAAACATGTTTCTCGGTGACAACAGAGAAAAGGAGATCGATCATGGTGTATATCTCAACAAGAACGGCACGATGCTCGATGATAAACAGTTTGATTTAGACACGAGTGATTTCGTGATCGTAGATGGAGTAAAGTACAAAGGTACACCTGGGTTGTATTATATGAATTAATTTTCAAAGGACACTATTTTTCTCACAACACTATTTACACAGAGAATGATAAATTAGCATATAAAAATATACTGCTGGCAACGAATGCTCATAGGCGCAATCATAAATATTCCAATAGTGGGTAGCAAAGGGTACAAATATAAAAATATAATAGCACCTTTGGTGTCAGATAAAATACAAGTTAGAACGGGCATACCACGCCCCAAGAAACTAAACAACAAGTTAGGTAAAAAAGTCGGAAAAAGTGTAATACCGCGTGTCATGATCTAAATGAAAATAAAATCGATTATGTTCATTGAGACGATCCTAACGAACTTGTGGAACTTCGATTACTTGAGGTTTTGCGTAGGCAAGTCACAACGCCCATGATAACGAAATCTTATCCATTATCGAGGAGCTTCGTGAAGCCTTATTATAAATTGAACCGGCGAATACACAGTAATTTTAGTCGAAACATTGATCAACAACATTTGCGTAAGATCTTTGTAACTTTATTGTATATCACGATAAAAAAATGTCTGAGAAGAAAAGTCTTGAAAAGTGACGACTGATAGAAGAACTGCATGCTCCAGCGAGAAAAAAATTTCCACGCAGACGTATCATAGTTTATGGATACCTGTGGCAAGTTGATATGGTCGAAATGCCTTACACATGATTCAAAGATTATCACTACATTCTTACCGTTATCGATATGTTGAATAAGCATGCATGAGCCGTACCGCTCAAAACAAAGAATGGAAATGAGATGGCTACAGCGATAGCAAAGATAATTCGAGACGATAGAAGATCCCCGAAAAATTTGCAAATCGATATGGGAAAAAAATTTTACAACACAAACGTGCAAAAATTCTTGAAAAAACAAAATTACTCAACGTATTCCGTAATGAAGGCGTCGATCGTCGAACGGTTCAATCGTACATTGAAAAACGATATGTGGAAACAATTTACGTACAATAGAAATTACAAATAGATCAACTTGCTGCCGCGCCTCGTGTCAGAGTACAACGCACGAAAACATCGAACTATCGGCATGCGACTTATCGATGTGACACAATGTCAATAATCGCCAACAAACGGTGTACAATAGCATAAAGACCATCACACTCCCGCGATTTAAAGTGGATGACTCGGTACGTGTGAGCAAATTCAAAACGATCTTTGAGAAAGGTTACACGCCAAATTGGACCACGGAGGTGTTTAGAATCGTTGAAGTAATCCCGTGACATATCTTCTGGAAGATTATCGTGGAAAATCGGAGGATTCTACGAATACGAGTTGCATCGTGTCGCTAATCCCGACATATATCTAGTTGAAAAAGTGTTGCACAAAAAGGGGAATGACGTTTACATGAAATAACTGAGATTTGATAATTCGCACAATTCATGTACATAAGGACAATGTGTTATAAATAAATGTATTTCTACAAATTATATATCAGTATATATTTATCACAATATGCAAACATGTAATTGAGATTTTTTTTAATTAAAAAAATACATAATATAAACATACAAAAAATAAGTTTTTTATTACAAATATTATACATAAGTGTACAAAAAAAATGAGATTCATTTTACTTATTTCTCTTTTATATAGCAATATTTTATAATATCCCCATGGCAGTGTAGAATCTATAGAATCTGGCACAATATATCGCTTATCATCGTACAGACTTAGAGTAATTTTCGTTTCCGATATTTCGTGTACACTTCGTGCAATTTCGATCTTTTGCACGATTGCCTGTGCTTCATTTCGATTTCGTTATTTAGACATTGCATGTAATCATCAAATGTTATCGATCTCGCTATAACGTTTTGACTCCTTTTACCTTCTTCATGTCCTTCTTTCCATCGACGCGCAAAGCATACATTTTTGCTCTAAGCCCGGCGAATTCGGTCGTGAGCCGTTGTTTTCATCTTTCATTAAGCCCGGAACTTTTTTATTATCTAGCGGAATACAATACGCATTGTCAATCGCATAATCACTAGTGTTGAATCGATTGACATCACGTTTCATAATATCATAGACGTTGTCACACTCGATGTAGGATATCGGGGCTAATAGACTCATTTTTCAGTTTTGAATTTTTACAGATAAATTAATAAGAGACCATCGAAAAAATGAATTCTACATCAGTTACTACATACATTTGACTACTTAATAATACTTTAATAATAAAGGGAAACTAATAACTAATATGAAAAAAATGCATTTTTCTAATGCATTCCATTTGATTCAACTAGTCCCGGAACCGGGGTAATTCGATTAAGATTATTAAAATAAAAATTAATGCATTTTAAGCTACATCTTTTGCTACATATTAATAAAACTTTTATAAAAATATATTTTTAACATAAACATTCGCTTTGCAGGGCAAAACATACTTATTTTTGCAAAATTTATTTATTTCGTACAAAAACACGTCGAATAAGCCCAATTTTCGAGATTGGACATGAAAGAACTAAACTTATATAATAACATTTATCACTGAGGAAAATCTCTTTAAAGGAATAAAATTTTGAGTAAGTACTATGAGTCGTCATTAAATGAATCATACAGTTCCATGCTATGGTTAGTCTACTATCTCCATTCATTTTTTAAAAACATTAACAATATACGATAACAAAGATACATAAACAAAAAAAATCTATTGAACTTTATTAAGTAAGAACTACACTTACTATCTAAGTAGAAATCAAATATCTCAGACAATTATACGATTGTAAAACAAAAACTTTAAGAATAAAAATATTTAGATGATTTTTTAAAATTGTGGCATAACTTCTTTCATAGATGTGTTCGCAACAAGATATTACAGCAGACTTAGCAGCAGTCGCTGCTGCGTGTTCAGACACGTTTACGCATGTCTCGCGTGTTTTGTTTTTAATGTAGCCTCAATTATTCTACTTATGCCTATATTCAATTGACCTCGGTCTCCCCTAAATGAGACTATCCGTATCAATGTACATAACTTTATAATTTTCGCTAAATAATGGTGCCATGTACTCGTGGTGAAATTCATACAAATGTGTCTTGGATATATTGAGGATACCCACGTATATCGAATTTCAATTCGAGTTTACGCATTTCAACAACGTTGTTCTTGACGCCCTGCCTTCTTAGTATCTTTTTTGTCATCGATGCGCAAGGCGTACATTTTCGCTCTAAAATCGTCGAATTTGGTCATGATCGCGCCATGATTGTTTTCGTTTTTAAACCGGGAACTTTTTTATTTATTAGCGGAATGTCGTAAGCATTGTCGCGTAATCGCTCGTATCGAATCTATTGATATCACGTTTCATAACAGCGTAGATATCGCACTCGATGTGATAAATAAGACTGTCCGAATCAGTATACATAATTTTACATTTTTTATGAAAGAGTGGTAACATGTACTCGTGATGAAATTCGTATAAACACATTTTAGATACATCGAGAGTGCATATATCCACATATATATCGGTTTGTCGAACTTCATTTCGAGTTTCTGCATTTCTATCGCGACCAGATTCTCGGAAAAAACGCTTCTACTATGAAAGTTTGATT
Source organism: Acromyrmex echinatior (assembly GCF_000204515.1). The sequence continues at coordinate 133,206 of NW_011627321.1, read as the reverse complement.
TCGCGATCATTGCCTCCGCACCGTATCTACCATCTCAACGTGTTACAAGTCGTACGTCGACATGATTACGCACATTGTCCATGGTTTTATCAAATACAGCATTATATAATTATTAGATAATTATATTAAGATTTTTAAGATTAATTTGGGAAATTTGGAGGGATTATTAATATTTCAGATCAATTCCGTTTAATGCTGACAACCATATCGATATGTAATTATCATTTCTGAAATTAATTCATTTGTTTGAAAATATATACAAGGTGCGTCCCAAAATTTTCCCAACTTTTTCAATAGGGATAGGTCGGGTGGCGCCATCCGTGTGTTCGATTGCGCGTTTGAAAGGTACATCCCTAGCTGACTTCCAGTAAAAATTTCATGACATTTGGTTCAGTGGAAACGAAGTTATGGCGTCTCAAGTGTCAGTATGTTGTATACATCGGTACGAGAATGAACTTCGAACAAAGAGCCAATATTAAGTTTTGTTTTAAACTTGGTAAAACATTTACCGAAACCCATAATTTGATGAAACAAGTTTATGGTGATAATTGTGTAGCCCGTGCCAGTGTTTATGAGTGGTATACGCGATTCAAGAACGGTCGTGAGGACATAAATGACGACGCACATACAGGTCGCCCAAAATCGACAATTAACGAAAATTCCATCGAAGTTTTTATGATTCCAAGGGTATTGTGCACAAAGAATTCGTTCCAGCAGGCCAAACAGTTAATGCTGTATTCTATGTAAGCGTTTTGAAGCGTTTGGTGCACCGCATTCGTCGTATTCGGCCAGAATATCGCGAAGGAGGAAGTTGGCGCTTGTTACACGATAATGCGCCATCTCACCGTTCGACACTTGTCACTGATTTTTTGACTAAAAATCACATTTTAACAATCAACCATTCCCCGTATTCGCCTGATATGGCACCTTGTGACTTCTACCTATTCGGCAAAATGCATTTGTCCATGAAAGGAAAGCGGTATGTGGACGTAGAAGACATCCAAAGGGCTTGTACCACTGTTCTGAAGGACGTGCCTTTGAACGACATAAAACACTCATTTGAAATGCTTTTAGATCGTGCCAAACGTTGTATTGAGTCCGACGGGGACTACTTTGAATAAACAATTTGAATTTGAAAAAAAAAGTAAACCGTTGTTGTTTTATTTCAAAAGTTGGGAAAATTTTGGGACGCACCTTGTATATTAGTTCAACATCTCAATACTCAGATCGTAATGGCGCTTCGGATTTTAAAGTAATGTTATTTAACATAAACGGTCTTATTTCCTATCTTATTGATTATTCATTAATTTATACAAATTTTTTTCAAATTCATTGTTGGCAAGAGTTCTAAAATTCGTATTGAGTTCGGTGTATTCGCGAAGCGAATGGAGATTGTGCAATACGCGATAAATTTTTGCGATTTTAAGACTGTGATGAATACATTGTTGTAAATTACGATAATGAATTACGTAATGCTTCTTATCATACGTAGCGAGGAGCTTCTTCTCTCGCTTGTCGAGTGGTTTCTCGCACGTCGGACAGAATGGTAGGTCTGTGTGAGCGTCATGAAGATGTTGCAAATACTCTAAGTCTACCTCGAGAACGTAACTCGTAGGTAAATCTGTCACGACGGTCGTAACATCAAAATTTTCTACATCGTCAATCCATCGAAAATCGGCGTATAGTAATGGTTGACACATTGCCTAACCGTACAGGTTGTTAACGTCAAAGTACATAAGGTACGTCGACAGTTTCAATGGATCGTACGACTGCATGTACTTATTGTTAGCCCGTGCATATCTGTTTGAACATTGAGACTTCCACGTATACCGCGTTTGATGAACATGAGAATGTCGATGTCCGTAAGAAATTCGAATTTTACACATATATGTTTTAACATCGCATCCCATGTAAAACTCGATAGTGTATAATAATACGCGCAGTCGAGCCGTAATTCGCGATGCAACTGTTACGGAAATTTTTAAAAACGTCGGCTAACAACAACGTTTGTCTTTGAATACAGATCACTATATTCACCGAGCGTTCGAATGGAGAACCGCTGCCACGTTGATGGCGTGCGCGTAATCACTCTCAGATACGGTATCACCTATCAGCGAGTTATAAAATAATTCGCGCGATGGTAACTCGGTTTCCTCTAACTTTTCGACGCAGTCAATGTACTTGTACGGAAATATGTCTTTGCGTGTGAGAAGATCGAAATCCTCCGCGCTGAGGTTGAAAAATTCTGACAGTGTAATTTTCAATTTATTTTTGTCGAAATACGGCGCCAATTTTTCTAAACTGATACTGAGAAATTTATAAGAATCAATAAAATATAAATTTATACATTTTTTCTCATTATTTGCAGTGTTGTCGATATGTGAAGAAAATATATTTTTCTTTTGTTATAGGAAATACGAAGGCAAATCATTAAGTACCCGTGTTAATAATGAAGACGCAAGCTTTTCACAAAAATTTTTTTTATTTTTCAACATAATCCCCTTTTAGAAGGATACACTTTTCCCAACGCTTCTGCCATTTTTTTAACCCCTCAGAAAAATACGATTTGTCGAACTCTGCAAAACAGGCCTCTCCTGTTTCGGCGATCTCCTCATTCGACATGAATTTCTTTCCACCGAGTCATTTTTTCAAGTTTAGAAATAAGAAGAAATCACAAGGGGCTAAATTCGGAGAGTACGGTGGATGCGGCAGCAATTCATAGCGTAATTCGACCATGCTTTGAAATTGATAACCGCATCCGCTTGTTGTCCACCACGTGAGCAATCGCGGCACCCATCAGGTGCCGACAACTTTTTCATTCCCAAGTTATCATGCAAAATATTGAATGCCGTTCCGTACGGACACGCCTACGGCCTCTGCTACTTCATGCACTTTCGTTCTGCGATCAGCGAGAATCATGTCATGGACTTTTTCAACGATTTCCTCAGAAACCACGTCTGCCGGGCGGCCTGGGCGCTTCTCATCAAAAATAGACGAACGACCACGTTTGAATTCGTTGAACCAATATTTGACGGTTGTCATAGATAGTGAAGAGTTCCCATAGATGGCAACAGTAGATATACTAGGCGGGTTCTAAGCCATGGGGCTAGAGGGGAATGCGGGGTGCGGGGAAGTACTTGTAGGCGCGGGGAATACCTAACGCGGGGGAAAGAGGGGGAAAGGTCTAATCTCCTACACAATAGGGCTCCTACACAATAGGGCTCCTTTTTTTGTTATCAAAATTAGACCATGTTTTTCTTTAAAAATGCATTGATAATAAAGGTTTGAATTTGACCATGACATATTTTTCTTTTCTTTAAAAATGTATCGATAATAAAGGCTTGCATGTTAGAGAAAGATAGAGCGCGCGTGCTACGAGTGAAGAAAGGATGGAAGAATTAATAGAGTACGAGTTTCTTTTGTATAATACAGTGAAAATATGAGTCTTTATTTATACACGATCGGTAAATACAAAATCTAAATGTGATCCTATGTAAATAGGATTTTTTCTACATGATTTGTAATCTTTTTCATAAATTTTATCATAGATCTGACGATTCTGAGGATCTATGTTTTTTGTTTA
>NW_011627321.1:53049-111005 GCF_000204515.1 Acromyrmex echinatior | reverse complement strand
AATGATTTCTATCTATACGTAATTCATATGTTTATTTCATATATTGACGCATTTATGAAGATTTTATAAAGTTTTAGATTCATCATGCATATTTAACAACGTTTACTTACGTTGCGTCCCCATGGAGAAAGAAATAGCGGAACGGAATATTGACAGAAAGGATAAGACTTCTTTCTCCATGGGGACGTAGTCTTATGTGTCATATCGTACACATATAGGGGCATTGCTTTCTTTTATTAAAATATATATAAATGTTATAAGTTATATATTTTTTACTATATAAAGTGAAGGTACATCGAGAAATTATAAAAGAGCATTAAGGCTGAGTTTCTACTGAGTGCGTCACACGTCGTGTCGTGAAAGAAAGAGAAAAATTTATATACACAACTCCTCTCTTTTTCTCTTTCGACGATGCGACGTGTGACGCGCTCAGTGAAAACGTATTATAAGGTGTTACATGTGATATTTTGAAGAAGTGATATTTTTAGATAATCTGTCATGCAATGACTTAGTTTAAGGTTTAAATACAATAGCCACAGGCAATAGGCAAAGGGAACAGAGAATAACGAGCTATCCAATCTCAACGTGCTATAAATGCTTGGTTCGTTTTGGATCGTATATTAAAATTTGCCACTTTTAAGTTCAAGTTAGAATTAGAAGTTTTACATCTTGAAAAACAGTGAAAACATCATGTCACCTGACCAGTTCTGAGGCAAATCGGTATAAATAAGGACGTATCAAATATTTAATCCACATCAATTTGTATGCATACATACTAACCGATTTAATGGTGTAAAAAGAGTCAATGCGATTCATTAATGGCTGATATGTTATGTATTAGGCCAATATTACATACGTCGGTTTTTTTGTCGAACGACGAATTTTCAAGCATGTTAATTGAATGCATGAATGATTGCAAGACAAAGAGGATCTCGGACTTCTTTGTTCTATAGCCAATCAACAGGAAAAATTTATCATACGACAAAAAACGAACGCAATATTGGCCAAATAGATAACATCAGCCATTTAATAAATCGTATTGTCGATTGCATTGTCATGACAGATTATATAACCTTCAAAATACCACATGTTCCTTACTGCTCCTTTATGATTCCTTTATGATTTTCTTGATGTATTTTCACTTTATATAGTAAAATATATATAACAACGAACGCTCGTATTTTAATACAAGTAGACACATACCGATAAAAAACATCGAAACGATAAAAGAAAGTAATGCCCCTATATATATACGATGTGACACATAAGACTGTGTTCCCATGGAGAAAGAAGCCTCATCCTATATCTTTTCTGTCAATATTCCATTCCGCTGTTTCTTTCTCCATGGGACGGTCTAAGTAAACGTTATTAAATATGCATGATGAATCTAAAACTTTTTAAAATCTTCATAAATGCATCAATGTAAATAAACATATGAATTACGTATAGATGGAAATAAACATATGAATAACGTATAGATGGAAATAAACATATGAATTACGTATAGATGGAAATCATTGATCTGGTAAAAAAAGCAATAAGCCGCTCGATGAGCCATAACGCATTTGGATATGTGTACGTACGTATGTACGTAACATTAGGAGGGCCTTACCTTAAATGTGAATAATTTATACATCGAATGATAAATTTTTTTAAAGACATGGTATAAAATCATGTGATGTCTAATAATGCGGTGTCCAATAATTCAATAATGTAGTGTCCAATCGTGCATGTCCAATCGTGCGGTGTCCAATAATTACGTGTCCAAAAAAGGTCACCCATGAAAATATACCTTTACTGCTTAAATTTTAAGTCATCTCTATGTACCATAGCTTTAATGATTCAGTTTATTTTATCATGGTAGAAATAAGGGGCACCGCACAATGAAAAGAATAGGGAACAGGAAAGAGAATAAGAATTTCGATCTATGAGAAACTGTATTCCACAGTACGTGGTTTCTTATAGGTTGAAATTCTTATTCTCTGTTCCCTATTCCCTATTCCTTTCATTATGCGGTTTCTCTAACATGGTGTGCTCAGTTTGCGAGCGTCTCTCTCGAATCTTTTGCCTTCTCGCTTCTTTCGTGACAGTTGGACCCCCATGTTAGCAAACCTCTAGACTAAAAATATTTGATTCGACAAAGTTGTTACGCTTGATGTGGTTATCTTTGTTGCACGCACATCATTTATGTATTACCGGTCTCTTTTTATCATTTACTACAATTATGATCGTGAATATATACATATGAATATGTACATATTTGATTAAACTATCGTATAATTATAATAGAATATAACTGGATTTGATATAAAAAATACAGGGATATATGAGATAATTATCATATGAGATAATTATAATGTAAAATAAACTTTTTTATTAGATGTATAAAAAGTATTATTACAATTTATAAATAATGAATGAAAATAACAAAGAATAATATATACTTGTCTAAAATTATACATAAATTTATAATTAAAAGATAATAATAAAGAGAAAGAAAATAAAAGTTCTAATATATAATTATATATAATTATATATAAAATTGTATATATAAATATGTGTGTGTGTGTGTGTGTGTGTGTGCATAAGCATTTTTTTATTTTTCTTTAAACTTGATTTTTTTTTCTAAAATACCAAATTTATCGTTTTAATTATTTGTAATGCTTTCTTTTTATTGTTATTATTTTTGTTTACAGATAAATTATAATTATTCAAAATAAAGAAAAATTGTTCTTCCTTCTAGTTTGTATGTATTATACTTACTTATTAATTTAAAATTAAATAAAATATAAAAGACTATTCGTGCCAAGCAAATTAATGTGCGCTATAATATATTTTAATCGTTTTATAACATAAAATAAAGTAAATAATTTTCAAACATTTTGACCTTTAATAATTCCCTTTAATGTAAATCTCTAGTTAGCTTATCCTGCTGGGCGTCCCTATTTTTTGCTGTTTGACTTCGAATCTGCATTTTATTATTTCGAGGAGTATTGTGTGTTGTAACCTTTTCTATAGCTTGTAGCTATTGTGACTTTTCTGTCTCCTTTTGTGTAATAGATATTGAATTCGTACCCTCTTCAGGTGAATCGTCTCGTAATAAGTCTTCAAGTGGTTCGTCATCAATCGAATATAATTTAAAATCCTCGCCCTCCTCATCTGATTCCTTTAGCATTTTAGAAATCGTTTCTGCATCATTAAGATTCAAAAGCTTGTGATGATTAATTATATTGCAGTTCGCTTCTTCAAGGTCTACCGGATTTCGTGATAATGTATTGGCATTTACATTAGTTTTACCTGCTTTGTATATCACATCGTAATCGTATTCAGCTAATTTTAATCTCCATCGTAGTATTCGCATGTTGGCGTCCTGTACATTTTTAAACCAGAGAAGAGGTTTGTGGTTCGTTACTTTACTTTAATTACTAAAATAAATTTCTGTCCATATAGATAAGATCTAAAATGCTTGACACAATACACTATACTATGGCTAAAGCTTTTTTTTCATAAGTGTTGTATTTTATTTCATTTTCGTTAGAGTTCGCGAAGCATATGCTATCGGTCGATCTTTATTTATCTCTCCTTGTGATAGGATGCCTCCAATTATGCTATTCCGGAAGCATCAATAGTTAATATAAAAGATTTAGAAAAGTCAGGATATTGTAAGACAAGTTCTTCGCACAATTTCTGTTTTTATGCTTAGAAGAACTTTTCTATTGTTCATTCAAATTTAGTATCATTTTTTAACAAATTGCTGAGAGGTTTGGTTAATTTATAGGTCGCGTATTTATAGATCGATCATCCGTTGTAGATATTTGATGTTGTAATATATTCGTTGCTGACAACTTTTCTCCAGGGATGTGAATCTGTCCTGGCTGTCAGTTTATAAATTTCATTACACTTGTTTTTCCTGGAAACTCAAATGCTCCAAACACAATAGTTCTGTAATTTCTGTGAATCTGTCCTTTCCGATTTTTTCCGATACAACTAAGCATTCGCGTGGAATATTTTTTAGGTTCATTTTGACATTCCTGTTCGGTTCTTTCCTTGTGTTTTGACTTACGTTTGCGTATGAATTTGTCTATCATTTCTTGAGATTGATTTTGTGTAGATTAGAATTTTTTAAGATGATTTATTTCCCTTCGAATTATGAACATTTATATAAGGATTACATGATTGCATTCTTTCTAGAAGTTCATCGATAGTAATATGAGAGGAATCACTTTGATGATTATCATTTTTTTGCGGGCATTCTAATCCTTGGTAATTTAATTTTTTTTTAGAGTGGAACTCTTTTCCTTTGGCAGAATTGAGTCGCATTGCATAGCGAGATTTGGTTATTTACCTCCTTGCAATCGACAAGAGTAGAATTTAACAGGGAAGTACGGAAACTTTCCTCTGCGATTCTAGAATTATTTAATTCTTCAGGAGAAGTTTGATAACTTCCCTGTCCAAAATTTTTTGAATTATTTAAATTTTCAGGAGAGGTTTGATAACTTCCCTCTCCAAAATTTTCTGGATTATTTAAATTTTTAGAAGAGGTTTGGTAACTTCTCTCTCCAAAATTTTCTGGATATATATATTATTTAAATTTTTAGGAGAAGTTTTCTCTTTCCAAGGATTTTGGATTCTAGGATTTCGGATTCGGAAGAGAAATTATAAAAGTAATAAGGCTCAATAAATTAAAATAAATAAAAAGACAAAGGGCTACGAGCCTAAAACAATCATTATAAATTATCAAATTTATATTAAATAGTTAAAATAAAACATGTCATGAATTTAAAAACATGAAATTTAATTTGACCGTCAGCAAGTAAAAAACAACACAAACGTTTCGATCCCTGGATCATTTTCAATGTGACGCAAAAATAACAATGGAAATGTTACATAGATAAAATATATAAAAATTAATTAAAAATTTGCTCTCGGACGCAATATCATCTATAAATCTCGCTCCAAAATAAATTGAAAATTATATAAAAGTTGCAGTTGACAACAATGTGTTCCTCCAGATTGTGTATGTAGAATAAGGACGAACATGTTTCTGTTAGCAAGTACAAAATGTAATAATAAATTACGACAGGAATAAAAATAAAAATAATAAGAAAAATACAAATCGAGTCGTAAATAATAAAAAGAAAGGTACAAAACAAATCGCAAGTAATAAAATTAAAATTAAAAGAAAGAGGCAAAAATTATTTTTTATATTATAAGACATAAAAGTTATTAATGTCGATAGAGAAAGTGTAAAGTGCCGTCATTCATTATATATTGGGTCATCTAAAAAGTATCTGCGGTACTTTGTCACTAGATATATGACCATCAACACACATCTTAGTTATGACAGTAGGAGAACCCATATTCTTCCTAATGTCAGAGATATGTTCATGTAATCTCGTACTCAATTTTCGTTTTGTCTAATCAACATAACTCGCCTCACAATCATCGCAGGAGATCTTATAAACAACATTCTGATTGGATAGGAAAGCTTATTTTTTCCTCTTTTTATAAAACTTTTTAATATGTTGGGAATAGAAAAGGCTAATTTACAATAAAACATACTAGAGATAGGAAAGAAACTTTCAGAAATAGATTTGACATAAGGAATCGTAAAATATTTGTCTTTCTCACGTGAATTATGTGTAATATATTTGGTCATCTAAAAAGTATCCGCGGTACTTTGTCACTAGATATATGACCATCAACACACATCTAATAACAAAAAACCGCGGATACTTTTTAGATGACCCAATATTTATTATGTATATGAAACTTTAATCTCAACTTTAATTGTAGAGAAAATAAAGGGAAGAGGATAACAGTTATTTAAAAAAGCATGAATAGCATCTATCAAATTTTTTTGTTGGAATCATGGATGTGATAATAGAATAATTTTGTCGATGAAACTGATGATAGTGTCTTTTTTATGGTAAAGAGAATGATTTGAATGAAAATTAAGGAATCTTCCGGAAAATGTTTTTTTATGATAAATGCCAAATATAATTCTCTGATTATTTATAACAAGAATACATTGTATCAAGAAAACTTAATCTGCCACTTGTACCAACTTCCAAAGTAAACTGTAATCTCGTATGTAAAAAGTTAAAAATATTTAAAGCGTCATTGATGGTATCAGATGGAAACGCGAGAAGAACATCGTCTACATATCTAAAATAAAACAAACGTTGTACTGACAATTTTTTAAGTGCTGTTTCTTCTAAATCTTGCATTACAATGTCGGCGATTATTGGAGATAACGGTGAACCCATCGGAGTGCCAAATATCTGTTTATAAGTTCTATTATTAAAGGCAAAAAAAGGTTGAATCTAAAATAAATCTAACAGCAATAATAAACTCGTTTTTTGAAATGTTTGTCTTCGCCGAGATGTAAACCTATCTCCTATCGATATTTAATGCTAGCTCAATAGGAATATTAATAAAAAGGGATACTATATCCAACAAAGCCAAAACATATTCGGAATCAAAAACAGTACAAAAACAGTACATTTAAATGTTCAACCAAATGGAAACTGTCTTTAATGTAACTAGGAGCTTTTGGTATACTATCACTAATTAAATTATGCAAAAAAAGAGAAAGATAATATAATGGACTGTTAATAGATGACACAATCACTCTCAATGGATTACCATCCTTATGTATTTTAGTCAAACCATAAGCTCTAGGTATAACACCATCAGTTGTAAGCAATCTACGATATGTTTGTTCGTCAATAAACTGATCACGCTTCCATCTCACCAACAAAGTAAATTCTGAGTCAATTTTTTACTTGGATCTTTATTGACAATCGCGTAAGTGTTAGTGTCTGAAAGAATCTCCTCCATTTTTGATACGTAGGCGCCCTTGTCCAGAGCAACAGTAACATTACCTTTATTGGCGTTTGTGATAAATATATTGGGATGGTTATTAATAAATCTTTTTGTTATACGTAACCATTCCAAAATCAGTTTGTCAGCAAAAGTAGGAGAAGGAAAATTGTTATGGAATCTATTGAGTATTGGGAAAAAATTATTCCTAACAAAGTTAATGATATTATTGGGTATGGGAATAAATTTCCGCCCTTTTTAAATGAAAAAGATGTGTTTATTTAAACAAATCTTAATAAGTGAGTTTATTCAAAGTATGCTCCTTCGGAAGCGACAACTTTCTCCCACCTTTCCGATAATAAACGGATTCCTCGAATGAAAAAATCTGATTCTTTTGAAGCGATCCATTCATCAAGCCATTTTTTGATACCTTCATAAGAATTGCATCGTTCTCCAGAAAGGGCCGACTGCATGGATTGGAACAAATGGAAATCTGAAGGGGCAATGTCCGGTGAATACAGCGGGTGGGGCAGAATTTCCCACTTTACTCTTTCCAAGTATTTCTTGATCGGTTTTGCAACGTGTAGCCTAGTGTTGTCATGTAACAAAATCAACTTGTTGTGCCTATTGTCCTATTCCGATCGTTTTTCTTTCAAAGCTTGGTTTAAACGTATCAGTTGTAGCCGATAACGATCGCCAGTGATGGTTTCGGACGGTTTGAGCAGCTCATAATATATAATACCTCTTTGATCTCACCAGATGCACAACATAATCTTCGAAGCATGGATATTTCGTTTTGGCGTTGATGGACCTGGTATCATCCATGCTTTCAAGCGTTTAGAGTTATCGTAGTAGATCCATTTTTCATCGCCAGTTACGATACGATGTATAATAGAAAACCCTTCCTTGTCATTGACGAAGCATCTCGCAGATGACCAAACGTCTTTCCATGTCTCTCTTTCAATTTTTATGGCACCCAATTTCCTTCTTTTTGCACCATTCCCATTGCGTGTAGACGTTTTTCAATAGTGGATCTATCAACATTTAATTCTTTTGCCAACCTATCGATAAACACGAATCTTCTTCGAGTAATGCTTGCAATTTTGCATCTTCAAATTTTTTCGGTGCACCTTCGCGTTCTTTATCACGCACGTCAAAATCATTACTGTTGAATCGCCGAACTACTTCTTTACAACTAGTTTTCGATGGAGCATGCTCACCGTAAATATCTACGAACAAACGATGCGTTTCCGCAGCACTTTTCTTTAAAATAAAATAATGGAGTAAAACTTCCCGCAAATGTTGCTTTTTTGGAATAAATTCCGACATCTTCAACGCAAAAAAAAGTTACTCTTTGTTACGCTTTGAACGAATGCCATCTATTGGGCTCAAAAGTTTGGACACACACCTTTCAAAAACATGTCTTGCCGTTCTATCAAACACACGAGCAATGCTACTAACGACATCTTTCTGCAATGGGCGGAAACTTATTCCCATACCCAATATTAGGAAGACCAATTATATTATTTTCAATGTGTTTTATAAATTCAATCAAGATACTGTCTTTATTATATTTATTGAATTTATATTTATTATATTTATATTTAGGAAGCCCAAATTTTTCACTGAGTTGTAACAAGTACCGAACTTCTAAGGGAATGTCAATGCCACTCAAATTAATAAACCATTTTTCATGTAAAGTATCTAAAGGAGACGCCTCATTAAAATTATCGGGATTAATGTCAATTCTTTCAAACTTAGAATGGATATTATGCGAGAACTTATCAACAACAAGACGAATATTTGAAGGGTTATCATTCGTGTCGTTAGAAATAACATAAGAAATAGGTCTAATTTTAGATTTAGATAATTTGAAATTTTTTTGTCGCAACCAATCTATTTTTTTATTAATTCTGAACATTTGTTCAGAAAAATGAGAATTGGTAATATGAAATATATAATTATGTATAATTTTACACATAATTACATATCAGCAATTTCTTTATATTTCTCAAAACTTGATTTATTCTATAACAAATAATGCGAAAATTATTTTTTAAATTATTTTTAATCTCTTCATTATTATTTTTTTAATTACACTTTAAAATAATTTTAAAAATAATTTTACAAAAGAAAGAAGGATATACAAATTATTCATTGTTTAACACCAACTATTTAATTTCAAGATTAAATTTCGAAGTTAAAATTTCTCCTCTCATCTATATCTTGAATTATATACATCTGTCTCGTTTCTCTCTCATTTCCCATCTCTCGAATCTCCTCATTCGTCTTTCAATTCTATCTAGCTTCTTCCTTCTCTCATCTCTCTTGCATTTATCGCGTCTCATCATTCGTCTTAAATCTCTTTTCCTATCAATTTCTTGTCTCGCCACTCTGATTCCTATTCTCTGATTTCGTCATTACTAAAAAATAAATAGTTTACAATACATTTTATTTACAAAAATGTACAGAAATAAAACATAAAGTGTCTCAAATTATTAATTTTTAACAACAACAATATAATTTTAAGATTAAATTCTATAGTTAAATTTCTTCTCTCACTTCTCGTTTTTCTTTGCCTTTCTCGCTTTTTTCTCATTTTTCATCTCTCGTCTCTCATCTCTCACTAATATCTGGTTTCGTATCTCTCTAGTCTATTGTCTGTCCTCCCTCATCTTTCTTCTCTGTCTAGTTTTTTCTTCTTTCATCTCTCTTTTACCTTTCGCCTCTATCTCGTTCAATCACTTGCCCTGCATCTCTCTCATTTCCAATGTCTTGTCTTGCTTCTCTCATCTCTTTTTCGTCGTTACTAAAAAAATATATAGCTTACAATATATTTTATATCAAAATGTACAGAAATAAAATAGAAAATGACTATAAAATCATTAATTCTTTGAAAATAACAATTTTATTTTAAAATTAAATTTAAAAATAAAAGTTTCATCTCTCATTTATTTAGATTTCTTCTTTCACCTAAATTTAGATTCGAAGTACGACGTAAAGATCTCGTAAAGTTCTTGATAATTTAAAGTAAAAACAAAACTTCAACTATTTAACATTCTTAATACTGATAAAATGTCATATTTCTTACTTATTATGTCAGATATGAAAATGATACCAGATACCATCTCAGATGAAGATCTTGCAAAAGCAACTTTTCTTCCGAGAAAAAGGAAATTCTAGACGGTGATAGAAATAGTAAAGTCTTTTATTGTGTCGTATTTTCTCTATTCTTCTGGTAACTTTCTTATTTAGCATCTCTCTTCTCTCATCGATATCTCATTTCTTCTCTCTCTAGTCTCTTAAGTCTTTCGCCTCTATCTCGTTACTTCCTGCCCTCATCTCTCATAATTCGCTCGATACCTATATATTTCTTACTTCCAACTTCCTGTATTGCAACTCTGATTATCTTTTTTTGTCATTACTAAAAAATGTATTAGATGTACAACTTTCCTTCCGCCGTTTTCCTATAGATGGCTTTAGCGGTAAGTGGTGGTCGAAATAAATAGATCATAGACGTCATACAATAAACTTGAGCATCTGTCAACATAGTCCCATAGAAACATTAGTCGATTTGTATTTGCATCATAAAGTTATTTTCGATTGAAAATGTCAATTTACGAGCCAAATTCTCATCATTTGCGGGAGATTTTAATTTTCTGCTTCATATGAAGAAATCTGCGGCTGAGGCTCATCGAATGCTCTCAAATACTTATGGTGAGGCCGCTATTAGTGAAAGAATGTGTCGTGAGTGGTTTCAACGCTTCAAGAACGGTGATTTTGACATAGCGATGGAAGAGAGAAGGTTTTCGCAGAATTGGAGGCATTACTTGATCAAGACTCGTGTCAAAATCAAGAAGAATTGGCACGATCATTGGAAGTGATTCAACAAACCATTTCAAAACGCCTGAAAGTCATGGGGATGATTCAGAAGCAAGGAAATTGGGTGCCGTACAAGTTGAAGCCGAGAGATGTTGAACGGCGTTTGTTTGCTTGTGAACAGCTACTTGAAAGGCAAAGATGGGGAAAGGGATTTCTGCATCGCATTGTGACTGGAGACGAAAAATGGGTTTATTTTACGATAACCTCAAGAAAATCATGGGGAGTTCCCGGCCATGCTTCTACGTCGACGGCCAAACCGAATATTCACGGCTCCAAGGTCATGCCTCTGTATTTGGTGGGACCAGGCGTAGTGTATTATGAGCTGTTAAAACCGACTGAAACAATCACAGGCGATCAGTATCGAACGCAATTGCGTTTGAGCCGAGCATTGAAAGACAAACGGCCGCAATACAACGAGAGACATAAAGTGATTTTGCAGCATGACAATGCTCGACCCCATGTTGCTAAAGTGATCAAGACATACTTGGAAACGTTGAAATAGAAAGTCCTACCCCACCCGCCGTATTCTCCAGACGTTGCTCCCTCTGACTATCACTTATTTTGATCAATGGCACACGGCCTGGCTGACCAGCACTTCCGTCTTATGAAGAAGTAAAAAATTGGATCGATTCGTGGATCGCCTCAAAAGATGACCAGTTTTTTCAACGCGGGATTCGTACACTGCTCGAAAAATGGGAGAAAGTAATGGCTAGCGATAGTAATGGACAATACTTTTAATCATAAATGTATAAATTTTTTACAATAAAGCCTCGAATTTCGGAAAAAAACCGGCGGAAGCAAAGTTGTACACCTAATATAATTTACAAGACATTTTATATCAGAATATACAAAAATAAAACGCAAAATAACTAACTCTTCTAATACCTAACCCTCTTCTCTCTCATCTTTCGATTCTATTCCGTATCTTCCTTTACTCATCTCTCATCTCTCGCCTCTATCGCGTCTCATCACTCGTCTGACCTCTTTTTCACTTCCTCATGTCTCATCTCGCCACTGTCGTCTCTTTTTTATCATTACTGTGATAAGAAATAAATAGCTTACGAGGCATTTTATTATTTTTACTACGAGGACAAGTCAATAAGTTCTTAGAAAATCTATCAGAGGGCATTCGCAGTGTCATGTTACATTATTTTTTGACAAATAGCATCTTTCAGTTGATTACTGTCAAATTTTGAGCGGAATTCATCGTATAGTTTCATTTCTGTAGATGATTATAGCGAACAACCTTTGTATTTTTTGCAAAATGGAAAAAAACGAGTTTCGTGCAGTGATCAAACATCTATATGTGAAAGATTTAACGCCGAAAGAAATTAAAGCGGATAATGTTCATGGCACATCTGCACCAGCGTTTGCAACTGTATACAATTGGGTGAATGAATTTAAACGTGGTCGTAAATTCACATGTGATGCATCTCGTTCGGGACGTTCAATTGAGGCTGCTACACCAGAAATCATCGATAAAGTCCACAATATTGTTTTGACTGATCGACGAGTGAAAGTGCGCGAGTTTGTTGAGGTCACAAGCATATCACATGGCACAGTGATTTCAATTTTGCACGAACAATTGGGTATAAAAAAGCTACCAGCAAGATGGATGTTTGCTCATTGTAGACCATAAGCGCGACGGTGTGACGATTTCAAAACAATGTTTGAAGATGTTTTAAGATCTCTTAATCTAAATGAATTTCTGCGTCGATTCATTACTGTGGACGAAACATGGATCCATTACTTCACACCCGAGACGAAAGAATAGTCAAAACAATGGACTTCACCGAGTGAACCAGCTCCGAAGAAGACGAAGACCGTAAAAAGTCGGCCGGAAATGATGGCCACAGTTTTTTGAGATGTACGCGGTATAATTCATATCGATTACCTTCCGTCGAAACACTTGATCAATGGCGATTACTACGCAGCTTTATTAGACTGTTTCAACAACATTTTAAAGAAAAAACGTCCCCATTTGGCGAAGAAGAAAATCTTCTTCCATCAAGACAATGCACGGGTTCACACATGCCCGATAGCCAAATTCAACGAATTCCGCTACGAATTGCTTCCCCATCCAACATATTCGCCAGATTTAGCTCCCTGCGACTATTTCCTGTTTCCAAACCTGAAGAAATGGTTCGGAGGAAAGAGATTCACCATCAGAGAACAGCTCATCGCCGAAACAGAGGCTTATTTTGAAGGGTTGGACAAATCATATTATTCGGACGGCTTGAAAAAGTTGGAGAATCATTGGATCAAATGTATCGAGCTAAAAGGAGACTATGTTGAGAAATAAAAATGAATCGATCAAAAAAAATGTATTTTACTTTGTTTTTCTAAAAACTTATTGTCTTACCCTCATATTATATTATTAACTGCCACATTATTATTTTATTATATTCGGTAACCTCCACTAGCCTCTCACACGCGCCATTCACCGATCCATTTTCCGTCACGTCAATTATGCGTCTCGAAACGTGTCACCGGTGCGATACGCGATACGGCCAATGACGTGCCGAATATAGCGACAACAATGAGATCGCGATTAGGAGCCAACTTTAATAAGATTACACGGCTATTTTACTTTAGGATTATCTCAATGTATGTGAAAATTCTGAAACTCTGTAATGAACTAAATTACGAAAGTGAGATGATTAATATAATTATAAAGATTATGCCAATATATATTAGGTGTTGGAATTAATTCGTAGCGTTTTACAAGTGATGGGAAGTACTTTCATTAATGTATTTTTTAATGCTCATGTGAAATAAATAACATTCTTTCATTAAAAAACGCTACGAATTAATTCCAACACCTAATATTATAATTTTATAACATACAATTAATATTTCGTAAACTATCGCGTTTTAAAATCATTAATGGGAGGTTAAATAAGCATTATATGATTATTAAAATTTATCAAAATCGTTACCTAGAATCTGTGTGTTCCTTTTTCCCTTATGCAGAAACATGCCGAGCGGCCGAGAAAGCACATTTTCGATTTTTTGTCGCTTATAACAAGCGACTAATAGAGAAGCGAGACAGCGAGAGAGAAAGAGCGGCTGTCCTTTTCGCTCTATTACTCGTTTGTGTTTACAAGTTACTAGTAGAGCAAGAAGGACGGACGCTTTCTCTCGCTCGCTCTCGCGCAGCGGCGAAGTCGGCTGACTCAGTGCCAGTAGGTATCTGCTTGATGGGGATAGAAGTGGTGGGGCTGGTGTCAAATATATATCATTGCTGAGCAACGAAAAGCCAGGAAGGTTGATCATAGTATCTGACACTTCAGATTTAAGCCATGTCTCAGTCAAGCAGATTATGTGATGAAGTGATGAAAAAATTATAAAATTCGTCGTGTCACCAATTATTGACAATTAACATAAAAAATTTTTAATCGTCAAAACACCCAACAATCCAAGGAGAGAGAGAAAGAGAGTGAAAAAAGAAAGAGAGAAAAAAAGAAACAATGTGTTTATTGTAGCGTAGAATTTTAAATCTCATTAAAACAACCATTTTGCAATGCGTATCCTATGTAAGTTCAGAATACAAACTTTAAACTTTTCATGATCTTACACAAAATATATTTTATTTGAAATTTTCGGTATACTTAACTATCCGTAATTTGCAGAAAGTTAGTCTCTTAATTGAAATAAATAAGATACATATTTCTAAGATTAATAAACTCTTTTATAAATATCACAATAAAAATTAATGAAATATCTATACAATTTCGTATGTCGATAAACTCCGCATGTCAGAAAACTATCTTAAAGTTATGACATTTCAAATAAATTCAAAAGCTTCTATAATAGAATAGAATGTAAGTATAATTCGATAAAAAAAACGATATATCGATCAAATTTAATACTATCCCTCATGCGTTTACATTTGCATTTGCCTGTAAGCAAAGTACATGTATATTGAAATTTTGAATTAAACTTATTATATAAAAAATATTGCGTAATGAAGGACAACTTCTATAAACAACTTTTTGTATAAAGGGATTCTAAACTAACAAGAATTTTATCAATATTACAAGTTCGAATTTTCTTTAAATTGACTTTACATCTATCTCAACCCAAAAAAAAAAAAATTCTGCCAATAAGCGGAGAATTCCTCTTACAAGGAAAGTTATCCAGATATCCAATTAGATTAGAAAAAGTAACGATTGCAAGTTATAGAATTCTACCTCCTAGTAACTAAAATGAGTATCATGAGCTCGGAAAATTTGATACTCGTTAGAAAAATTGATTCTAAGTCTGCTATAAACGATTACGAAAATGAGTTTAAACATAACATTTTTTCGTAACTTTGTAACAATGCACTCCCCAAAGAAACTGCATTGTATCCGGCACTAACATCCTGCCAGATGCCGCCGCAATGACCCCTGGTCACTTGCGAGTGTTGAGAGCACGGTACGCTCGATAACATTTTAAATCTCAAAGTATAATTTAGAGGTTATGGCCGTTCGGCAAGAAGCCGAGAGCGACAGCCGAACCATGCGTCTTCCGCTCGTATCGTAAATCAGAAATCGCCAAGCGACGCCGTACAACAATACGAGCGGGAACAACAATTCAGTACAAAAACCATGCTTCTAGCACGAGGAATCTTCTTTTTCTCCGCCGCTTTTCCCGATCACCAGCTCCGATTCCGCTCTTTACCACCAGCTCCTAGACTGATCCGCAACGTGACCTGAGGTAGAGCGTACTCTGCCATCATCGAACATTCTCGATGTTTGTGAAGCTGGTCCCTCACTTTCAAAATTAAAAAAAAATAAGCAGAGTCTGATTGCCCCCCGAAGAGTTCTAGAGTTCTCTATTAATATTAGAAAAAGTTCCATCGATTAAAGCGATGAAAACATCATTAGAAGTTTCGGGGGAGGGGGGAGGGCAGTTTACGATTCCGAAACGTTGAAAGACTATAACTTTTTCGTTCATTGTAGCACTATGGTCCAATAGGACAATCAATAAAACTCTTTGGGAGGCAATCAGAACTCTCAAAAAAATACCGGATTTCCAAAAAAATGTTTTCAAACAAAATTTATACAATTTTAAAAAACGATAGAAGCGCCGTATTAAAAGCATTTTGCATTGATAAAAAAGATACATTTAATATTTCAAAAGACAGCTCGTTTAATTTAACAGATTTAAATAATATTTCCACTTCTGAAACTATGAAACTATGAAACGTTTTCAACTAATAATTTCCGAAGAAAAATGAATACAAATGAAACCTACGCAATAAACATACGGACGTAACAGAAAATATATGTCATTGCAGCCGGGAAAATGGACGTATGTATTGACTAACAAGATATAGCAGCAAAAAATTACCGTGCGCATTCACATTCAAACGCGCTAAAATTTTTATTAGTAGTGATGCTAAATATTACGCGAAAGGAATGTATAACGAATGTGGCGTACAACTTATGGCTATATTATACAACAAGCAAAAAAGAGCGATGTAGTATTTGACTGCACACTTGCTGGTTTTGTTACAGAAATTATACATAAAAAAAAAGATAATTGAAAGGGTCATTACGAGAAAATCATAAGTGAATTACTAGATGGAAATAAAACTGCTAACGAGTGGCGTAACGAAGAAGCCAATAGACTGACGTTCGGTGACAACGTTCCACCAATTCTAAATGGAATCAGACAAGCGTCTAGAATATGCGATAGTGATCCCATAAAAAATATACAAAAATATACATGGCTAAGTACAAACGATTTTGACGGATTATACATAATATATAGGATTTGATCCATTTTTTTGTATGTACTGGACTGAAGAACAATTACTTATGTATAAAATAGTTCATAAACAAGACAAAAATTGCTTTTTAGCTATAGACGCTACCGGAAGTCTAGGAAAGAACGTCTTCCTAATGGCGAAACATCATCATATTTATTTTTGTACGAAATCGTATGCGTTTCTAATATTGGCAATTTCCCTTGTTTCCAAATGATATCTGCAAAACAAGATGTATCAATAATAAGCTACTTTTTTTCCGAAATTCTCAGAAATAGTGTACCTCGGACTGTAGTAACAGATTTTAGCAAAGCTATCCTAATCGCAGCTGTACGTGTATTTGCAAACTGTGCCGATTTGAGCAATTGTATGCAGATCGGTTACAATATAGTCAACAATAACTTTTTCGGTAACATTTCTGCTATGCTATATCAGATTGGATGTCAGCCATTTTATCGCAATGATTGCTAGATGGGATTGTCTCAGGGGAAAGGCACCTAAAAAATAATAACTTTTTATACGATGCTTAGGACAATTATATCAAATGAACAATTTTTTTGAGGCGTAAATTCATAAGATCAATATTGATAGTAGCATTAAGTGAGAAAATTGTCTCAAATGATACATTTAACAAATATTAATAATATCATCAAAGGCGTAACGATCGATGATGCGGAAAAAAGTAATTATGCGATGATTATGATAAAATCATTACTGGAACTTGGACAACCTGGGCTAATAATATATTCCTTGAAGCTCAAGAAATTGCCCATAAATAAAAAAATGAAACTGTTGTAAATGCGTACTATATTATTGAAGCTGCAAAGAAAATAAAAAATCTCTTGTCTTACTTACTTTTATGGTCAGGTATCATGAGATCATACTTCAAACACATCTCGCAAATCGCCACATCATCCGTTGAAACTGAGTTTGCCGAACTAAAGACCAAAACATTCAAAAATCAACTACCAATGCGAATCGACAAATTCGTCATATCGAATAGATGGAAAATTGAAATTAACGTCTGGTGAATCAAATGAAAAGGTCGTGAGCGAATGTAGTGATATTTTGAATCCAATAAAAAGACACCATGAAGACATTGATGAAATTAATTTAGAAATAGAGAAAAATGTCGAAATGGAAAAAGTTGAGAAAGATTCTCTAAATGAAAATATAGAAATCGAAAAAGTTGGGAGAGATTCTTTGAACGAGATAGAAAAAATTGGCGATGCAAAATAAAAGCAGACACATCCTCGAGCAATCGTGTTTCAAAACGGTCGAAACCAAATTATTTAATATCATGTGCCGATTGGGATTTCATTGAAACAAATAGAATAATAGGTATCCCTCTTTTAAAAAATGGCAGCTTATGCAACGCAGCGATAATTAATAAAAAACACATCATTGTACGAGAGACATGTACATTCGATTCCATATTTCAAATTGTCGCAAGTGGCATGGGTATGCGCAGTGCTTACAAAACTGACATGACTGCATTAATGACATCTAATGATTTTATAAAACTTTCAATAGAAATAGTGTATCAACACATGGCAAAATTTCTGCCAATGATTACGCCACACGAGCATTGATTCTGTGCAACATACCAATATTTTATAAAAAATCATGTACTCGTACGATTTTTTCTCTGAACGCTAATTGTAATGTCGCACATCTTGCAGAAAATACTTAATAACTAATACTTCCAAAATATATCTAATTACATCGTATGATTGTAATAATTGCGCTCATAATTATAAAAGAACAACGCCGACATGTCACATAAATGGAGACGAATTATTAAAGAATGGCTTAAATAACATGCAACAAGCAATTACTGATGATATTATTGCCAAAAAAATAACAACATGCCACATTAGCAAAAATGTAATGAACGATATCATATAGCTCTCATTTAATTATCGATACGAGTATTTTAAATGATCCTAACTACATGAAATCGCAATACACAACGTGACACTTACCTACTAGACGATTTAGCTAAAATTGTTATGGTAAATAATAATAGTTATTGTTTGGCAGGTATTGTTTCATATATTAAATGTGGCAACGGCCTCACCAATGGACATTACGTCGCATTCACATACACAGGATTAAATTGATACAAATACCAATGATCTGTTCACTAAATGATCTAGTGTCAACTGAACCGAAATAATATGCCCGCATGTAATAATTTATATAAAACATATTATAGACAGTATAAACAAATAAAAATAAAATGGCGACCGTGGCGTGGAGAGATACGTGGCAGCCCTCTGTGCTAATCATCCGAGTTGAAATCCACCCAGAATATACATCTGATTTTGTTACAGATGTTGATCGACACCTTTCGGAAGAACAAAATGCCAAACTACTGAGAATATCTTTGGCATAAGAACCTATTTTGACATGGCCATTCGGATCCGGCGTTAAATTATAAGTCCCATATATCAGTGGATATATGTAGAAAGAAATTTTTCACCTGTGTGGACTTCGAAAAATTTAAAAGTCGAAACTTTAATGTTCCAGAACTTTTTAAATATTAGTTTCAGTGTATCGGTTATTGAGAATAATCATTAGAACTCTTTAGGAGACTACCAGAGTTCATAACAGTATGGCCAAAATAAAAAAAAAATTTTTTTGAAAAAATTTTTTCGGAAATCCAGTATTTTTTTGAGAGTTCTAATTGCTTTCCAAAGAGATTGTCTTTTGCGCAGAAACAACACGAATGAAACGTCATAACCATAAGCCGTGATAGTCGCGGTAATGCTTGGTCCCGACGCAATAACCAGTTAATTTCCCAATGGGGGAAAAAAAAGTTCGAAAAACCATTTTTTTTAATCATTTTTGAAAATGTTAAAAAACGTTTGTTTAATGCTAAAAAAATATTTTTTTAATATTTCAAGAAAATGTTTTTTTAATGTTAAAAAAACATTTTTTTAAGATTTGATAAAAATGTTTTTGTAATGATAAAAATAACATTTAAAATAACAAGAAAATCCCCTTTTTTGTCATTAAAAAAATTTATTTGAACATTTAAATGTTTTTTAATGTTAAAATTATTTGAACAAAATTAGAAAAAATATTGTACAACATAGAATATCTTTTTTAATTTATTAGATTTTATCGATAGTACATTTAATCTTAGGCAACCAATTTTATTAATTAATAGAAATTTTTAATTATATTTTTATCCTTTTTACTTACCAGATTTTGAACTTAGGATCTCAAGATTATGAGTCTCATACCTTATCCGTTACGCCACTTATAATTGTCACGGATACAGTTCTTATTGTCCATAAAAAAAAAATGATACACTTAACGCAATTATATTAGATTAACTTCTCTTCCGTGTTTATTTTTTTATTTCGACGATTTTTTTATTAATTTGAATTTTAGAAAATAATACAATTGTTTTAATCTTTTATTAAACATCAAATAAACGATAAATAAATGTCTTTTTAATATATTTTAAATAAATAAATAACATAAAACAAATATTTAATAAACGTCAAACAAACATTTAAAAAAATGTTCCTCCGAAACATTATTTCAACCGAAAACTTAATGTAAATATATCAAAATATTCTATTGTATCGTATCAAACGAAAAATTAATATAAAACGAACATTTAATAAACGTTAAATAAATATTTAAAAAATTTTATTTTGAAAACGAATCATAAAACGTAAAATTCATTACTAATAACATTTAATAAAAAAAACATTTATTATAATAAACATTAAATAAATGTAATTCTGAAAACGAATCGTGAAATGTAAAATTAATGAAAAATAAACATTTAAAAAACATTTCCTCTCCATTCGGACATAATGTCCAACATGAAATAAAATTTGGAAAATGTTTTTTCAAGTCATTATCTTAAATAAACAATTAATGTAAAAAAACACATTTAATAAACGTTAAATAAGCATTTAAAAAATATTTTTCCAAAATACTGTTTCAAATAAGTAATTAATGTAAAACAAACATTCAATTAACGTTAAATAAACGTTTATGTGCGAGAGCGCACCGCGCGGAAAAAGGTTCGAGTGAGAAAACGGCACAAGGTTGATATGATGCACGACAGTGAAGAGAACTCCGTTTCATTTAATTTAACAAAAGAATTTCTTTAATGTATTCAGTTACAAAGTCAAAAGATATAATTAATTAAAATTAGATTAACAAAATATCAAATGCGGTCACCTTTTCCAAATTGAGTTTGGAATCGCGGTGATGGAAAATCTCGGCGATTTTCCTCGAAGCTTCTCGAAAGATTCGGTTATAGCGATTTCACTAAACGGTTAGCACGGCGATTTTACGAAGCGAGATTATGACTCTAAGAACTCTAAGAACTTTTTTGGAAGTAAGAAGGAGGACGGCGAGATCGAAGCATTTATTGCTTTCGGCCTGAGCTTTCCCTTTTGGGAAAAATCCAATAAAAATTTGCCACAATCGTAATTATTACGTGGCATTAGGTGTACAAAAATTGATTGGCGCTTTGGATTCTTTTCTAGCGACGTTCAACGTAACAGTCATGCGCGACAGAAAATCCGTGCGTGGGATTGGTGACAGCGCGTGACGTATTCGTCGGAGCGCGGCGCTCGCGTGCGCGAATTGAATTGTTCTAGAACCTTCGATTGTCCGTTGCCGGTAACGACAACTTGTTTGCGTGTAACGAATTGTTTTTAAAAGGAACAAAGAACGACGAATTTGATGATTTTAATGAGGATTAAGATCATGCTCGAGATGAAATCACGAGCTCAATTTATGCATGCGTTCAATGACAATTAATGTCGGTCGACTGAAAGAATTCTTGCTTTTCTTTCGAATTACCGATCTCAAACAGTTTAAAAAATATTTCTTCCAAACATTTGAAATAATTGATGTAAAATGAACGTTTAATTAACGTTAAATAAATATATATTTAAAAAATTTGTTTTCATTATTATTTGAAGTAAAAAATTAATGTAAAACAAACATTTCATAAACGTTAAATAAACGCTTAAAAATATTTTTTTGGACAGTTATTTCAAACGAAAAATTGATGTAAAACAAACATTTAATAAATATTAAATAAACGTTTAAAAAATGTTTCTTCAGAATATCATTGTAAACAAAAAATTAGTATAAAATTAACATTTAATAAACTTTGAATAAATATTTAATAAATGCTCCTTCAAAACATTACGTCAAACGGAAAATTAATATAAAATAAACATTTATTTAACATTAAATAAACGTTTAAAAAAACATTTCTTCGAAACATTATTTCAAACAAAAAATTAGTGTAAAATTAACATTTAATTAACGTTAAATAAACGTTCAAAAATATTATTTTGGAAATGAATCATAAAACGTAAAATTAATTACAAATAAATATTTAAAAAACATTAAATAAACGTTAAATAAATGTTTCGAAAACAATTCGTGAAATGTGAAATTAATAAATAATAAACGTTTAAAAAACATTTTTTCTCCATTGGGTTATTGTTTTTTATGATTACAACTAGGACTTTTACGTGCAATAATTTTTTTAATAACTTTATATACAATTAACTTCAAGGGAAATATGTTATGGCTTTTGTAGAAAGGTAAAAAATTTTGAGCAATTTTCAAAAACACTTACATATTTTCATCATTTTATTTTATTTTAATCGCTTTAATGTTATCATTTTCTCATTTAGCGATTAATTTTATATAAAAATATATGATTTTCAGACAATCGCAAAATTTCATTTTGCACTGTGATCAAAATGTATTCAATCTTTTCAAATGCATAAAATTTCAAATGTGCGTAAAAACCACAAATTTGAAATGATTTAATACCGCGGAATGACACATATGCCTATATTACATTTTGTCTCTATTTTTGAGTTTTCTAGGTGTGAAGAAAAAAATTATTTTTGTTGCATGACTGTAAAATTTTGAGTTTTCCAAAAATATTAAGAAATCCAGAGCAGTGGGATAAGGAACTTTAGGCAGATCTGTTCTTGCTTCGAGTCATTGCCTAAGAACGTCATTGTCAATATAGTAGTTATTCCTGAAATAATATGTAACGTGAAACTATCAATTATGAATTCTGGAAGAAATAAAATTCACTTGAATGTAAATAAATAATAGAAAAATAATTAGTTGATTATTTAATTTCAAATCAATAAATGAAAACAAGGATTTAAAGAATTAAATCAGAATGTAAAAGTACCTACAAGAGCTAACTGAATGACTAACATGTGAATAAATAATATTTTAATAATGCAAAAATTATATATATGTTCCGATTGCAGTTCGAATCTTTTCCAATATAATAAAATAAAATTAAAAATAAGTACAATGCACATTTGTCAAGATGTTTAAAAATAGTAAAAAAAGATGTTTAAAAAAGCTCAAATAATTTATAAAATTAATAATAGGTGTAAGACTACAAAATATTTAATATAAGTTAATGATCTTAAATATTAGAACAATGATATTAGAAAGAATTCTATGGTTTTTCTTTGTTTTGTTTTCACCGGATTGCAAAAAGTCCAAGTGACTATGCATTCTAATTTCCAAATTAACCGAGAAAACATGATAATAGAGGCAAAAAAAATATTTTTGGAAAACTCAAAATTTTACAGTCATGCAACAAAAATAACTTTTTTCTTCACACCTAGAAAACTCAAAAGTAGAGACAAAATGTAATATAGGCGTATGTGTCATTCCGCGGTATTAAATCATTTCAAATTTGGTTTTTACGCACATTTGAAATTTTATGCATTTGAAAAGATTAAATACATTTTGATCACAGTGCAAAATGAAATTTTGCGATTGTCTGAAAATCATATATTTTTATATAAAATTATATTTTATTATATTGGAAAGGATTCGAACTGCAATCGGAACATATATATAATTTTTGCATTATTAAAATATTATTTATTCACATGTTAGTCATTCAGTTAGCTCTTGTAGGTACTTTTACATTCTGATTTAATTCTTTAAATCCTTGTTTTCATTTATTGATTTGAAATTAAATAATCAACTAATTATTTTTCTATTATTTATTTACATTCAAGTGAATTTTATTTCTTCCAGAATTCATAATTGATAGTTTCACGTTACATATTATTTCAGGAATAACTACTATATTGACAATGACGTTCTTAGGCAATGACTCGAAGCAAGAACAGATCTGCCTAAAGTTCCTTATCCCACTGCTCTGGATTTCTTCGTTTTTTTCTCATTCGCATTCATCTTTGCTATAATACAATTTGCAGTGATGCATTATTTTACGAAGTACGGATCGGGAGAGTGTTATTTTAGCTCTGATCTAATAATAAGTGATACTGAAAGTTTGAACGAAGAGGAGGTGTAACTAGAAAGTCAATGAAAAATCAACCGGTAAATACTTCTTCGAAGCGAGAAAAAGTTAATTTTTATATTTATTAATTTCTATTTGTTTCTCAAGAGTAAAAATGTTGAGATGTAATCATTGAATCATAACATTTAAATAAATCAAAAAAAGACAAACAAAATTTATAGATTTAAAATATTTTTTTCTACTTTCACAAGAATTCTACGAGTCACAAGAATTCTACGAGTTCTATTGTACAAGGATGTAGCAATCGTAATTTCGCGATAAATGACAGTATGATCAATAAATGACAGTATGAAGTGATATCATTGTCAGCAATTTCAATACCCCAGGGGATCCAGCAGTGACAAAACACTGGCAGATACCTTGCGTGACCCGCAGTTCATCGTCGCCGCCACTGCCAACACCGTCGCTACCTTTGTCATCCAAGTAAACTATGTCATTTACATCCAAAAGACGACATCGGCAAACATTTAGATATAATTCGGTATCAAAGATTGATCAAATCAGTCGTGGAATATTTCCTCTCTTTTTCCTCACTATCAATCTCTTCTATTGGTACGCGTATTTGTCACAAGCGAACGGATCCACTATTACAATTCCAACATCATGTAAAAGATTCAATTACTGATACATTAAGAGATTTTCAAACTTTAATTGATATATCTGGCAGATTTAAACACTTTAATTTGTTAAAGATTCACTTTTTTACTTACTTGTAATTTTAACTTAATAAAAAAAGTTTACTTATCTCAATAAATATATGATTTATTTTTTATTAAATTAAATAGTTGCTGAGATCAGTGTTCCTAATATTGGTAATTCCAACATTTCTTTGTCCATAATTCTGACAACCGAGTGGTCGTATTATTGACAGTTTTTATCTGACAGATAAATCTAAATTAAAGTCTAATAAATAATTAACTAATAAAATAATTAACAAAAACGACTCGACAAAGTTAAATTAAATTAAAAATAAATATAAATCCTTAATTCTTTTCATTAATTGTATAGGAATGTGTATATATATATATGTATATATATATATATATATCATATATATATATATATATATATATATATATATATATACATATATATATATACACATACACGCACACACACATACATACAGGGTGCGTCACCAAAATCGGGACAAATTTAAATTTTCCACTATATTGTGCCTTCGCCAGAGGTTATTGTTGGCGTCCGAGAAAGCCTGATGCTTTTAGTAAACAGTCATATTCTCAAAATGGCCGCGATGTTAAAACCAAGTGTGGAGTATAATCGAAGAGCCGCGATCATCGAAGGCCTTCGCGCTGGGCGCTCAGCAACGGAAATAATTCGATTCTTTGGATATTCAAGATCAACCATTTATGACGTTGTAGCCAAATATATTTTAGAACAGTTCAATGAAGACTCTAGTATGCCAGCGAGGAAGAGTCACTCGAAAGACCGCATCGCGAGAACCCCCGCAGTCGAAAGGGCTCAAGTGCTGATTTCGGATGACCCAGGGCAATCGTTGCGAAAATTAGCATCGACTGTTGGTGTAAGCGAACCAACAATGCGTCGAAATGCCAAGGAGCACCTTCGATACAAATTGTACATATTAAAGATACGACAGATGCTTTCTGAGGCTGTCAGGATGATTTGCCTCGATCTCCATTCTGGCCTCCCAACAGCTCAGATTCAAATCCCTTGGACTACTACGTAGTCCGACTTGAAAGAGTCACAAACAAGTCTCGGCATCCCAATGTGATGTCATTAGGGACCGCTATTGAGGCAACATTCGTCGGCATGGACAGCGCTACATTACAGCGTGCGTGCGAACGCTTCAGACCTAGAATAGAAGCCGTCATTCAAGCTAATGAGGGATGTATCAAATATTTGTGCTCTATAGGGATCTCCCAAGTGCCATGTAAAAGAATATTTTGTAATATTTAATTTTTCATTAAAAACATTTTGTTTAAAGAAATTGTTCGATTTGTCCGGATTTTGGTGACGCACCCTGTATG
The DNA here is from genome assembly GCF_000204515.1 of Acromyrmex echinatior. The sequence continues at coordinate 85,168 of NW_011627321.1, read as the reverse complement.
TATACAGGGTGTCTCAGATCATCCGTCCACTCTTTTTATCTCCGCAGAATAAGATCTAATCAAAAATATGTTCAGACTAAAGTTGTGGGGTTTAAAAAGATCTATTTATTGATATATTCATATCAGTTTGATCTTGGATAGCTTTGCCAAGATCAGATCAAGGTCACATCGATTTTTTTAAATAGAACATTTTACTTTTTATTTTAGAACCTAATAGCCGATGTCAAAAGCTTTCCAAAACTCTATAATAAAGTATCTTTTTATTAAGTAAATCTCGAGTTATGAAGATTAAAAGTTACAGTACTGCCGGCATTAGAATTACTCAAGATATACCGCGTGGAGGTTACCTGGTCGAATTTATACATCTTTTGTGTGCGTGCGTGCGTGCGTGTGTGTGTGTGTATGTGTGTATGATTTCAACTATTGATTTACCTCTTATTGCATTGTCTTATTCTGATTTTGTTATTGGTAGGCAGTACAATAACAATTTGTAACAGCAATTTTGCTTGCCTAACCATTTGCAAGCTACTATTGTCTATTGTATTTATGTTTATATTAACTATAATCTATTCTCTGACATTTATGTTGCATAAGATATCTAAAAGACGTTTTAAGTCTTTTAGGTGTCTTATGTCTAAAAGATGCTTTTTAGACATAATATCTTATGCGACATGTTATCTAGATTGTATCATATTTTATGTCTGTTACTCTGTTAACATGTAGTTCTTTTTCATATAGCTTTGCAATAAACTAAATTAAATTAAATTAAATTAAATTTAGATATTTGGTTAAGGCTCTTGAATAGTCACTCCAGTTCTATTGAATCGTAACGTCATAAGCGAGAAATGACACGCTCATTTTTCCTGCATACTATTTATAAATAAAGAGAATTTGGATGCAACGAAATGATAAGATCGTTTTAAAATCCTTGTAAAAATGGATGAAGATTCTCCTTATCTCCCCTGATAATCAGTAAAGAATTAAAAAAAATTCATAAAGTAAAACTAAGCTACTCATGCGCATTAAGTGAAAGCTAGTAAACGCATTTTATGTGCCTTTTATGACTATTTACTGGCTATCAAGGGAGATAAGAATAATTTTCATCTATTTTTACAAGTATTTTAAAGCAATCTTATTATTTCATTTTATCCAAATTCTCTTTATTTACAAATGGCATGTAAAAAAAATCAACGTGTCGCTTATGACACATTTCTCGCTTATGAAATCACGATTCAGTATGGAGTGAGTATTCAGGAGCTTCAATTGGACGTATGTAGCAATTGAAATGAAAGTTAAGTTATCATATCAATGCAAACGAGAATGGATTGAAATGGATTCAGATTTTCAGAAATACAGATTCATGAATGTTAACATGAATCCTTTTCAATCCAGAATGCATTTTTATTCATTTATAGGAATTGCATAGAGCATATCTCTATGCCTTTTAATCTAAAAATAATATTAGCATTTTTTGTGGATTGTGAATACTATTCAATTCAGAATTGTGAATAGGAAGTACAGTTTTTTTAATTCAGTTAAATTCAAAAATAATATCAGCAATTTCTGTGCAACGTGAATACTGCTCAATTCAATATTCTGAATATGAAATCCAGTTTTTCAATCTAATTAATTATAAAAAAAATTTTATTTAAAAATGGACATAAATGCGATACTTTATTCAAACTTATAAATTATTCAAACTTATAAATAAGAAATTTTTCGTTTTAATTCAACTAAGTTCGAAAAAGTTGTAACATAAAAATAATTAAGTTATGTTCTTTTGTTTTTCTTTGATTAGAAGTAAAATGAACGATCGATGTAAACATTCACAACCCAAGTTGAACACAGAAATATTAGGCTAATCTGTGCGCGACATCGGCCAAGCGAGATTAAATTATTCAACACTTACCCAAGTTGTCTCAGTAATGTAAATTGTTTATACTTTATTATGTCTGTTAAATGATGATATTTTTTTTATATCTATATACGAGGGCAAGTCAATAAGTTCTTAGAAAATCTGTCAGAGGGCTCGTAGTGTCATGTCACACTACTTTTTGACAAGTAGCATCTTTCAGTTGATTACTGTAAAATTTTGAGCGGAGGAATTCATCGTGTGGTTTCATTTCTGTAGACGATTAAAGCGAACAACCTTTATATTTTTTGCAAAATGAAAAAAAACGAGTTTCGTGCAGTGATCAAACATCTACATATGAAAGGTTTAACGCCGAAAGAAATCAAAGCCGAATTGGATAATGTTCATAGCACATCTGCATCAACGTTTGTGACTGTATACAATTGGGTGAATGAATTTAAACGTGGTCATACATGTGATGCACTTCGTTCGGGACGTTCAATTGAGGTTGTTGTGCCAGAAATCATCGATAAAGTCCGATATCCATGATATTGTTTTGACTGATCGACGAGTGAAAGTGTGCGAGGCGCTTGTTGAGGCCACAGGCATGTCACATGACACAGTGATTTCAATTTTGCACGAACAATTGGGTATGAAAAAGTTATCGGCAAGATGGGTGCCGCATTTGCACTGTGGACCATAAGCGCGACCGTGTGACGATTTCAAAACAATGTTTGGAGATGTTTCAACGTAATTCAGATGAATTTCTGCGTTGATTCATTACTGTGGACGAAATATGGATCCATTACTTCACACCCGAGACGAAGGAACAGTCAAAACAATGACTTCACCGAGTGAACCAGCTCCGAAGAAGGCGAAGACTGTAAAATCGGCCGGAAAGGCCACAGTTTTTTGGGATGCACGCGATATAATTCATATTGATTACCTTCTGTCGAAGCAAACAATCAATGGCGATTACTACGCAGTCTTATTGGACCGTTTCAACAACATTTAAAAAAAAAAAGTTCCCATTTGACGAAGAAGAAAGTATATAATTAAAATGAACGTGGTTTATAAATCAAAACTTACAAAAAGAAGAGCATAAAACCACAGAAGAAAGTGCTTTTTCATCAAGACAATGCATGGGTTCACACGTGCCCAGCATCGATAGCCAAATTCAACGAATTTCGTTGAATTGAACAATTCTACGAATTGTTTCCCCATCTAGCATATTCGCCAGATTTAGCCCCCTGCGACTATTTTCTGTTTCTAAACCTGAAGAAATGATTTGGAGGAAAGAGATTCACCATCAGAGAGCAACTCATCGCCGAAACACTTATTTTGAAGGGTTGGACAAATCATATTCGGACAGCTTGAAAAAGTTGAAGAATCGTTGGATCAAATATATCGAGCTGAAAGGAGACTATGTTGAGAAATAAAAATGAATCGATAAAAAAAAATGTGTTTTTCTAAAAACTTATTGACTTGCCCTCGTAATTTTGTTACTTGTTTAGCTGATTGTAATTAAAGTAAAGAATGAATAATACGTTACCAATTGAAGAAGGTGTAGCGAGTAACGTAGAAAATTCATAATCCAGAGGTCCCGGATTCGAATCCCACTAAGGTGCGTAATACCAATTTGAAGTAATTAATTTCAAGTATAATTATTATAAATATCTTAGGAATAAAATTTGTAATCCTTAATTATAAATGTTTTTTTTTTCGAATATTAAGCTAGTGTCAGCTCGGATCCAATCTATTTCAATCCATTCAATTTATTTTCATGGATTAAAGTACGCATTAAAAAAATTTTAATCCATTTTAATTCATTCTCGTTTGTTGAGTGTTAATTTACTTGAATTTATATTTATAATATTGTTGACAATATTAGAAACAACGTTAAAAACCGTGAATCTATTACTGACATCATAATTATATTGTATATATAATTTATGTCATATTTTGCTTTTTTACTTATTTTCAAGCCTTTTTTATCTATTTTATCAAATAAAACAATTTCATTGACACTTTTTGGTAAATTTAATTTAAAATTATTTCATTCCCATAACTATCTCTTATAGTATTTGTTAGTAAGAATAAATAAACTTGACGAAAATTGAGACTTTTAAAGATTAGACTTTTAAAGATTAGACTTTTTTTTAATTAAAAAGTTAAAATTTCAGGTTAGTAAAATATTATAATAATAAGTAGATATTTTCAAAATTTAAGTAAAATTATATACAATTACTTACCATAATTTATATATTCAAAAAAGCATTTAAAATCAGATTGCCATTATTTCGGACACTGTCAGTAATTAGGTCTTTTTATCCTAATAAGATCTCTCCTTCCTCAAACAAGATTGGGAAGATTATAAAATGCAATGTTGACATAGATGTTGACGAAGATTATAAAATGCAAATGACAACTCAACTGCCTAATTTTCTTCCAATACTAATAAAAGAAGGAGAATCCTCGTATGAAATTATAACCTAACTTTTAAAGGATACGATTTTCCTTAGAGAATTTTATAATTTGAAAGAATGATAATGAAGAATTTTGAATGAAGGAAAGTTGATAATTTATATTCAGTTGATCATTTATATTAAATTGAGCAGTATTTACGTTGCACAGAAATTGCTGATATTATTTTTGGATTGAAAGGCATAGAGATATGCTCCATACAATTCCTATAAATGAATAAAAATGCATTCAGGATTGAAAAGCATTCATTTAACATTCGTGAATCAATATTTCTGAAAATCTGAATCCATTTTAATTCATTTTAATCCATTCTCGTTTGCTGGGTGCGTAATTACATTATAATTGCATAATTTATAATTTTGACTCGCATAGTCGTGAAGTTCCACACATTTATAATGACATATTTTCGATGTTGGTTATAATATGACATTATGTGGTTATGACAAATTCATGTTTACGATGATAAGACATCAGATTCGTTAAGAATGTCCAATTAATTACGTCAAATAGACGATACCTTGCTACTTAAGACATTATATGTATGTACATGTGACATTATACATATTTGATATAAATTTTATAAAAATTGTTAAATGTAACGTATTTTTTTTGTGAGATTATTCTCGAAGAGAATGCATAATAAAAAAATCTCGTTCAAAAAATTCTATGTGACCTTGCTCTGACCTTGACACTACTACCCAAACTCAAATCAATATCATCTCATGTTCCCCTCAAAAACTTTGTATGAAACATGTTAAACATGTTAAAAACTTTTAAATTTGTATAAAACATTTTTCTCTAAAATATTTTGTTTCCGAGATAAAAGTTTCTAACGCTTTATTTTAAACACACTCAATATACTTTAAGAGAAGTATACATAGTCTCTTTTACATTACATTTAAAAATATTCTTATTCTAATAATTATTTTTATGCAATTTGAGTAAATTTAATCTGATCTATCTTTCTCAATTAAAAATAAGAAAAGATTTTTTATATAAAATTTATTTTCGATAAGTTCCATATAATAGGAATATCATAAAAAAATTTAAACTTAATCTAGTTTTTTATGACCCACGCATGAATTACAATTTTCGTAATACATAACAAGTTTACATATGCCCTTAGATAAATGTGTTCAAAATCGCAATGCAATTCAAAACATGTTATGATAGTAGGTATATATACATAAAGAGAATAATTATGCTTTTTCTTTACACAAAAATATATTTCACAGAATGTTCATCTTCAAGTGTGTTTGGAAGTATTTGCCGTCTCCTTTAGTCGCTTGTTTATTAATTTCCTTGTGACGTTCTCGACTTACTATCTCTTCTAAGACTTCTCCATCGCCTTTGATTAATCTTTGCAAAAACACAGAAATTAATTCTAATAGTGAATTCGATTGGATACACTAGAGTACCTTAAAGCCATTGTATAATCTAAGCAGAAAAGTGAAAATATAATAATCTAAGTATAAAAGTAAAATGCAAATATTTTTAATTATAAAATACATATTTTATTTAAGCACAATAAAATATATTAATTTCACGATATAATTGTTTTTAATTAAACATATATCTTTACATCAATTTGTGTACAATTGCTTTAATTACATCAGCGCGCATCGAGTGCATCCAATCAAGTTCAATATAATATAAGACATATATAAATGAATGTAGAAGCAAGAAAGGTTCACAATTTTATATATATATATATATATATATATATATATATATATATATATTCATTATCTGCATTCAATTGTTTTGTCTCATATTTACCTATGTCTTCCAGTTTCTTCATCATATACTCTGCGCACAATGCTCTGCCTTTTTTCCCACTCCTCTTTTGTCATGGGTGCCATGGCTTTTCCTCTTTCTATTACATTCGATACAATTTCCTTCATTTTTTCTTTCCTATCTTGAACTTCTTTATTTCCTTTAGACTTCTTCTTATTGTGTCCTTTTTTTTTTGATACAGATTTTTTAAATTTCTTTTTCAATTTCTTCTTCATCCGTTTTTTCTTCTTCCGTTTTTTTAAAGCTTTCTTAAATTTCTTAGCTTTCTTTCTAGCTTTTTTCTGCTTCTTTTCATCCTCTGAGCTGTCAATACTGCTGCCACTATTACTGCTGTTAGTATCGCTACTACTACTGCTGCTGCTGCTGCTACTGTTACTGCTGGAACTGCTACAGCTACTGTCGCTACTACTGCTGCTGATACTAGAAGAACTAGAAGTAGACGAAAATCTTTTCCTCTTTAATTTCTTGTGACTTAGTTGAGTTATATTTTGTATATTTTCCACTTTTTTCTTCTCTTTTTGTTTTACATGTTCAACTATTTCTGTGTCATTTTTTATTGAATCAGATTTTTCTATCTTAGAAATAGATCTTGGTCGATTCATTTGCTCTTTCGAACTATCCTCTCGTGACAGCTGATTAATTGTATTGTAGCCAGTATTTCTATAATTTGGTATCCTGGATCTGTTATGATTAAACGTTCTTTCAAAAGATCTACTATATCTACTATAACGATAATTGTTATATGCATCTCTTCTATTTCTATTATAATAATTATGATGTCTATACGGTCGTGAATAGCCACAATCTCTTTGATTATTCAAAAAGTTACTGTGCCTCCGATTGTAAAATCTATAATCGTTACTGTATTTTCCACTTTTTCTTTGCAATTCTCTGGTTTCATACTTTTTAGTTTTACTTTTTATATCCTCATCTCTATTCTTCTTTACTTTATATGTATTTCTTTCCGAGTTTGAAATATCAGAAGAATTAGAACTATTGGAACTACTTCTACGTTTTGACTTCTTTCTTTTATCTTTACTGCAAACATTTCGTCTTTTTCTGTTCTTCTCGGAATCATTGGAAGAAGAAACCGAATGTCTCTTTACTTTTGCTTTATCAAATGACTCTGTCTCCATAGCAGGTCTCTCCAAATTATTCATCATAATGATAATCTATCAAAAATAAATTTTATTCAAAAGTAATCTAAAATCATATAGAATCAAATTCATAAAGATAAATGATTTGTATAATTAAATCTTTTATTTTGCATGGTTAAATATATGATTGCTCCATTTCTTGTATAAATACAAAGTCTGTTATTCTCGATAAAATGTGTTCATGTATTTCAACAATATATATATATATATATATGTGTGTGTATGTATATACGTAATCATTCATAAGTCATGGAAAAAAACTTGACTTTCTAAGCAAATTTCGATATTTACAATACGTTACAAAAACCTAACCTTCTCCATTATGTTTGTCAATCATTACATCTTGAAATGTAAAATTATAGTGCCGAGAAAGCAAATAATCTATCTTTTTCCCATTTATTGATATCTATCAAAAGATTGAAAATTTAATAAAATGCTCTAAATAATTACCTGCTCATCACTCTCTAATCATCTCCTCTATTCAATCTTCATCACTTTCGTCGAAGAAAACTCGGAGCGGCGCGCAAGACCGGCAAAACTGTTTTTTTTTTCAGGGTGCTCTCCCATGGGATGCGAATTACAGATATGCGGAACTGTGGAGAACATTCATGATTGGTCGTGGCTTCATTCCGATCCCGTTCCGCTGATATGTGTTTTCCTATCCATTGAGAGTGTCGTCCCATAAAGCCGATTCTACATTAATTGTAAGCCGATCGCAAGTTTGTTGCGACAACCAATATGAAGCGTTGATTTCAAAATGCAAGCTTCAAATTGGTTGTGACAACAAACTTGCGATCGGCTTGCAACTAATGTAGAACCGACTTATCGTATGCGCGTATTCGCGTATCGAAGGATCCAATCAATTACTGACCTAGTTTCCATCGAGAATGTAAGAACCAACCAATTACAGTCGAGTATTCCTCTGTATAGTCGAACTATACTATGTACGACAGAAAAATGCTCGACTGTAGTTGATTGGTTCTTACGTTCTGATCCGGTTTAAACTCTTGATGGAAATTAGACCACTGACATTTCCACCGTTTTACGTACGCGACAATTTTGTTCTTTATGTCTTATGCAGCGGATCACGCATAAGCGGATAAGCGGATCACCAATCACAGAATTATTCTTTTAGATCTGCTTGCATAGGGCTACAGTCAATTTGAATGCTTTAAGCGCTTTTCAGTATTTCTATTCTTATTTTATGTCTTATTTTAATGAACGATAAAGACAAAATGATGATTACAAGCATTTAAAGCGCGTGAACGCATCCAAATCGACCGCAGCAAAAATTGGCAGAGATCTCCAAAAGAATGATTCTGTGATTGGCGATCCGTTAATCCATTTACATTAGAGATCCTAAAGGCTGCGTTCAGATTCCTACTCGGGTGCTCCTCGGGTGTCATGTCATCCTTATTTAAGTTTAATGTTCGGTGAATAATAAGGATGATATGATATCCGGGGAGCACCTGGGAATCCGAAAAGGAAAACTCACGTGACTGTGGATGATTCTGATTGGCTGGGGTATGGATCGCACATTTGTGCTCCATGAAGATAACCATGTACTATAACTTTATTTTATTCTGATAGAATACGTTGTTACATGGAACAACTTTTGTTGCCTATTATTTTGACTATTTTTGGTAATTTATCACATCCATGTAAAATTGTGAGAAAAAGCAATATATTGGGTCATCTAAAAAGTATCCGCGATACTTTGTTACTAGATATATGACCATCAACACACATCTAGTGACAAAAAACCGCGGATACTTTTTAGATGACCCAATATATATTGTCACGAATAAGCTTTGAATTAATAAATGCTACATTATTAAAAATAAGTAGTATGGAAGGTAGAGGTAGTTTTATTAATAATGTAATTCTCTTGTCGTAGATTTGGATTTTATATATTTTGGCGATGCCACATATTTGTTGTGCATTCAGATGTTTTAATAAATCCAGTGTAGAATATACACAATGGTCAAAGAAGACTAATATCGAAATGCATGGGCAGATGCTGCTTTGGGCGAGAATGCATCAAGATTCTTGGATAATTTGAATGTACATGATCGGACAAAATCTCCGGTTGTAAAAAATACTATTTTAAATCGTTTGTATTTTGTATGAAGAGTTTTAAAGTACAATTAAAAAAGTTTGTAAGTCATTCTATTAATTATAATTAATGAATCCTATTTAAACAATGTATTTGATGGAAATAATCAGCTGGGTCTAAATTCAATGATGTTTATACATGGAACCATTTGTATTTCGTATGAAGAATTATAAAATACCATTAAAAATATTTGTGAGTCTTCCAGACACTTTTAATTAAATATTTAATGTCATGTATTTGACCGAAATATAGATTCAAACGCTACAATTATGAAAATTCCGTTGGACGCGATCGGTAGTTTAGTATTTTGATACTCTTAGTTCGTTTTGGAACGTATTCTTGCGCATCCTTGTCCGTACTTCATCTTATATTCTTTCCACCATGATCTATACACTTCACTATATGACAGATTTTCTAACCTCAACAACTACTTTTCCTGTTGAACGGAGCAATTTTGTTATGAATGATTTGATCGGAAAAGAACCAGGAGTACTGAAATACTAGAGAGACTACCGATCGCGTCTAATGGAATTTCCGTAACCGTAGCGCCTGAATCTATATTTCGATCAAATACATGACATTTAAATATTTAATTAAAAGTGTCTGGAAAACTCACAAATTTTTTAATGATACTTCATAACTCTTCATACGAAATACAAACGATTCCATGTATGAACATTGTTGAATTTAGAGCTGGCTGATTATTTCGGTCAAATACATGACATAGTCCAAAAAAGATTCATTAATTATAATTGATAGAATAACTCGCAAACCTTTTTAATTGTACTTCAAAACTCTTCATACGAAATACAAACAATTTAAAATAGTAATTTTTACAATCGGAGGTTTTGCCGGTCATGCACATTCGAATCCTTGGATAATTTAAGATTGTGCGAAATGAGTCATCGTAATAATGTTATACAGAATTCAAATAAAAATAATTTAAAAAGTGCTTCTTTATTTAACGCTTTCCTCATTTCAAATACACTTTGAGCTATCAGACATATGTCTACGTTGAATTTTTATTTTTTTTAGAGCAAATACATATTTTAAATAAATACTTTGTTCCTATTTTCTGTAATGTAATCTGCAATATAACAGTGTGATTTTGTGTGTGATACTATGTAATAATTTTCTGTCTGATATAGAGTATGTAATAAATAATACAAACACATTGTGATAAAAATTTTATTTTGTTTATTATTTTTTATTGATATTTTACATTGAACATATCACTATTAATGAGTGAACACATAAAAAGATTAATTTAAACAATTTTAAATTGAAGTAATTGTCTGGCTTATACAAAAACTTATACGAAATAAGTAACAACAACGCTCACATGTGTCAACTGCTTAACAAATATGATTATTAGATTTATTTTTCTTATTTCAACATTGTGCACATGAACTTTCTTTTTTTTCCGCTTTCTTATTTGCGGTTTGCAAAAATTCTCGGAGGAGTAATGACAAAAACGTGATGGCATCACACCTTTTTTTTACTTCCTTCCAGCGACCTACCACCGCCAATATATCTGATCTCAAAGTACCTGAAATGAGGAAAGCACTAAATGAAGAACCACTTTTTAAACTATTTTTATTTAGATTCTGCATAGCATTATTATAAACACTCACTTTTCACACAGTCTTAAATTATTCAAAGATTTTGATGCATTCTCGTCCAAAGCAGCATCTGCCTATGCATTTCGATATTGGTCTTTCTTGGGAAATCTGACCAATGTGTATCTTTCATCAAATTTATTAAAACATCTGGATGCACACAACAAATATATGGCATCGCAAAAATATATAAAATCCAAAAGATAATCCAACAAACGAGAATAGATTGAAATGGATTAAAATGGATTCAGATTTTTAGAAATACAGATTCATAAATGTTAAAATGAAACCTTTTCAATCCTGAATGCGTTTTTATTCATTTATAAGAGTTGCATAAAGCAAATGTCTATGCCTTTTCAATCTTGAATGCATTTTTATTCATTTATAGGAATTGCATAAAGCATATCTCTATGCCTTTCAATCTAAAAATAATATTAGCATTTTCTATGCATTGTGAATACTACTCAATTCAGAATTGTGAATAGAAAGTCAGTTTTTTTAATTCAGTTAAATTTAAAAATAATATCAGCAATTTCTGTGCAACATAAATACTACTGAATTTAATATTCTGAATATAAAATGCAGTTTTTCAATCTAATTGAATAAAAAAATTTTTTATTTAGACATAAATGGACGTAAATGCGATACTTTATTCAAACTTATAAATTATTCAAATTTACAAGTAAGAAATTTTTCGTTTTAATTCAACTAAGTTCAAAAAAGTTGTAACGTAAAAATAATTAAGCTATATTCTTTTGTTTTTCTTTGATTAGAAGTAAAATGAACGATCGATGTAAACACTTGCAACCCAAGTTGAACACAGCCCGAATATTAACCTAATCACGGCGCACGAGATTAAGTTATCCAACATTTATCCAATGTTGTCTCATAGGCCCGATTGCAACGTTATTTTGATTTTAAGCAAAGCTTAAAACTCTTTTCTCTGTCTCTTTTTCGGCTTTAAAACGAGACAGAAAGAGTTTTAAGTCTCGCTTAAAGTCAAAGCAACATTGGTACAATCGGGCCAGGTAATGTAAATTGTTTATACTTTATTATATCTGTTAAATGATGATATTTTTATTATATCTATATGATTGATGATATTTTATTATATCTATAACAGTGCTCGGAATTAGTTGCTCATTTCGGACAGATTCTTGAGGCCACCCCCACTACCACTCGAGACTCGGCGGCCGAGCCCACGTGATGCTGTGCCCCAGGAGCGTCTCCTAGTAAGCAATTATTATAATACTGTAATTACGTCATAACAATAAAAGGAACGGAGAACAGAGAACAGAGAATAAGAATTTCAACCTATCAGAAATTATTTATTCCACAATACATGATTTCTGATAGATTGAAATTCTCTGTTCCCTGTTTCTTTTATTGTGCGGAGCCCCTTATATTGCCGAGCGCACCTTAATTCGAGTGAGATTACTCACTTTTCGCACTTTCATCTCACGTGAGTTTACCGCGTGATTCTGTAACGACGAAATGAAAATACGAAATCACTAGATTTGCCGATGTGAGAAAAAACGTGAAAATTGAAGTGAAACATAGGCCGCGGTCTGATTCACGCTCACAATGTTTAAAAATTATTTCATCCTTGTTGTTTGTCAAATATTAAATGAAGACAAACGATACTCATGAGCGTTATTAGCATAAATCAGATCATGACCATAAAGTTCAATTTATTCCTAATTTTTTTCCAATTCTAGAATTGAAAACAGATGACGAATAAGTCGAACTTCAATTAAAAGTGATTAAAAGTAAATCATGAGTTGTGGAACTGGGCCTAAACGATTTTCTGCCATTATTTACAAAGTCCTGTTGAAAATATATATCTCTAAACATTTTTCGTGTAATTCTCATCTAGTCAGAAATGATAATGGAATCAACATCGAATCGACCAATGCTTTCAACGTCAATCGACATTAAATCGACATCGATTCGATGTCGATTCCATTATTATTTCTGGGAATTAATTCTGTATCTTGAAACGAGATCAAAATTACAAAAGTGAGCAAATTTACTAGGTGCTGACCAAGGAAATTATTAGTATTCTAAAGTAAATTCGTTCACTTTTATAATTTTCACCTCGTTTCAAGATACAGAATCGATCCCCTGACTAGGAATATGGTTCAAAGGCCTCTTCAATATCTTCATGCAGTAACAAAATTGCTACCATGTATATTGCCATTTAATTTTATTTTTGTCTTTGAACTGTGCAAAATTATATTTAACCTTAAAACTGTCAATTCAGTCGATTCAGTCGGCTGTGGTTTCTCTCTCGTTCTATTTCTCAGTATTTCTTTCTTGGATCTTACGATTCGACAAAAAAATTTCTTGTCGAACGAACTCTTAGGATATTGAATAATGAAGCAGTAGCATCGAATCCACGTAAATCTAATAAAATTTCTAGCTCATGTATCCTCTTCCAATGTTTATTGTGTCTATCGCAAAGAAAAACATCACATTTTTCAATGTCCAAATTTTTTAAAGTTGTCATGTGAAAACAGGAACAAATAGGTCAGGCGGTTATGCCTCAACTGCCTACGATCCACTTCTCATCAAGCCAGAGATTGTAGGTCGTCTACATGTCAAACGTGCAGCAAGAAGCACATTACTTCACATGCAGGACAAAGCGCACCTGGAGACCAGAATCCACGAATCAGTCCAGTCAAACGAGCAATTCTGGCACTGTCGTTTTAACGCATCATGTCGCTTCAGATAGTACCAACAGGTCATATTATCCACAGCAGTCATCAATGTTTATGATCAACATGGCAATACGCATACTTGTCGAATATTATTGGATTCAGGGTCTCAATCCAATTTCATCACTGACAGCCTCGCCAAAAGATTGAATCTCACTCGGAAACAAGCTAACATGTCCATCACAGAAATAGATAAGTCTCAAACACTCTCTAAGCATACAGTTAATGTACGAATCAAATCAGTTCACACATCTTTCGCGAAACATTGAATGTCACATACTAAACAGCATCACTGAAGATTTACCTCCAGAGTCAGAGCCGCAAGTCGTATAACTACATAAGAGCTAATGAATTCCAATTTATGCTTCGTAAAAATGGTTCAAGGGGCCATATTCAAACAGTAGTCTTGCATGCATTGAAGACACAACGTATCACGAAGAAGCAATTTATCATGCTTATCTCCATTTATCGATGAATTATTAGAATAGGCAGACGCTTGCAGAAGGCAGTGCCGCATGATGCAAAACATCCAATCCTGCTTCCAGCCAATCATCCATTCACATATTTGGTCATACGGTATCAAAAGCAACTGCACGCAGGGGCGCAAACTACATCAACTGCCATTCGCAACAAGTATTGATCCTTATCAGCACAAAACATCGTTAGGAAGTGCATCAGGGAGTGCATGACTTGTCGCAAGGCAGATCCGCGTGTTTCCAAAGCAATCATAGGTGAATTGCCTGCATACAGAGTTACACCATCGAAATCGTTTGAACGCAGCAATATAGACTACTGCGGTCCGCTTCACATAAAGTCCGGACAACTTCACAACGCCAAAATAGTAAAGGCGTACGTTCATATGCCTAGCTACGAAAGCCGTTCACATCGAATTGGTGAACAATCTGTATCGAAACATTTCTGAACGCTCTCAAGCGCTTTATAGCCCATCGAGGCAAGATATTACATATATATTCTAATGGTACGAACTTTCAAGGAATGCGCATCGAATGCGTTAAAGGAACTTTATCACATGCTTCGCAGCAAGGCTCATCAAGATAAGTTGGACAATCTGCTGAAAGAAGATTGCATCGAATAGTATTTCATACCACCTCATGCCTCTCACTTTGATGGCATTTGGGAGACCGCGGTTAAATCCACAAAACTTCACTTGAAACTGCGTCGGTGACGCAGCATTGACATTTGAAGAAATGTACACGGTGCTTACTCAAGTGGAGACACTTAAATTCACGTCCAATTACACCTTTATCCAACGATCCTAATGATCTATTTTACCTAACACCTGGACATTTCCTGATCGGAGACTCTCTTACCGTTGTCCTGCAATGAGACGTCACACATTTACCCAATAATAGACTTCTACGTTGGCAACGAGTTAGTCAAATATTTCAGCATTTCTGGAGGTGGTGGAGTCGTGAGTACCTACAACAACTACAGCAGCGTACTAAGTGGCAGCAATCCAAGGAGCTACACCCAGTCACTGACGACATGGTCATGGTTCAGGAGAATGACTCATTGCCACTTCATTGGGCTATCGGACGCATAGAGGACGTGTATTCTGGCACAGATGGGATACCTAGAATGATTTCAGTCCAAACTGCTAAGGGAACATATAAAAGAGCGATAACCAAAAAATATATATACTATCAATGCGCAAGGAAGACTAATTATTCAGTTGTCTATGTGCGCGCAATACTTGCGCTCCGTATCCTTGCTTATTACTGCGCAATTTATCACATCTTTTTTTATATACCTTTAAATAAAATATAAAATGTTTCCAACAGTTTGACAAACACATTCAAGTATTTAAGTAGCAGTGATCGTTTATGCATATTAATGAAAATAATTGCTAATAATTTTACACAAAAATGTGTAATCATACGTAAATAAAAAAACATTGTGGTACTGTATCAAATAAAGAAACAGAATTATAAAAATAGAATATTGTTATCAGCATTCATTATTTTCCTCTCGCAATTTAATAGAGAGAACAGTAGTAAGAATTTTTAGAATCTCTGTTTCACAATACAAACGTCTTTCTGGTTCCATCTCCCTTAATCGAGCAACAATAAATAAACCCAGATGTTCGCAAGCATCAATAATCCTAGATGATGATTGTTGATGTATTTGATTTTGTGACATTTTCGTATTACCTATTCTTTTTAATGCTTGTACTGCTTCTTCCATAACAGTTGTCCTTTTCATTGCGCCACATTTTACATAAACTGAATTATTAGCTTGCTTGTTATTTTCAGACATAGAAGTTGAATTTGAAGATTGCGAAGATGTAGATGTACAGCGAGAATTTTGTAAGTTTTCAGAAGCAAATAATTCAGAATTTGTAATGTGAAACGCACATGGCTCTTCAGATAATACAGATATATGTGGAACTTCAACTTTTTCAATTGAAATATTGCTACTGCTGGCAGATGCAGATATATGTGTGAGTGGCACATTTGTTTTCGCAGAGGATTGTTCAATTATATTTTCAGGAGAACATGTGGGCTCTAATAAAGATGGATTTAAATCTATAGAATTGGCATCTTGATGTAAAGCCTGTGAACTAGATTCATCTAAAATGTTGTCTGATATCAATACCCATTTCTAAAATAAAACATAATGTCTAATTTTATATTTATGATGAAATGAATTATGTATAATGATGTACACCCAATTAATTAAAAAAAACATTTCTCATTTCTTAAAAAGAAATTGCTTATTTTTTTTACTTAATTCTTTAGTTATAGTTACCTGTAAATTGAAATCAAAATGTAGATTATTTTTTTTGAATTTGCAAGAAGATTATTGTTCATTTCTTCATTGATGTTAGTGATAATAAATGCCTGACCATCATCTTTTAGACCATCAAGATTTGATGAGCTTTCTGTTTGCACACAGCCTTTCTTTAAGAATAGCAGACTTGTGTAGAATGACCACTTAAGTTTATAAATCTCATCTACATCTTTACCACTGCATCTTTGTTTTGATTCTCTTATTCTTTTTTCATTATTCATAAATATAGTTCTCATATTAATGAATCTGTCATGAATTATTTCTAAAAAATAAAATATTTTAGATATTTAGCTTAATATAGAGAAATATAACCTAACATAACCTTAATCTGTTCCATTAAGGACAAGGAAAATGAGGTAAAGAAAATTCATAAAAATAAAATTTACAGCTACATTATATACTTATTTAAATCTTCTACTTACCTTATATTGGGTCATCTAAAAAGTATCCGCGGTTTTTTGTCACTAGATGTGTGTTGATGGTCATATATCTAGTGACAAAGTACCGCGGATACTTTTTAGATAACCCAATATTTGAGATCCCCATAAGATGCTACCTCTTGCCAAAGGACTTCTTTTATATCGTTTCTTATGTATTGGATGAGAAATATTCCTGCGATCTATTTTTTACCGCATCAATCAATAAAAATTCTTGATCAATAGTAAATGTCTGCTTTTTTGCATTATACACATAAACTTATATTCTTGTATCAAGTATGACACTTTTGACTACAATTTACTATATTGTATTATCGAGACACATGTGCTGGTATCACGTGACTAAAATCACAATATTTCATTGGCTACGATTGGCCGACAACTGCGATTGATGATTAGAAAATAGAGCATTGTCTAAACAGCAGTCACTAATCTCAATCGGATCTCAATCGGTTACTGCTTTGCTTTGATTGATTGAAAAGTAATCATCAATCATCAATCGCAATCGCAATCCAATCGGCAATCGCTAGTGTGATTACGGCTTTAATCTGTTTTCCACATGATTATGTGCATGTTGCGTATCTTCGCTATTTTTCCAGCATAGAGAAAGTGGTATCATCAAATGTCTTCAACATTATATTTCCACGTCAGAAAACGAAAAGAGAAATTATCAAGGGGTCTTTTACGGCATTATATTCATTTGGGGCTTCCCGAACGTTTCGAATCTGTGTAGTGAATGCTATATTGACTGTCACTCTGCATGCCGTCGCAAGTTGCCCCGACTGTCCCGAAATATTAAAGAGATTCGTCGCTTATTTAGGGAGGACGAAAGAGCAATCGTGGAATGATTCGCAATCTACTATAATTAGGATATATCTAACGCTCGCTTTTAACCAATCGATAACTTGGACAAATTCTGCTACGATTTTCTTTGATACGCAAAACCGCGAATTTCGTATCACACCCATAGCCTCAGGTTAATTCGAAACCGGGGAACCGGCCGAGCCTCCCTAACATGTAACACATCACGTGACCTGGTCTTCTCTGATTGGACTTGGTAATCATGCTCCGTAGAACTATGGTGAGGGTATGCCGTTTAGATGACTGCAAAAGCAGTACGCTTGTCACCTTGTGCTGCTTTTCTCAATTTTACAATTGATAAAATCTTTATAAGTGATACATATTATTAATCTTGGAAATATATACTTCCTCTATTGCACATACATACATGAAATAAAATTACGAATTTTTACATTTCAGATATCTGAACAGGATTTGTGCATATTATAAAATGCCAGGTGCAGTTGCTCCAAATTCTAATAAAGAAGAATATTGCTACACAACGGAGGATATTTGCCCAAGATGCAAACTCAAGACAAAAATGATTGATGCTACCGGAATTCGTGATTGGAAATCTTCAAAATCAGCTTTACTGTGTGAGATTGGTACTGAAACATGCATAAAAATGTTTTATAATATATAACTCTCAAACATCAATATTATAATTTCTCACTCAATATCAATATATTAAATTCAATATAATGCAGTATGTAACGATTACGTAGTTGCGTGAAAAATTAATATATTCTCAGATAACATTTATACATAAGATATCTAAAAGATGTGATTTTAGACATCTTTTAGACATAAGACGTCTAAAAGACGTCTTTTAGATATCTTATGCAACATAAATGTTATCTGGGTTGATGTTAATAACAGTTAGTGAGACAGATATTTTTCTCTAACGTATGCCTCTTATTTTTTAGGTTCATTTCCATTCATCAGAATTATTCTGCATTGGTAGCAAAAGGATTATGAGGAAATGTGTCATACGAAATTTGTTTTGCAAATGTGATAAATCTAAAATTAAATAGAAGAAAAAATTGAAACATGTTATTCATAATGATAGTTGTTGCGTGAAAAAACTGCCTGTGGACATAAAAATGTTAGAGAAATCAGTTAATAAAACAGTATCTGCAAAAAAAGGCTATATCAATAATATCTGCAATATGAATGTTGTTGTCTTACAAACCTATGAATAATGCAAATTAAGTTCCAAAATATTATATAAGAAAATGAAGTTTTAAAAGAAAGATTTTATCATTTACGGGATGATTTGGCACATGTAAAGTCCTTTACATTTGATACATTAACTCCTTGATCATGATGGTTAATTTTGCACATATTTCCAATTGTATAAATTCTAAGACGTCTTATTATAAGAGATAAAATTTTTAATACTACTTCTGATCATGATATACATGCTATTTATATATTGGGAGTACAAATAAATTTCCGCTGTTTTTTATCAAAATTAAGCATTTATTGTGAAAGAACGATACATAATGTTTTATTGAAAGTATTGTCCATCGCTAGCCATTACTTTTTCCCATCTTTCTGGTAGCATACGGATACCGCGTTGGAAGAACGCTTCATCTTTTAAGGCTATCCAATTATCGATTCAATTTTTGGTATCTTCATATGATGTGAAGTGCTGCTCAGACAGGTCATGCGTCATCGATCGAAATAGATGGTAATCGGAAGGGGCAATGTCTGTGAATACGGCGGGTGGGATAGAACTTCCCAATTGAGTGTTTCCATGTAGGTTTTGACCAGCGCCGCAACATGTGGTCGAGCATTATCATGCAGGAGAATAATTTTGTCATGCCTGGAGTAATAGTGGGCGTTTTTCCTTGAGTGCTAGGCTCAATATCATCAATTGTGTTCGGTAGAGAGTCCCAGTAACGGTTTCATTCGGTTTGAGCAACTCATAATACATGAGGATCAAGTTGATCCCATCAAATACACAACATGTTGAATGAGTTTTTTTCCATGAATATTCGGCTTGGCTGTCAATGTTGAAGCATGACCAGGTGATCCCCTCTTCTTTGGGTTATCGTGGTGGATCCATTTTTCGTTAAGTGACTATACGATGCAAAAAACCCTTTTGTTTATGCCTTACAAGCAGCATTTCACATCATAAAATTGCTTGTTGAGTCGCTCCTAATGTAAATGCAAGTTCTTTTTGCGTTTGGTACGAATCTTCATCCAATAATGTTTCCAATTCCGCGTCTTCGTACACTTTCGGCCTTCCGCTACGTTCTTTGTCTTCGATGTCAAATTCACCGTTCTTAAACTTTTGAAACCACGACAACTTCTCTCACTTAAGGCAGCCTCACCATATGCTTCTACAAGCAATCGATGAGTCTCAGCTGCAGATTTCTTCAAATTAAAGAAGTAAATCAAAAGTTCCCGTAAATGACGCTTATTCTGCTCAAAACTCGGCATTTTCGCACAAAAAAAATATATGATGCTGATACAAAATCGCTAGTATTTCAAGGTTATGTTGTTGACAGATGTCCAACCTTACGATATAACGTTTTACATCAGACAATTTTATCCATAGCTAGTGGCGCTGTCTTTTGTCAAACGGCGGAAACTTATTTGTACTTCCAATAGATTTTATTGATAATTATAGCTACTTAAGATTTCAAAAGTAAAAGTTTGGATATGTATGTTTGTAAAATATTAAAGCGATTTAGTAATAAAAACAAAATTTCTGGCAAAGTAATTGTTTGATTTTTTAATCATAAAAAATATAAAAAATTAATTACAAACATCATAAAAAATTATATGTCATTAGTCAAGAAAAATATAAAATATTTATTCAACATAAATTTTTAAGATATATTACACATCATTTATTATAAATTGTCACATCTATAACAAGAAAGGAAAAATACTTACAATTCAATCACATAAAATTGACAGTTTTTAAATATAATAATTATCATTATAAATAACATGTTTCAATCTTTTTTTTCTTTATGATTTTACAAATTTATCACATTTGCAAAACAAACTTGGTATGGCACCTTTCCTCATAATTTTTTTGTTACCAACGCGGAATGATTTTGATGAATGAAAATAAATCTAAAAAATAAGAGGTACACATTAGAAAAAATATCTGTTCCACCAACTGTCATTAACGTAACAATATGTTAGAATGTTTCACGCAACTACATAATCGTTACATTGTAGGAAATGATAAAGAAATCGGGCCAAACATGAGTATTACGGGTGAGAACCTTGATATGTCGTTCGTACAAAATTTTTGTACTTAATTTTTTTTTAATTTACAAGAGAAAAGTAGGGCAAAGGGTTAATACAATTAAATTTTACTAAAAAGATTAAATCAAATTTTTTCGGAGACGCTATATTGTGTAGACTTTTATATTTGTATACGATAAAGTATTCTCGTAATTAAAGTATGCATTTGTGTGTGTGTGTGTGTGTGTGTGTGTGTGTGTGTGTGTGTGTGTGTGTGTGTGCGCGCGTGCGTGTGCGTGTGCGTATATTATTAAATTATAACTTCACATTTAATTACAATTTTCATGCAATATATTATTTTTTCATACATAATTATTCAATTACAATTTTCATATAGTATTTAATTAATTATTATTTTTAATTTATTATTTTTAATTTTATTACTGTTTAATATTATTATTATTATTAATGTGAATTATTTTTATATAAATTCGTTCGTTAACATTATATTATTATATAATTCTAATTTAAAAATATACTCGCTATAAACAATTTTCATAATACGATCGAATTATGTTTTTTTTTTTAAGAAAAATCATTTTGTATCTTTAAAAATCAGTTTGTAGCTTTATAAAATCTCAAATTTATAAACGCATTTTCAACCCACAACATGGCGGCGAGTCATGTGACCTGAGACCCACTATATCAAAGGTACCGATGCTCAGTGTAATACTGTATGTTGTTACGTCCGCAATAACTTTTGTCTAAGAATAATTTCTAAAATCACCGGCACAAGACACGAACGCGTCGAGTCGTTTAGACTGCACCTGACATCTCTCCCACGAGCAAACCAGAGAATACGATTATGGAAGGGGTTTTAGAAACGCTCACTGGGCAAAAGCTAGGAGGCAGTGCAGAGAAATAGCGCGCGTCATACGGGGGACACGCGGAAATTGAGTCTTCTTTCCACTCTAACTTTTACTAAAAATAACATGTGCAAACGTAATGCTAAGCCGAATGCGATATTCTCGCAATTTCAATTTCTAGGAATTTCAATCTCAGTTAACTCAAAACGCCAATTCAATTTCTAAATCCTAGTTATAAGTCCTAGTTATAAGAAATAATCTCTATGTTAATTTAGAAGTAAAGCTGTCTAGTGTAAAATTATTTATTAAAAGTTTAATCAGTGTAAGAATCATTATTAAATATACATTCAATTATTCTTATTAGAGCGTATATTCCATGGACATCTCCATACTCTTAATCAATTCAT
This sequence comes from Acromyrmex echinatior, assembly GCF_000204515.1. Next base: position 62,855 of record NW_011627321.1, on the reverse strand, counting down.
TCTAACTCTAATAATAATATGACCGCTATCGAATATTAACATAAGGTGATCGCGCACATCATTTAATATGACTCAAATCGGCAGCCAAATCTAAGGAGCAATAGAAGCCTAGACATACACTTCCGCTAGCATTTGGGAACATCGCAGAGTATTCATCCGAGGTATCTCAAGGTAATGAAATCTCTACACCTCACTAATCGAAACTCGCTATAAATGAATCATAGAGCATGTGTCCTATCCTCCCGCGTTCGCGCACCTCTATCGATGCTCGACTTTTATCCGTACATCGTAGGTACGTAGCGGCTGTTGTGCGTCCGCCTTGTTCCACCAACATAAAGAGAGTGGAATAATTAAATGCATCGAATATTACACCGCCTTCTAAAATTATTACTTATTGCCTTCCAAAAAGGAGAATTATTACGAGATTCTGTGTCATTACATCCATTTGGATTACCCCGAACGGCTCGAGACCTATAACGCATGCTGCCTGATATTAGTTACGCTTCGCACGGTTACAACTTGCTCCGAGTGCCCAAGAGTATTAGAAAGATTCCTCATATTCTTGGGAACGACGGAAGAGCAACTATGGAACGACTCTGAATCCACTATAATCGTCATATCTAGCGTTCACGTCTAGCCGAAATCGCGAGTTCCGTATCTCACCTATAGTCTCAGGTTAATCCGAAACCGTGAATCGACCAGATCACCCTGAGACGTAACAATGTATTGTACTTATACTGTAGTGAGGCTCTCTAGTGCCGCTTACCGCGCTACATGTAATAGAGGAAAAAAGAAGCAAGCGACTGTTTGTGCAGTTCCTATAGTTACCTAGTTAATTTCTGTATCACGTACCGCGTTACATGTAATCGCACCCTCAGGTTAGAGTCTCATGAGGTGTATTTATCGCGTATCACATAATCGCGTAACCAATTGAAAGCGATGTTGTGATTTCATGTTTTACTGATTACTGATTGGTTACACGATGCGCGATATATGGCAAATATGCTTCATAGGACTCCAACCTCAGAAGTAATTGGATTAGATCAAAGAGAATGGACTGCTCGATCGTATCTAAATATGGTCGACAAAAAATGAGAGAGAGATAAACCGTGGAAGATGGCCACTCTCCCTCTCTCTCTCTCTCTCTCTCTCTCTCTCTCTCTCTCTCTCTCTCTCTCTCTCTCTCTCTCTCTCTCTCTCGTTATATCGTTGAGTGAAAGAGATAAAAAATTGGCCATTTTCTATGGTCTCTCTCTCTCTCTCTCTCTCTCTCTCTCTCTTTTTCACATTTTTGTCGATCATACTATTTATTAAATACAATCGAGCAGTCAATTTTCTTTTTGGATTAAATCGAATTGTGAGAAGTGCAATGTGCACGAATTTGCATGATGTAATAAAAAGAGTGCATCAAAACAAACAGGTACGTACGTTAACTGTTATTCTAATAATTAATATTGTGTATTTTATTCTAAAATATATATCACTAATGGAAATATACAGTTTAGTAAAGAAAATCTGGAAAAGCAAAATATAACCTCGGTATTAATTTTTAATTATAATTCTAAGTTATAATTATTAATCATAACTTTGGTAATACTCAAGAATTATATCCTGCTCGTCGATTTTGATGAAATTAGGCTTATTTGACGCGTTTTTGCATAAAACGAAAGAATCTAGCAAAAAAAAGCGTCCTGTGAGCGAGATATTAAGCGTTAAAGTTAATACAATAACTATTGAAATTAGGAAATCTGTCATAGAGAAAATGAGGTCTATAATTGTACTGTTCCACATGGGTTTCGACTTTTCACGCGAAGCGACTCTCACTCTCTACTCTCACCTCCCTCCTCCATTACAAAAAGGCGCATGATTTCTATAATTGTACTGTTGTTGTTGAGATTAAAAAATCTGTCATGTAGACAGTGGGATGTATAGACTAGGGGTACGTTCCGAGTTAGGGACTCTGCACAATAAAAGGAACAGGGAATAAGAATTTCAGGAATTCTGTATTCCACAATACATGATTTCTGATAGGTTGAAATTCTTATTCTCTGTTCTCTGTCCCTTTTATTGTACGGAGTCTCTTATGCATGAAGCGCATAATGCATCATTTGTCCTCATTATTCACCAAATAATAAAGAAGAAATAATAAAATAATATATCATGCGCTTCATGCGTAATTTGGAACGCATCTTAGTGCTTATTCGGGGCGGTTACGCCGTCCCAAACAAAAAAAAAACATATCCTACCCACTTGGGACCTAACAGAAGTTGCAGCGTAAACAGTGGCCTAGTTTCCACCGAGGGTTTAAACCGAATCAGAATGTAAGAACCAACTAACTACAGTCGAGTATTCACTTGTTACAGTCGAACGACAGGGGAATGCTCGACTGCAGTTGGTTGGTTCTTACATTCTGATCCGATTGAAACCCTCGATGGAAACTAGGCCACTGTCCGCTTGGAATATTTCTAACCCATGAAGACAGCGCGGTATGAAAACAGTCTTTTTACTGGCAAGGACGCAGTCAGATACAGAGAATCATTTCATCCTTGTTTAACGTAGGTAAACAACAAAAATGTAATGATTCATGTATTACACTGTGTCTGACTGTATTCTTGCTGGAAAGCACCCACTGTCTAGGCTGCCACTTCTAGGCATTTCTAGGCGGTTAGACCCCAATCTGATAGGATGTTTTTTTTGTTCGACTATGCCGTCCCGAACCAATAAGTACTAGTCTATACACTGCACTATCTACATGACAGATTAATGATCGTGCTACATAGTAGCATTTTAATCAACTTTAACGCTCAATATCTCGCTTCGCAGAGCAATTCCGAATATTTTTTTGCCAGATATTTTCATTTTATGCAAAAACGTGTCGAATGAACCGAATTTTATCGAAATCGAAGGTGAGAAAGAGATTTCTTAACCTCAATAGTTATCAACTTTACCGCTTAATATCACAGATCAGAGCAACTCTTTTTGCCAGATTTTTTCATTTCATGCAAAACCGCATCGAATAAGCTTAATTTTATCAAAATCGGACCAGGACACAATTCTTAAGTATTACCATAATTTTTAATTATAACTCAAAGAGTATTAACAATTATATATATTATTATATTTATTATATAATTACATATTATATTTTACAGAAAATTGTTGCCTTATTTGTTATATTAAGTCAAAATGTTTGTATCGTTTTTCGTTCATTTTATATTATATATTGCAATAACAATGTATTTATATAATATTCTTAAGATTTCCATGAGTGCTTTCTATATAACTGTTGTATGTTTCGCGGATTTTCTCCATGTCTAGATCCATTTTTGGAATGCCAACGTTTCGTGAGCCTTGCAGTCCACTTCATCAGGACGAGGAGCAGCCTGATACTGAGCTGTTCCTCTAGGCCCTTCCTTTTTATTACGCTGCTTGTTGGAGTGGGAGTAGATGGGAAGAGGAGGGGGGGAGAGGTGGTGGAATGTACAATATTTATATTGGGTCATCTAAAAAGTATCCGCGGTTTTTTGTCACTAGATGTGTGTTGATGGTCATATATCTAGTGACAAAGTACCGCGGATACTTTTTAGATGACCCAATATATACAATATCTCTCTCTATTCATATAAATTATTAATAAACATAGGAAAAACCTATAAGGATGGATATTTGTCTTATGGAATATTTTTTTTAATAATGAGGATGATGAAGATGATAATTGGCAAATGTATCATGTCAGAGAATCACACTTGAAAATTAATAATTATTATGAGAACATTGTCCTTCTGTATTCTGTCACAGATAATGACAAAAGGTTTATCTATTATTTATTATTTTATATTGAATGCTATTTACATAGAACAAAGTAATTACTGCATACGAATCCATATTCGTAACATATTTGCAATGTTAGCACAGGGTATCAATCATGAAATTTTATCCCTAAGATGGAAAGTGAAAAGTGAAAACTTTTATTATTGAAATTAATGGAGAAATTTTTCACTTTTCATTTTCCATCCTAGGAATAAAGTGATTGATATCTTGTGTGCTAACATTATTGCAAGTATGTTGATTCGTCGTAAACACTCGGTTATTTCAATGACGCATTCTTCATTCCACAGCCCTTTTCCGCATCGTGTGATTTCACTTTTAGGATGACTTTTATTAAGCTCCGATTAGCTTAACCATTCTAGTAACTTTGTAGGATTCCAACTGAAACAGATGTCAGAGACGTTCTCTGGAGACGTTCTCCAACATCATTTTAGAAGGAATCCTGCAAAGTTACTAAGGCTACGTTCCAAAACTTCCTCTCCGAGGAAGATTTTACTCTATATACTATAGTATACGTTATGTGTACTATATATTGGATCATCTAAAAAGTATCCGCGGTTTTTTGTCACTAGATGGTGTTGATGATCAACACATATATTTTGAGTAAGTTTTAGCCTAGAATGATTAAGATAACTGGAGCTTGGTAAAAGTCACTTTTAGGGCTTCTTTCATCGACACCAATTAACGCTAATCGATGATTAACTCAATCATTACGATTACCAACGTGAGAACTAAACACAGAAGAGAAAGAAAAACACAAGTAGCTACTAAGTAAGTATTCAGGAATTTTTTCTGTAGTGACCACGACTAAACAATCAAGAATACTTCTCCAATGTACTTTCCCAATTGCTCTTTCAATTGAAATTCTTATTAAAGACTGATAAAAATTAAAATTTTTTGTTTGACTGTTAGATGCCCATTATCCTTAAAAGACACTATGATATGAATACTATAGGCAGCATCTTGGACAATATGAAAATCATTAAGAAAATAGATTTGTGGATTTTTAATATATTATCCAACAGAAGAGAGCCGGAAAACATGTGCATCATGCACCGATCCAATATTTTCAGCAGAACGCTTGTAAAGAGCAATTTTTGAGTACAAACTACCTAAAAAGATAAAATAGAAACTAATAAATGGTAAGAATTTCCAATCATTTTTAAAGATAATTTTTAAATTCTTGTACAGGAATTGAGTGATATCCTTTGCAGTTCACATCTGATTGTTTATCCTCTTGTGCGAAGCTATTATTTTAATGTGCGTACCATCAATAACTCCTACAACTTTAGGAAATCCACTAGCTCTTTCAATTTTTCCATCACTTTGGTTGCTCTTTCACCCTGAGGCCACTAAATAAATCGTAGAGCAAGAGTGTGCAAGGCATAAATAACTCTCCTCATAATAAGAATTGTTGTAGCTTTTCCTATCTCAAATTTCACACAAATAGACCTATAATTCATATAACGATATAATAAAAAACTTTTTCTTGACGAGAAGTTATGTTACTATGTCTATATAAATCTGATGTTGTCATCATTCACAAAGCTAACAGAAGTTGTTTTTGAATTGGTACAGGCTTTCTATTACTAAGTGATTTAATTAATATAGATCCTATTCCAATAAGAACTCAAAAGTTGTAGGAAATAATCTGTAAATAAAACAATTGAAATTTCATAATTTATATTAAAAATTATTCTAAAAATAATCATTATTATGATGCTATGTTTTCATGATCTCGAGCAATCGTCATTGGCTATATCTAAAGCGCGTTTTAAATTCTCTTCAGCTGTATAATGAGAAACAATTCTTTCCACATATCCTTTGATATGAGATTTAATTTGTGTTTTACTTCTTTGTCTGTTTAGACCTAAATAAAACTGTAATAAAATCTTTTACTTCTATCTCTTTGCTCTCGTCATTACTTGAAGACATCTTAGCAAACGAGAATGGATTAAAATGGATTGAAATTTTTTTCTATTCGAATGCATATTTTAAATAACAAATACTTTTTTTTGGATTTAATTGGATTCAATTGGATTCAATTAGATGCAATTGGATCGAAAAACTGCATTTCCTATTCAAAATTTTAAATTGAAACAGTATTGACAATTGTGTTGTTGTGCACAGAAAAAGCTATTATTTTTAGATTGAAAGGCTCCATAGAGATGCTCTATGCAATTCCTATAAATGAATAACAATGCATTCAGGATTGAAAAGCATTCATTTTAACATTCGTGAATTAATATTTCTGAAAATCTGAATCTATTGCAATTCATTTCAATCCATTCTCGTTTGCTGGAATATTCATTAAAATTTTAAATCGTCATCTTTATCATTGGTTTCGCAACAAAATTCAAAAAATTGCAGTAATGTAACTTTTTCATTTTTATCTCGAACTCATTTCTTTTTTTTTTATCAATTGTTGAGTGAGATATCTTTTAGGTTATAAGTTAGATTATAAGTCCTGCATAATAGAAAAAAGATTAAAAATAAAAATAGGAATAAATATTAAATATTAGAAATAAAAAATTAGGAAATGAATATGTAAATGCTTAATGGATACAAATAGAATATAAGACATATTATATTTTATGAGTCATATTTTATTAATTGTATGTGTTACGTTTAATCTTTATTCCTAATTTTTTCTTTTTCTAATATTTAATATTTATTCTTATTCTTAATATTGTTTCTTCTATTATCCAGATCATATACAGCCGGTCACAAAAAGGTTGCAATATTTTTTTTTTGATGAGTTTCGGAACTCAACTTTGCTCATAGAACAGTTGCTTATAGAACGTAAATAGATCCATAAGTAAGAACCAATCGTTCGAGCAAACTATTTCGAAACTCATCGAAAAAAAAGTGTTGCAATCTCTTTGTGATCGGCTGTACATACCGACTTTCCATTTAACTTTCAGTTATCAGGTTATGAACTCCGTCAGGATGAGGTTAGTATTGATGTTTTTATGTTTTCTTGTTGAATAATGTAATGATTAAGTAATGCAATTACAAATGTACATAAAAAGATAAACGACATATTGTATATTTATTTTAGGTATGTGTATCAGTTCAGTTGTAGATAGCTGTAGCAAGGAAACGTATGATAGCTCTCCATTGCGAATACAATATGGCTGGTTTAATTAGATAGGGGTACCACCAATCAGAAATCGCGACGCCGATGTCGCTTCTCTCATATATAGGACTTTAGGACCGACCACTAAGGCCATAGCACAGACTTTTGCGTATTAATGCATAAATCAACTAGTGTACAAGTAAATCAACTAATCAGAATCTTTCCTTTCCTCCTATTCCATGGAAAAGAAGAATTTCGATTGATTGATTCCCTTATGCATTATGCGTTATGCAAGAGTCTGTGCTGCCATTAATGTTGTAAAAGCTGATGAAGCTGTAAGCGTGAATGATTATGTTCAGCAGAAAAAGCAACTTTGCAATTGTAGTAAAATTCTTTAATATGAATGGTTGTGTTCAGCAAAGAAAACTAATCAGTTAGCGCTTAGTGATTCTTTAATACGATTGGTTCCTATATTTAAATTTTGCGAAGAACTAAAGGTAAGAACTAATTATATTAAAGAATCACTAAGCGCTAACTGATTAATTTTCTCTATTTAGATTTTGTTCTTAGTTCCTCACTGGATTTAAATATATAAATCAATCACATCTAAGAATTTTATAAAAGTTGCACAGCTACTTTTTCTGCTGAACGCAGTCATTCGGACCGCGGCCCATATTATTCCTTTTATTATGGTATGGATCGGCACTTTCGATTGTGGCGCTACAAAGTTGCTAGTCTGTAGATCCTAATTGGCTAATTACATTTTAAGCTCTTGACTAATTACATTTTTTTTTCTTCCATCATACGCACTTCGGTTTAGCACTTTTCCGATAAATGGAGCCGCTGTTGCGGAGAAATTTTTAAGTTAGATGTCTTTTCGGATATAATAATTTCGGATATAATCATAAGTTATATATATAATTATATATATAACTTGAATTATATATAATTTGAAAATGTAATTAAGGATAAAAGTGAGAAAAGATGAAATTATATATTTTGATAAAAATTTTGGCATCCAAAAGATAAGATAGTAAGTTCGTATTCTTATTTTGTTTATTTAATCGTGCATACTTACTAAAGTACGTTATGTGCACCTTTTCAGTTTTTATTCATTGAATTCAGTTATAAAGTTGAGTAATCGGTTTTCTTATCAAATCAATTCGCGGCAGGAAATTGTGTGCATGGACAATTCAAAGTTTCTTTTCAATGAAAAGTGCACTATTTACAAAGAATTCGGAAGATATGGAACTCTGTAGTCGACAAACTAAAAATGACATGATATTAATGTTGTAATTTCGTATCATAATATAAATGTAATATAACATATGGTATTACATAACAACCCAAGGAACACACTAAGTCGAGAGAAAATCAAAATGACTTGATGTCAAAAAGATGATTTTTGAATACAAAATTTGACTGTTTATTGACTTTAAGTATAAAAATAAAGTTATTTTGACATTTTGATGTTTATTGACTTTAAGCATAAAAATAAAGTTATTTTGACATTTTGATGTTTTGTTTATTTTTGTATGTTCTTTGAGGGAATTACATTGTAAAATGCGAAATTATAATTAATTGACATTACGTTACTTTTGATTTGTATCGAATGGGTATTTTCAATGTTGTTTGTGTTCTGAATGAATCCATGAATTAATGAATTAATTCGCACCGTGACACTTTACAAATTTCGTAAAAAATTTTGATATCTGATGCATTTGCATTTATGTTTATGTAATTTCACAAAATATCAACAAAATTATTTTTTTAAGTACTGGTCTGAAAAGTAGAGGCTTCAAGCTTTAAAAATGCTTTTTTAAACATCTCAATACGATGATTTTTGACAAAATTATTCTCTCTTGAAATTTTTATAGAGTGGAAACAAATGATCCTTTAATTTTGTTTAGTGTGTGTGTATGTGTATATGTATATACAAAAGGTGGCATGAATATACGGCCCCGCTCGTCCCGAGCAGATAGAGTGGACTAAACTAAGTAGAAAAGTCCTCTACCATTTTGTAATGCTCGCAATAATTAACGACATATTAACGTTTAAAAATAGCCGAATATGCGCGTCCGCTCGACTTACTATTGTCGAAGGTACGGCCCATCGAGCATACGGCGCACGAGCCGCGAGGAGCGGGAATGGCTTAGCAGACGCGCCGTTTGAGCTTGGATGATCGCGACGGTAAGCCCCTGCTAGGTGGGCCGTACTTTTGACAATAATAAATCGAGCGGACGCGCGTATTCGGCTATCTTTAAATGTTAATATCTCGTTATAATAATTATGACAAAAACATTCTCATATTTTGAGAGTTACGGGGGTAGGAATACATTAATCTTAAAATCTGGCCATAACGTCTTAAAGTAGAGATTTCAAGCTTTAATTTAAAAGAAAAAAAACGTTATCTTACAATAATTTTTTGCAATTATCATCAATGTTAGCCCAAAATTTTTCTATGCCATAATTTTTTTTAGCAGTGTACATATATATAAATTTTATACTATATGCGTATATATAAAACTGTAGCTTTCACTCAATCGAATTTTTTGGAAATTGAAGTGAATTGCAGTAATATGTAAACAATATAGAATTGCAGTAATATGTAAACAATATAGAATTGATTAAAATTATCTATATTATATATTTTATAAGTGATTTTTAATGATCATTTGTGCCAAGATTATTATTGATAGATGTTGGCAGGGAACTTATTCTGATAACCTGTATAATTACTTTTACGCTAAAACTGTTGGTTATGTTATACGAATATACTCTTTCGTACTAAAAAAATAATTTCTTATTCTAACGTGATATATAAGAGACAGAAAAAATAAGACACAAATTAAATGGGCTAATTTCGCCTCTACCACTAATAACCAAACATGCAAGAACG
>NW_011627321.1:24225-53001 GCF_000204515.1 Acromyrmex echinatior | reverse complement strand
AAAAATAAAAAAAAACCCACCCCCGCACGCACGCGCGCACGCACGCACGCACGCACGCACGCACGCACGCACGCACGCACGCACGCACGCAGTCACTTCAGCTGTCTCTCTATTTTTTTTTTCACACCTTACTTCTCCCCCTTCCACTCTTTCTTCGTCAGAAAAAGAAAGCTATACAGCATCCATTATCTGACCTTTTTTATCTAGTTTCAAACCTCACGGTCTATTCTTATTATGTATGTAATTATGGGTTTTCTTCCGTCATACTCATAGTCTTCTTCTACCATGATTATATATCTTGCACCTGAACCAAAAATCGTATATTATATTATGGTGGAAGGATTACGTGATGTGCTCAGTTTGCAAGCATTTTTAATTCTCTGCCTTACATAGTGATCGTTCGTAGATCCAGTTTAGACAACCTTAGTTGTTGTCTTTGTCGCACGCATATCATTTAGGTTCGATCTCTTTTTATCATGTACTACTTAAGCTGTGTTCGGTTTGCACACTCATACGCTATAAGCGCTTATGTTTATAAGCGTTGTTTTTTGTTTAATTTGATTTGCTCACATTAAATAAGTAAAGTCGTTCATTTTTGTTAAGCTTGGGCACAATTGATAATTGACCTTAATTCGCTTCTTATATATAAAAAAATAAAAATTTACGAAATTTTAATATCTATTCAAAATAGTATCAATAAAACATTTGCTTATAGCGAATAAAAATTTATTCAATAAAAAGTAATACTTTGATTTAAGTATTGATTCTTAAAATAAATATTTATTTACTGTAAGCAAATGTTCCATTAGTACTATTTAAACAAATATTACAATTTTGTAAATTTTTTTCAATGTAATTTTTTTGTCTTATAATTTCTTGATTCCTTCCATCGAAGGTGCATTCAAATCGTGATATTTCATCGGGAGTTAGGCCGGTTTATCCGATCATAGTCTTATATTTAAGAGCGTCTTAAGTACAGTCTGAAGAACGAATCAGAGGGCCGCATTAGCGACTTAAGACATTATTTAAGATGGTCTTAAAATAACAACCGATTATGAATATCGGCCTTAGAGATATGTGTATATATTCCCGTCATATTTCAGTCTGTGCATTTTTTAAATCAACTAGAACTTTTATCTGCTAATGTCATCTTTGTATGAATAAATTCTTTTTCCTATTTATTGGTGAAAATTTAAACATCCAATTCTTTGTTGGTGAACAAAGTCCTTTTTTTATTAGTACAAAATCGGGAAACGTTTGTAGACGTTGTATATAAGTACAATATATTACGAGAGCATTAAAATATGCATGCAATCCAACACATTCGTTAAACATTTCTCTAATCATAAAAAAACGTGCATGAATCTAACCTACTAGGATTAGAATTGAACATGCTCACGTTTATTTTGGCTAATAAGCGCTTATTTGTGCTCACGCTTTTGCTGCCTACCTCGATGAAATAAGCATTTGTGAGCACGAGTATGACGTTTAAACGCATGACGTTTGAACGCATTTCTAAGTGCTTACACCGCCAAAGCGAACAAATGTAAGCAATGCTTATAAGTGCTTAAAGCGTGTAAGCATTAAGCGTGCAAGCCGAACACAGCCTTAGTACTATCAACATTTGTTCGCGTCCTCCTTTGCATACTCCTACTCTAGCTTCTACTCACTTTAACGCCTTCGTTGGAGTGAGTAGGAGCTATAATAAGAATTGAAATATTTCAGAAATATGTACTCAAAATATCTATACTTTTTTATAGAATTTTTCATATATACATATATGAAATCTGAAATATTGTACGTAAGATTCGTATAAAAAAATTTGAGATGTTTTCTGAATAATTATAAAATGATACAAAAATTCTAAAAATTCAGAATCTTTTTATATGTAAATTATAAAATATTGTAAGATTTGTATAATTTTCTATAATTTTCTATAATTGTATATATATGAACACATTTTATATATAATTATATTGTGATATGTCAATATGTATATATATATATATATATATATATATATATATATATATACAATTATATATAAAACATTTTTTTCCAGAATAAATGAACAAATCAATATATAAATAATTAAATATAAATAAGTAAATAAGTATAATTTGTACCAACAATATACCAACGGCAGAATTCTCAGGGTACTTACGGAATTATTCCGTTTTTCCTAGAAAACACAATAGAAATCTAAGGAATAATTGAATAATTTTAATAGGAATCTATTTTGAATAATGTAATACTTTAATAAAATCTTAAAATCACATTTGACCAGGGTTGGGTAATTCTAAGTTAAAAAGATAAAAGTTAAGTTAAAAAGTTAAAAAGTATTAATTAATTTTAACTTAACTTAGTTCCATTTTAGACTCTTAACTTTTTAACTTTATTTAGTTACATTTTATCCGTAACTATTAATTTTTTATTTAATTCTTTGAAGTTAAGTCTCAAACATAATATACGGCAATAGCGACTTAAATTCACTAGAATATATATAATTTCATTGGTTAACACCCTGTAAATTTACTCACTTTTGTAATTTTCACCTCATTTCAAATTATCAACCCCCACAATCGACCCCCAGATTTTAATCTGTCAGAAACCGTGTATTTCAATGTATCTAGTTTCTGATATCTAGTTTGAAATCTATTATTCCTTATTACGCTACTCCCTCATATTATGTCTGAAGTTTTAGTCATATCACAGGCCAGTATTCATAGTCAAATCTTATATACTAAACAGTATATATAAACAAAACATGTAAATAAAATATAGAGTATTTTCTTAAAGAAGTATACATTTGTCCGTTATTTGTATTTCCGTTATTTGAGACTGAAACCCTGGAATCATGAATTTAAAAAATATAAAAAAAAACAAATTTAACTTTTATTTTATTTTAACTTTTCAATTACTTACTTTTTTTATTAACTTAACTTTTAATTCAATTAATTTCATTATAAATTAACTTGTATCTTAACAAAATCTAAGTTAAAATTTTAAGGTTGTTAACTTTAATTTAACTTAGTTTAAAAAAAGTTAACTTACTCAACTCTGCGTTTGACACTTGTTTGATAATTGATATTGCTCCACGTTTCGAAACGAAGAGAGAAAAGGACACATAGCGGGATCTCTGACAAAGATGTATAGAGATCAGTTGTAGCAACATCATTTATTTCTTCGCAATTGGCAAGCTTGGATCTACAAACAATAGTTCGACTCGCAAAAGGGACGTGGTTTGCCTAAACTGAGTACACTATGTTAATCCCTTTCACCATGATATTACATACATATACATGTAATACAATATAATTTAATCAATTTTACCGCTTACTTCAATGTACTTCAATTTTCTAAAAAAATGCGATTGGATGAAAACCACTGATGGATGCATTATAAAAAAAAATTTTTTTTTTCAATATCAATTATGCACACTGAAAATCTTTTTATGTTTGTTTATAATTATATTGAAAATTATATTGAAACTTTATAAATGATGTATCGAATATCCTGCTTGATTAAATTAAACAGCATCGTATCGATTGACATGTAAAAGAATGATATAATTGGGAACAAATTGTTGCTGCAAAGACAAAGTATAATCTTTATACTTGAATATATATATATTTGTAACGTATACTTCATTTTTTAAATTTTACGCTTTCTTCTTATATTATTATCGTATTATATTTTATATTTATTACAAAAAATATTATATATATAAGTATTATATAAAAATACAAAAAATATTTTATATTAATATTTGTAAATATGCATATAATAATATTAATACAAAATTTTAATGCAAAATAATTTTATTTTTTTAACATAATAATAAAAATAATAAAAATAATAAACTTTAATTAATTAATTACTGGTTTGTGTATTATATGTTTTGCTTATTATTTATTGACATAAGGCAGTCTTTTAGTTCATATTCTGAGACTGTTATTTTTATACTCAAATATTTTATGCTTTTGTACTGTGTGACTTACACATATTGCACATATATTATTATATCGTTACAACAATTATGTTAACAATTCAAAAGCATTAGAGATATATATGCGTTAAAAATAATTAATTATATGAATAAAATATGAATGCTTCTTTAATTTTTCGTCTTTTTTATTCTGCTTTAATATTTCATTTTTTCTAAAACTTAATATTAAATTAAAACAATCTTTAGAAATATAAAACGAAATGTGCTAATTTTTAATTTAAATTAATTTTACAAAATAACTTTATAATTAGCATGTTTAAGAATATTGTATTGTCTTTTAGACTATTATATTTTATAAATATTGGTAATCAATGTCAACGGATTAATAATAAATGCCATTATGTAATATCTTAATCTATTTGTAAAATTTAAAATATATTTAATAATAAATTAAAAGAACAGAGAGCTAATTAATAATTTTCTATAATTAGTCATTTTCTCAATGATTTATTTATGCAAAGATTTATATCAATATTGATTTTTAGAATTCATCAGATATCATCATCTGTTACCAAATATACTAAATCCGATTTTGCCTTCTCCTTGGAATTACAAATAATTATCAAGGCGATCAATGTGTCTAGAAAAGGATTGTTGGCCTGTGAATCACCTATAAATCTAGAAGAGAGATTTCAAGAAATTGGTATAAATAATACCGAATCCACGAAACGTGCTTATCAAGAAATGTTGTTATCTGCGGATAAGGTCGCTGTATGCGATGGCAGTAGAAATTTTAGACCGTGACAAAAACATAACGCAATAAATTCCAAATATAGTACTCAAGAATATATAGATAACGCATAATAACGCAATAATGTATAATGCACAGCAACGCTCTAATCATCAGATAAAAAGTTTATTTTTTTCTCCTGAACTTATAAATATTACTATAATATAATAAAATAAAAGATAATTACAATATATATAACAATTTCATATGCTTTTGATTTCAGTCTCGATTTTCACAATACATAAGCGGCGTGATTCTATATCATGAAACGATCCATCAAAAAACATCGGAAAATGTGGAATTTATCGAGTTTCTGCGTTGAAGAAACATTGTAGCCGGTGTAAAAGTCGATTTGATATATCCCTTTGATACCGAGGATGAGAAGACTACGCAAGGTTTGGACAACTTACAGGAGAATTATGTTCGATATAAAAAGGAGGGTTGTCATCTCACCGAGTAGAGATGTTTTTTTGATTTCGGAATGATGCCCCAGTCAGTTGGTAATGATAACCAACGCAAATATTCTTGCAAGTGATTATCTGATTATCTTAATATTTATAGAAACGAATAATGTATCGTATGATTGACAGAAATTAATAGAAATTGTTGCATAATAAATTTTATCGAAAATTGTTTACAAAATTTACGTATTGTTGATCGTAATACACAATTATAATATAATGATTATTATATATAGATAAAATTTATAACTGGCATTTGAATCATAGAAGTATACATAAAATATTATTACATAAAATGCAGTTGTGTAATATTTTTAAAGTAATATTCTTGAGGCTTCCATGGATACTTTCTATATAAAGATTATGTGTTTCGCGAGTTTTCTCCGTGTCTAGATTCAGTAGTAGAAGTATCAGGTTGCTCCTCGCCCTGATGAAGTGGAAGGTTCCTGCAAAGTTCACGAAACGTTGGCATTCCAAGAATGGATCTGGACATTCAAAACGCATAATCTTTATATTTTTGAAGTGTAACATATTTATGTATTTTATATAGATTCATTAGCATTTGCCAAAGTGCGCGAATGGTTCCCATAGTAGAACCGGAAATATTGACTAATAGCGAATATGATATAGATTGGATTTTACAAGTTCACGAAGAGATGTTGTCCATCCTGTTTCGTGTTCTGAATGAATATCATGTGTATCTAGAGGAAATGATTATGAAACCAGCAATGGTACTGTCGGGTATAAAAAACGCAATAAAGTGCACGCCGCAGGCATTTAATTTATTTTAATAGAATACAAAGCGAATTATAATCTTTCTCTAATAATATATTTTTATTGAATATATTTGCTCTTAAACATTATCGCGATTGTTGCTCAGTATATGCTAAGAACATTACAAAGAACAATATCCATAGCAGTTCCAGCAATTTTTTTTCTAAGCGGTAATCAAACCGATGAAGAAGCTGTATTAAATCTAAACGCCATTAGCGCATGTGATAATAAAATGGATGATCAGTTTCTACTATGGACGTGTTTTGCAGGTGTCTTAAAATTTATTTAAGTCTAAATAGAATTTGTTATATTTACTGATATATCTATTAATTCTTTGATAAATTTTAAACTGATAAAAACAATAAGTTCTACTTATTATCTGCTTTATTAGAATATGGCAATGAAAATTTGGAAAAACAATTCGGAAAATGTAGATAAGGCTCAACAATGTTTCTTAAAAGGTATAATTATGCTGCGAAGCATCTTTGAGAAAATTACGAGTTGAAGACAATATGTATTCGAACATATAAAACAAAAAGGAAATTAAAAACTCGAATTAAAGAACATAAGATTGACATAAGAAGATCCACCTCTAAAATACCAGTGGTTTCACGCCACCAATTGAATGAGATGCACGAATTGGATTGGGATAATTAGAATTTTAGATACGGAAATCATTATTTAAAAGAAGAATTTCTGAAATAATATACATAAAAAGCCAAATAGTATTAATAAGCAAAATGACACTGAAAGTTTGTTTGTTTGTAATTATACAGCACATTCATAAAATTTTATAATTTTATAATTGCCAGGAAAATTAACATAATACAAGTACTTTAAATATGTGTACATATATATATATATATATAGTAAACTCTATATATATATACTTAAAGAATAATTTTTAATAAATAACAACATGAAAGTTATTAGGTGTTGGAATTAATTCGTAGCGTTTTTTAATGAAAGAATGTTATTTATTTCACATGAGCATTAAAAAATACATTAATGAAAGTACTTCCCATCACTTGTAAAACGCTACGAATTAATTCCAACACCTAATATAATTATAATTATTTTGACAAAATGTATGGACATAATGTAAGCGAGAATTCTTTATTCTAAATTTTTCAAAAATCAGATATATGATGTATATGAAATTTCATTATAAATAACAATAAATTATTTAGAACATATATAATACTAAAGCTAATAGTATAAATTAATTGAACACTCAATATTAAAAATAATAGATAAGGGCTAGTACACAGTTATTATTAATGTACGTTACAATTCTTCTTCACCTACACATATTTACGATTTTCAACTGTTTTTTTCAGAAACGTCGAAAATATATGTACAGGTGAAGAATAAAGAAGAATTGTAACGTACATTAATAATAACTATGCACTAGCTCTTAGTTGCCAATTGTTTTTGTAATATTGTTACTAAAGATGTCTACGAAAACAATTTTTTTTAATAGTTTCTTGTATATATACTCTCTAAATTCTTTGGAGTGGAGTTCATCTCACTCTAGAATAAAAATTGAGCCAGCTTTAAAAACAAACGGCTCAATTTTCATTCTTTAAAAATGAGATTCTATCTAAGTTTTAGAGAATAACTTTTATCAAATCCCATATATCAAAGACGGATAGACTATAAATACGCCATCATTGCATTCATTATCGTCAGTACATTTTCATATACTTGACAATATTCAGCAAACGAGAATAGATTAAAATGAATTGAAATGGATTAAAATTTTCAGAAATATTGATTCGCGAATGTTAAAATGAATGCTTTTCAATCCTGAATGCATTTTTATTCATTTATAGGAATTGCATGGAGCATATCTCTATGCCTTTCAATCTAAAAATAATATTAGCTTTTTCTGTGCATTGTGAATACTGTTTAATTTAAAATTTTGAATAGGAAATGCAGTTTTTCAATCCAATTACATCAAATTGAATCTAATTGAATCCAATTGAATCCAATTAAATCCAAAAAAAGTATTCGCTATTTATAAAATACGTATTCGGATAGAAAAAAATTTTAATCCATTTTAATCTATTCTCGTTTGCTGGGTATACAAAATTTTGAACACATCATATAGACATATGTAATATGAAAAATTGGAGACAATAACCTAACGAAAAAAAATCGTATCACTTGATTAGCTAAGAATCAGTGATCGAACCCATCCAGCAAACGAGAATATATTAAAATGGATTAAAATGTTTTTAATGAATACTTTAAATTCATGAAAATGGATTGAATGATTGAAATGGATTGGATCCGTGCTGACACTAGTTTAATATTCGAAAAAAAAAACATTCATATTTAAGGGTTACAAATTTTATTTCTAAGACATTTATAATAATTATATCTGAAATTAACTATTTCAAATTGATATTAAAAAACCTTAGTAGGATTCAAACTTGGGACCTCTGGATTATGAGTCTTCTACGTTACACTACTTCTTCAATTGGTTATTCATTCTTTACTTCAATTACAACCAGCTAAATCAGTGCACAAAATTATATAAATATAATAAAAATATCATAATTTTAGCAAATATAATAAAATATACATAATTTACATTTCTACGAGATAACATTGGGTAAGTATTGGATAATCTCGCTTGGTCGATGTTGCTGTGATTAGTCTAATATTCAAGTTGTGTTCGACTTGATTTGCGAGTGTTCATATCAATCATTCATTTTACTTCTAATCAAAGAGAAGCAAAAGAACATAGCTCAATTATTTTTACATTACAACTTTTTTTTAACTTAGTTGGATTAAAACGAAAAATTTCCTACTTATAATTTTGAATAATTTAAGTAGTATTTATGATCTATTTTTAAATAAAATTTTTTTTTTATTCAGTTAGATTGAAACTGCATTTCATATTCAGAATATTGAATTTAGTAGTATTCATATTGCATAGAAATTGCTGATATTATTTTTGAATTTAATTGAATTAAAAAAACTATACTTTCTATTCACAATTCTGAATTGAGTAGTATTCACGATGCACAAAATACTAATATTATTTTTAGATTGAAAGGCATAGAGATATGCTCCATGCAATTCCTATAAATGAATAAAAATGCATTTAGGATTGAAAAGGATTCATTTTAACATTCATGAATCCGATATTTCTGAAAATCTGAATTTATTTTAATCCATTTCAATTTTTGCATTCTCGTTTGCTGGGCACTTAAGTAATAAACTATCACGCATGATAAGACAATCTGGTGGTTAAGAAAAAAAGAGACGTACGTTTAACAATATTTGTAATCATATGAATATTTCAACCTTTAACACTGCTTAAAAAATTTCATCAGTTTCGAGAAAAATGTTAAGCAAGTGCCCTTGACTGACCTCTAAAATAACGGTTCTCAATGCAACGCTCGCATTTATGGACTTGCCCGTCTACTGGTCGATATGTCGTCATCTATCTTCGGCAAACTGCTTAGACTATGCTATAACGTCCTCCTTCCTGGTTTCTGAATAACTCATTATCACGTGGTACACCAGGAACGTAACAGATATGTGCTGCGAAATAGTATAGTGATCTCTCACAATTCAAGAAAATTGCTCAAACACTAAACTTTTATTCGTAAAATAATATTTCTAATCGAGTCCAGCAAACGAGAATGAATTAAAATGGATTGAAATTTTTTTCTATCCGAATGCGTATTTCAAATACCGAATACTTTTTTTGGATTTAATTGGGTTCAATTGGATTCAATTAGATTCAATTGGATGCAATTGGATTGAAAAACTGCATTTCCTATTCAAAATTTTGAATTGAACAATATTCACAATGTGCACAGAAAAAGCTAATATTATTTTTAGATTGAAAGGCATAGAGATATGCTACATGCAATTCCTATAAATGAATAAAAATGCATTCAGGATTGAAGAGTATTCATTTTAACATTCATGAATCAATATTTCTGAAAATCTGAATCCATTTCAATTCATTTCAATTCATTCTCGTTTGGGAAGATAATATCATATATTATTTACATTTATTTCATAATCTATGAAATAAATGTTTCGGTGCTATATTCTATCAGTGATGGTTTTTGATAAATATTAAATAATAATAATAATAATAATAATGCAGCCAAAATAATTAAATTATGTTTTATATTACACATTTGTCTGTATAAATTTTTCAACTTACTGTTACATTGAATTTTACAGATTTATTACGTTCACTTTTTAATTCCAGTTTAAAGTTATATGGCGAAAGCCAATCGGTTAATTTCTGTCCTGTCTTTATGACATAATGTCATAAAGTTGAGCACCCTCGTATACAAGAGTTAGAGCGCACGCGCGCCATAAACATACAATCAGACTTTGAAACCGACAACAGCTGGCGTAGCCTTTCTCAGTCATACTCCAACCATCAGGTGAATTATACAGGCGCTCGCGCAGCTTCCACATACGAATTTGTTCTCATTTACAATTAGGTGAGTTACTTCGTTTTTACAACGAAAAACATTGTGTATCCATAATACATGCCCTTACGCGTACCTCCCTAGGTATCGATCGTTTGCCTCGAGGAATATCTGAAATTTTATACTCAATTTATCTATAACAACCTTTAACCTTGACTGACATTTCGTCGCCACTATTATCGTACACGATTTATCCACTTGTTATTCAATGATAAATACCAAATATCAATGACAAGTCTTGCCTTTATATTACCATCAAAATTCTTATATTCTCCGTCATGACTTCGAAATTATTATACATAGTTGCCACACGTATGACCCACTCCCTTTATACATGAGTATGTAAGTATAATAATTATTAAATAAGATCTTTTTTAAAAGAAATCTCTTTTTTTTGCAACGTGAATGTCTCGATAAATATAGTCGAGCAATAAGTTGGAGCAATTTTTCTTACATTTTTCTATTAAGAGAAAAAGTGTTAAATATGTATTTTATTTTATAAATTAGATTTTACGTCAATTAAATATCTTCATTATTACATAGATACCAGTTTTATGTGTCTATAATAATAAAATAAGTTCATTAATAATAAAATAAAACAAGTTCATTATTTCATTCTAAGTCATTATGTCACTAGTCGAACATATTGTATTAGTATAACATAATCGTATATTAACAAATATATAATATTTATACTCCAATAGAGGCAATAGAGAAATATTTTATTATAAAGTAAACTGAAAATAACAAAATTATCGAAAAGATATATACATATTTTAATAAAAAAAATGCGTTTAATATTTTACGTATATGAAGTTATTCTTATAAACACACACGCACACTCACATTCACACACGCACACGCACACGCACACGCGACATATATATAAGAATAATTTCATGTACGTAAAATATTAAATATATTTTTTTTATTCGAAGACACTACAGGGTTGGCCATATTCGACGGAAAGATCTAGCAAACACTGTAACTTTTGACAGAGATGTTAGATCGAGTAACGACGTTTCCCATGATTGAAAAAAAAAACATCTTTCCGTCGAATATGGCCAACCCTGTATATAATAAAGAAGAAAACATATTACACTATCAAATGAATTTTAAGATTTTCATTACATTTATTTAAAAAGCGTACATATATACATAGTGTACATATATAAAAATAAATGAAATGTCTTTCATTATAAAGTAGAGAAATATCTGTGCCTTAAAGAATTATAATAAGAGTGAATATTATATCATAATATTACATAACTAATATGTAATATTATGCCATTTTTATAAAGAGTCGGAAAAATTTTTCCACGTGCAGTTGTGTATGTACAGCATCAAATACAGTAATATGCATTGCATATATAGATACTAGCTTGATCAAAAAGTTTCCGGAATTCATTCAGAAAATTCAAAATACAAGTTTATTCATCAAAAGTGATATTGTCTCCTTCAAAGTACTCTCCAGCGACTGCAACGCACTTATGCCAGCGCTTGATCCAGCTCTCGAAACATTTCTGGAACTTTATTATTGGTATAGCTATCAGAGCCGTCTTCGATTTTTCCATTACCTCCTTTCGGCTGTTAAAATGCGTTCTCCGCAGGTTTTTTGACTCGATCGAACAGAAAAAAATCGCAGGGAGCCATATCGGGTGAATTCGATGGCTGTTGGATGGTATTCGTTGTTGCAAACTCGTTGTTGCAAATTCAACTCCATTTTTAAAACTATAAAAAATCGAAAACACGCGCAGAGGTAGATGTACGCAAGACGGCGTAATTTTTACAAATGTCAAACTATGGCGATAAAATTTGATGGAAATGTCAATGATAGATGTGGCAACCTAGCCAAAAAAAAGAACTCAAATCAGCTAACTCAGAGCATCACCTGGTGGTCTCTTCCGGAAACTTTTTGATCAAGCTGGTATGTATCATTATGATAGGTAATAGGGCATGCTCGTATTCTGTTACAAGATCAATAATTTAAAGCGCTCTCAATCTCATCAATTCCCTCTCAGAAAGTTTGGTAGATTTATTTTCGAAAATTTATTATTGGCTCAATCCAATTTCAATTAATCTATTTGGTAATTTATTAAATACTAATAATTTAAATACAATTTAAATATAATTAAATCACAGAGGATACATATGTTTTCTCTGTGAAATTTAATATTATCTAATTTAATATTACATATTCTATCTAATTTAATATTAAATTAGATAAAACATTAAATTAGACTAATATATTTAAAAAACTTCAGCACATGCTAAAAGGCAAAATATAATAAAAATTATTACTGAACTTTTAATTAACACAAGTAAAATTATTATTAATTAAGTATGCGATTACTATACGGAGAAAAATATTTGATTGAATTAACTGGAGTGAAAAATAAACGATTCAGAATTCTGCTTAAATCTAGAATTCTAGTTGAGATAACTAACATTCAGAATTTCCTTGATGATTAAATCTACTAGAATTCTAGTAGGTATAACCAGAAGTATAATACATTTAACTAGAATTCTGAATTCTTCATTTTCCATCAGAATTCCAGTTAATTCAACCAAATATTTTTCTCTGAATATATATAAAATTATATACACAGCGTGTTTGGAAAATAATGATAAATCTTTCGCATAGGAGCAGAATAGACTAAACTGAGAAGAAAAGGCCTTTACCAATTTACAATTTTAGCAATATTTAACAAGATATTAATTGCAAAAAATTGCCGAAAATTGGTCTTCAATAATTTTTTATTCAAATACTATTAATTTTACAGAAAAACTGCAAGAGATAAAAATTGTTTATTTTCTTCGTATAGAATTTCTCTAAGAATTTTTTAAGAATTTTTTATTAACTTTTTAGGACTGCATTTTCTTATTTTTATCAACATGAAAAAATATATAATAGTACTAAAATTCTGAAAAAATTCTGAAAAAAACTCTTCTCGGAATTTTATGAGAAGAAAATAAACAATTTTGGTTCCTTATAGTCTTTCTGTAAAGTTGATAGCATTTGAGTAAAAAAATATTGAAGACCAATTTTCAGTAATTTTTAGCAATTAATATCTTATTAGCTATTGCTAAAATCGTAAAATGATAGAATTCTTTTCTTCAGTTTAGTCTATTCTGCCCCTATACGAAAGATTTATCATTATTTTCCAAACACCCTGTATATACATACATACATACATACGTACATACGTACATACGTACATACGTACATACGTACAGGATGTTTGATGTCCCGTAAGTTTTAGCCAATCGCTTTTGTGTAGATAGAGCGGACTAAACTGAGTCGAAAAGTCCTCATTTTGCAATTTTCGTAATAGTTAACAAAATATTACTAAAAATTGCCAAATATTGGTCTTTAATAATTTTTCACTCAAATACTATCAACTTTACAGAAAAATTGCAAGAGACAAAAATCATTTATTTTCTTCTCATAAAGTTCTGAGAATTTTTTCAGAATTTCTTCAAAATTTTTTAATACCGTATTTTCTCATGTTGATAAAAACCTTGGGTAAAATGAGAAAATGCAGTACTAAAAATTTGACAAAAAATTCTGAAAAAATTCTTAGAGTTCTAAGAGAAGAAAATAAATGATTTTTGTCTTTTGTAGTTTTTTTTGTAAAGTTGATAGTATTTGAGTAAAAAATTATTTAAGACCAATATTTGGCAATTTTTAGTAATTGACCTTGTTAACTATTGCGAAAATTTTAAAATGGTAGAAGACTTTTCGACTCAGTTTAATCCGCTCTATCTACACAAAAGCGATTGGCCAAAACTTCTAGGACACCCTTATATATAAAAATAAATTATTATCTATAAACAAATATCGTTTGTGCAATCCGATGCTTGTATATACTTGAATATACAGAATTATTTTAGACGACGAAACAGTTGTATATGTCAAATTATTAACGAAACACATGTATGCATACATTAGACTGTATGTCGTATGTATTGTATATATACGAGATGTATCATCAACTACCGCATTTCCTATTAAGAACTTATTTTTGAAATAATTTTCAGACGAAAATCCTAATACGAAAATATCGAGGCTGTAAAAGTAATTAAAAAATAGTTTTTGAATTACACACTATCTTTAACTAATTATAAAATAAAAAATTATTAGCCTCAACATTTTCATGATGTTGTTTCATGATATTTTTTTGCTTCTATTTTTATCATTTGATTCTTCAAAATTCGATCAGTTCAACAAGATAACTGTAATATAACATACTTATATTACAGTTATCTTGTTGAGCTGACATTGCATGTTACATTTACATTACATGTAACATTGTGTTTACTGGGATTGATTTGGAGCAATCCATTATTCATTTGTCTTAATTACATAATTTCGTTATGTAACTTTGTGACATAATTTTTTCCAACAAGGAAAAATATCGTGTGTGTGTGTGTGTGTGTGTGTGTGTGTGTGTGTGTATGTGTATGTGGATGTGTATAAGAAAGTACATTACAATTATGATAATCCAGTCAAGTAATTATTACCTTACAGTAAAGTAAATTATACTGTATTCTCAAGATTATAAGCATGAATATCTCTCAAGACATAATTCATACATTTGTCTTGTTTTTTTATTGTACAGTAAAATAAATTTTGACAATGCTAAGATAAAAAAGACTTATCGATAAAGTAAATTCGGTTGAGATGTATGATAAATTTATAGTTTTACTTTTATGAAATATAAAAAGTACCTTATCTTAATATATGTAGATATACGATAATTACACATTTACCAGAAAAATAAAGTAAATTTTACATAAGTAGAGGCTATCCTTATATGGAGTTCTGTCAATTTTATAAAATGTACTAGACATTTAGTGTATGTATTACTTTACATTTTTCTCCGTTCGTATATATTCTTCAATTTCATAAAATTTACTAAAATTTTAGTGTATATATTAGGTGTACAACTTTGCTTCCGCCATTTTTCTATAGATGGCTTTAGCGGTAAGTAGTGGTCGAAATAAATAGATCATAGAGGACATACAATAAACTTGGGCATCTATCAACATAATCCCATAGAAACATTAATCGATTTGTGTCTGCATCATAAAGTTATCCTCGATTGAAAATGTCAGTTTACAAGTCAAATTCTCATCATTTGCGGGAGGTTTTAATTTTCTGCTTCAATATGAAGAAATCTGCGGCCGAGGCTCATCGAATGCTCTCAAATACTTATGATGAGACCGTTATTAGTGAAAGAATGTGTCGTGAGTGGTTTCAACGGTTCAAGAACAGTGATTTTGACGTCGAAGACCGGCATAGCGGTGGAAGAGAGAAGGTTTTCGAAGATGCAGAATTGGAGGCATTACTTGATCAAGACTCGTGTCAAAATCAAGAAGAATTGACACGATCATTGGGAGTGATTCAACAAGCCATTTCAAAACGCCTCAAAGTCATGGGAATGATTCAGAAGCAAGGAAATTGGTACCGTACGAGTTGAAGCCGAGAGATGTTGAACGACGTTTGTGAACAGCTGCTTGAAAGGCAAAGACGGAAGGGATTTCTGCAACGCATTGTGACTGGGAACGAAAAATGGGTTCATTATGATAACCAAGCGCAGAAAATCATAGGGAGAATCCCGGCCATGCTTCCACGTCGACAGCCAAATCGAATATTCACGGCTCCAAGGTCATGCTCTGTATTTGGTGGGACCAACTCGGCGTAGTGTATTACGAGCTGTTAAAACCGACTGAAATAATCACAGGCGATCAGTATCGAACGCAATTGATGCGTTTGAGCCGAGCATTGAAAGACGGCCGCAATACAACGAGAGACACGATAAAGTGATTTTGCAGCAAATGACAATGCTCGATCCCATGTTGCGAAAGTGGTCAAGACATACTTGGAAACGTTGAAGTGGGAAGTCCTACCCCACCCGCCGTATTCTCCAAACGTTGCTCCCTCTGACTATCACTTGTTTCGATCAATGGCACACGGCCTGACTGACCAGCACTTTTGGTTATGAAGAAGTAAAAAATTGGATCGATTCGTGGATCGCCTCAAAAGATGACCAGTTTTTTCGACGCGGGATTCGTACGCTGCCTGAAAGATGGGAGAAAATGGTGGCCAGCGATGGACAATACTTTGAATCATAAATGTATAACCAGTTTTTTACAATATAGCCTCGAATTTCGGAAAAAAACGACGGAAGCAAAATTGTATACCTAATATAATATTATTTTACATTTTTTCTGTGTATACATTGTATCAAACTCATTTACCGTTTTTTGCTTATTATAATTTTTTACATAAGAAAATACTCATTTTTTGCTATATTATAGTACAACAATTATAAAATGTAATAGCATCACAAAATTTCTGAAAATCTCTAAAAAGAAGAAGATAAACTTATACATAAAAGACGTTTATATTTTGAATTTTTCTACATATAATAGTAAAAAATTAATACACATTTCCTTCAATTCTGGCAGTTGTGAACATCATTTATTTCATATCAGTAGCTTGAGCTATTTCGAGTTTCACTAGAAAGTACATAGTTTTAATAATTCTTTCACCTTCGCACTTTTTTTCAATAATTCTGCATAGCGACATCTATTATAAAAATACAGTTGGTCTAAATATATCGTATCGTTATGCGGTCTGGCAAGTTATCAACTTCTATGTCTACACTGTGCATTTGTTTTCTCGTTGATGATGCAATTTATGTCCGCATATGTGTGTGCCGCTTAAAAAAAGACTCTTAAATCTTTCCTTTCACTTTCTGAAGTTTGTCATGATGCAGAATTCATAAATAGATGTATGTATATTACAAATCGTTTTTTTATATATATGTATATTACAAATCGTTTTTTTTCTAATGTAAATTTATCAAAAACTTAAATTACTTTTTAATTATATATTTTTGGACCTAGATTAGTCCTAATAAACAATAAGATGTGATTTAAATTAATAATGTAAACATTGCCTATTAATCTATAATACTTACATTGTAATCTATTAAAATATTGTGAATTCGACTATATCCAAAATCTAAATATATGTATATCTACATCGCGTAGCGAATGTGCCAAGCAACGAATGTACACAAGACTGTTATCAGGTTCACACAATGTTTCGCAATGTTGAACCTTGCGGATACGGATCAGCTAAAAAAATAGCGCAAACGCATCGCAAGTCTTCATCAAATAACCGTGCATATAATTCGTTGTTATGTTTTGACCGTTGGACAGATTCGAATGCGGAAAGCTATCAATGATACGACAAATCGCTTCTTTAAAAATTGTTCTAATTGTCTTACTGAGTTAGTATGTATATATATTCGTATTAATTATTAATTATTTAAAAAGATAAATCCGTACATGAAATATATGCAACAGATATCTTCAATTTTCTTTCTCTTTATTTTTATGCATTGTATATTAGAATATTTTTCTAATCATACGTGTTAAGAAGGGAGGTATCAATATAAATATATCAAATCTTGCTAAAGGCCACAAATGTTTGTTTGGCAAATACTCTACTTTCAATCTTATTCATCACACATCTTAATTACACATTTTCAGTAAATTTGGAATATTACATTAACGTAATCTGAATAAGTATCGTACAAAGTCGTTTTTTTTCATTTATGGTTCAGCAAACAATTGTCATTTAATTTGGCATAGCAAATAACTTATCGTATTGCACCATAGAATGCAAGATCAATTTACACAAGATCGCGTAATACATAGCTAATATCTGTATAGGTAATATCTGTAGAAATATTACCTAATTACGTCAAAATATCAGAAAACAACGCGTCACAAATATTTCACTTTCCTTAATTCTCCAGAATTATTTCATACAATACATTCGATACTGACAATGAGAGTTCAATGCTCTAAGAAATTATCATTGCTTAGTTTTACTAGATGATATAATCACTTTCAATTTTTACAATATTACAAGTGATTGATGTCTCTAATCGTATTAATTAGAACAAGGAAATTATTAAAGTTACGGATTGCTGAGTAATCAAATTTTTTTTGGTGAATTGATGGGTGTTAGTAATTTCAAATGATCTATATAAATAGATTATTTTATTTACTTTTAGAATGGAGAAGAAAGGAGGTTATGATTGTTAACAATTCAAGTTAATTTTGTGTGGTTTATTTCAATCTTCGATTGGATTAGGATGCAGTTTGCTCAATATTATGAGGATTCATAATTTTAATTGTATGAAAGCTTAACTCAATACAATTATATATTGGATAATGAAGTATTCTTTGTATGTTGCAGAAAATGGTTGCGGAAAAGTATAACAAACTTGAACCCGAGCTGAAAGAAGAATTACGCACGATTGCCCAGCAGATCGTGACACCTGGTAGGGGTATCCTGGCTGCTGATGAGTCGACTACAACGATTGGCAAACGTCTTCAAGACATTAAAGTCGAAAATACTGAGGAAAATCGCAAGGCTTACAGACAACTACTTTTCACTACAGCGAAAGTATGTCTAGATAATGATTAATAAAAAACTTGCACAAATTCTTGTATAAACATTTAATTTATATAATGTAAAATATTAATTATTTTTATATAAAGATTATGCGTTTTGCGGGTTTCGTCCGTATCCAGATTCATTCTTGGAATGCCAACATTTTGTGAACCTTGCAGTCTACTTCATCATGGGCGAGGAGCAGCTTGATACTGAGCTGTTCCTCCGGATCGCTCCTTTTTTATATTAAGCTTGTTGGAGTGATGGGGGGAAGAAGAGAATTGTGGTGGGGATGGGAGGAGAGGTAAATTGGTCAGTCTTCAATAACTGGAAGAATGATTTTCTATATTTTATTTATGTTGTAACCATTATTTCTATTTATATTGTTAGGGTGTTTTTGTATCTCTATGGCTTCTCTATACTTTCTTGGAAAATATGATGTTGATTATTGTGGTCGTTTTGTCAAACAGTATTTGATGTTCTGTTTCGATATTGTGTTCTGATAATGCTGATTACGTGACGTGTTTTAGCTTGACATCACGTTAGCGTTCTTCTATCCGTAGGTTGACCATTCTCCCGATTTCTCCAATGTATACTTGCCCGTAGAAGATATTTTGTATACTCCTGCGGAGCTGAATGGAGGACCTTTGACCTTTAAGATTTTCTTAAGATTTGTCCTATCTTTTTAGGTGGATATTGTTTAAACTATCTTTAAAGATAGTTGGATATTGTATTTGTTTAATATCCTGTCAATTCGATCTGTTATTCCTTTGACATATAGGAGAATGGATAGGATCCTTTCATCTGATTGTGTATCAGAGACTGTTGTCTTGTTTACATGTTTATTAATTGTTTTGATTATGTCTTTTGTCGTGTCCGTTTTTCTGTAAGAGGTCTAGTTTTAAGATTGAGTTTTGATTGAGTTCTATAGATGTTCTTTGTCAAAGATGGTAAAAGCTCTATGTACAAGTGAGTTGATTGCAGACTGTTTTTGTCCTGGATAGCGACTCGACATGTAGGTATCTATCTATGTGTAGATTTTCTGTACACTTGATGCTCTAAGGTACCGTTAGTTTTCTTAGAGACAAGAATATCTAGGAAGGGGAGTTTCCGTTTTTCTCTATGTCTATAGTGAAGTGGATATTTGGATGTTGATTGTTGAGGAAAATAAGAAATTTATGGAGATCGGCTCGGTCGTGTCTCCATATCACGAATGTGTCGTCTACATAACGGAATTAAACTTCTGGTTTTTTGAGTGTTTTTCTGAGGGTCTCTTTCTCAAAATGCTCCATGAAGATGTTGGCGATTACAAGAGAAATAGGAGGCCAAAGGCCCAACTTCGCAGTGGCACCAGAAGATTCCAAAGGAAAAGTTTATCAGCCAAATAGAATCAACCATCTACCGACTCCCATCAGAACAAGCAGATAATATCCGCAGACAGGTAATCAATATCCTTTCCAAAGCCAAACCTTTTCCACCAAACATCACTAGACAAGAGCGATCGGCCCTCCAGATCTGAACAGAGACACAGACATCATGCTTCCAGTCGATAAAAGCAATACGACAGTAGTCATGAACATATCAGATAAGAAAAAGATGAAGAACTTTCTCTTGGACAAAGCATACAAAAAGCTTGATAAAGATCCAATTAATATAATTGCACAGAACATCAAGATCCTGGTGGAAAAAAGCAACATTTGCAGTAAAACCAAATCAATATTAAAATCTACAAATCCTCTTCCACCAAGACTATACAGACTACCAAAAGTACACAAACCAAACATTCCCCTCAGACCGATTGTCAGCGCTATACACTCCCCGACATACAACTTATCCCGCTTCCTAGCACAAACACCTACACCTACAACCCCTCACTTGGCATTCCAAGAATGGATCTAGATATGGAGGAAATTCGCGAAACGCATAATCTTTATATGGAAAGCAGCTTCCCGCGGAAGCCTCAAGAATATTACAATATTATTTTTATTATTAGGTGTTGGAATTAATTCGTAGCGTTTTTAATGAAAGAATGTTATTTATTTCACATGAGCATTAAAAAATACATTAATGAAAGTACTTCCCATCACTTGTAAAACGCTACGAATTAATTCCAACACCTAATAAAACTTTAGTATTTGCAATATTTTTTTGTCGTAATTTCGTTGCAATATAGAAAATATATTGCGTATAATATATTTGACATTGCTTCTTTTCAGGATGTTATCGGACAGCACATTTCTGGAGTGATCCTTTTTCACGAGACTCTCTATCAAAAGGCCGACGACGGTACGCCGTTCGTTGAGTTACTGAAGCAACGAAATATCATCCCCGGTATTAAAGTCGATACAGGTGTTGTTCCGCTCTTTGGTACGAATGATGAATGCACGACCCAAGGTCTCGACGACCTCCAAGCGCGTTGTATCCAGTATAAAAAGGATGGATGTCACTTCGCTAAGTGGCGATGCGTATTGAAGATCACGAAAGATACCCCAAGCAAACTCGCCATTATGGAGAACGCCAATGTGTTGGCCCGTTATGCTTCAATCTGTCAAAGTGCCAGGATCGTACCCATCGTAGAGCCTGAAATTCTTCCTGACGGTGATCATGATCTCGCCCGTTGTCAACAAGTCACAGAAGAGGTTCTTGCAGCCGTTTACAAGGTATCTTAAGCTTCCGTTAGAAAAAAAAAGATTGTGAATTTTGCGAATTTATTATTAGATAATTAATATACGCTCCAATATGCATTTATTGTTAGGCACTCTCAGATCACCAT
Organism: Acromyrmex echinatior; assembly: GCF_000204515.1. The sequence continues at coordinate 31,303 of NW_011627321.1, read as the reverse complement.
GTATACCTCGAAGGAACACTGTTAAAGCCTAACATGGTGACACCAGGTCAAAACTGTCCAACGAAAGCAACTCCTCAGGAAATCGGTGCTGCTACGGTGACAGCGCTGTTACGTACCGTGCCACCAGCGGTACCTGGCATCACTTTTCTCAGCGGTGGTCAATCTGAAGAGGAGGCATCAGTCAATCTTGATGCTATTAATAAATACCCGGCAAAGAAACCTTGGGCATTAACTTTCAGTTATGGACGTGCTCTCCAGGCTTCCGTACTTCGTGCTTGGCAAGGCAAGATCGACAAGGTCGCTGCCGGACAAGAGGAGTTGCTTAAGAGAGCTAAGGTAAGTGAAAATGTACTACGAAATTAATAGATATTTAATTTATTCTTACTGTATGTGTAAACTTGAATTTGCTCCATCTCCATCTTCTTATTTTATTTGTTTTTTACTTTTTGCATTTATACATAATCATTTACTAGTTGTCTGCCTTTGATCTCTGTTTTATTTTCCTAAGTGATGATTTGCTATTTTAACATTTGTGTTTAGAATTATTTTTACATTTTTATCTTATTTTTTATGTATACTCACTAGCTTTTCTTTTAGAAAAATAGTTTTTTAATTCTGTAGTTGTCGTGTTAAATCGCACGGAGCACTCGGAGCTACGCAAAGTTGCATCATACTTACTTTTGCATGTCTATGTAATATGCGCTTGTTTAGGCAAACTCTGCAGCCAGTCAAGGCAAATACGTCGCTGGTAGCGTTTCTAGCAAAACCGCTGATGTCTCTCTCTACATTAAATCTCACGCCTACTAAAAAAAAAATTATATTTTCCGCACAGCCTGTTTCTTGTGGCAGTAAGTACATAGTAAATAATATGTATATACGTACGTACGTGTGCGTGCGTGTGTGTATGCGTGCGCGCGCGCGCGCGTGTGTGTGTGTGTGTGTGTGTAGGTTTTTTCGTAAATCGATTCTTATCTTTAAGTAATCATCTTTTGTTCTCTTTATACAATACGAAAATCTACTTACTTCCAAAAAAAAAAAATGGTACATTAAAAATTGGGGAAAAATTTACTAAACTTTGAACGATTATAACTTATCAAAATAAAAATAGTTTAAAAATATGAAATGAAGTTTGAAGTATCCATTTAAGAATATTTGATAAGAATTATACTGGACTATTATTTGTTCCATCTTTTGTTTGTGCGTACATATTTTTCTAAATTTAATTCTTTCTTCTATTCATTCTCTTTTATTATCCGACAAAATATGTATTAAAAGTAACTTTAACAAAAGCTAATTTTATAAATTCACATAGAATATATTTTATGTATAAAATTTTAAGAATTTTTTCTAGATATATGTACAGTCAGCAATTAAAAAGTGTACGTACGTTTTTTTAAATGGATGTCAGAATGCAACCGAGTGATTCTTAAGTTGGAAACACAATAGGCTATAGAAATAGGAAACAGAGAATAACGAACCATCCGACTAAAATTCCGACTAATCGGAATTTTAGGATATAAATTCGATATTATATCCCAGAGCTCTGATTAGATGGCTCGTTATTCTCCTGTTTCCTGTTCTTATTGCCTATTGTGTTTCCAGCTTTACCCAAATAGCCAAAGCAGGCGCTGCAAATTTATGCTACATATTTGATGTTTTCTAGCAAGCGACACCCGTATAAAAATATATTATTATTGTGTCACTAATGCAATAAATAAATTCAACAAGTAGTGTAATAGTGGAGAAAATTTCATTAAAATTTCATCAAGCTGAAGTTTTAGTGTGAAAATAAGTATTACTAATTAACGCAATAGTTTACGAGATATTTAATTGTTGTATACGATTTTTCATGTTCGTTAATGTACTCCTCTTTCATAAATTCGAGTAGCAAGAATAGTTTAGTAAAAATAGAATTTTACCGGAAAAAAATTATAAACCACCATTTCTTTTCACGAAAGTCTCGAAAGGCTATCAAAAACGAAATGCATATGTTTGAGACTCAAGACTTGTGAAGAAAATATGCGAAAAAATCGAATAGTTACAAAAAGCACGTTTTTCGCTTATAAAACGAAAGATACTGATTATGAAAAAAATTTCGGTATAAAAAATGTAGATATTCGACATAACTACAAAATGAGACGTGAAATATTAAAATCGATCTATTAGTTCAGTAGAAAAAAATACCGTATAAAAAATACCGAAAAAGATCTTTTTTTTCACTCGTGCTCTGTTCATTGAGATTTAAACGCAAAGCTTTGAAATTCTCGTAAAATGTAGCCCTCGTAATGATGAACAGATCTAGCCCCGAACAAGCCTGAAATGTTTATTAGTTTTTGCAAAAAGCTATTTGGTCATTAAAAACTGTCTGCAGAAAACTTAATTTCTTCATCTTTGAGCAGTCGCACAGCAATTTACAGGGATGATTTTTCTTCTTTAAGAATTGCACTATCACGTTAATAACAAAATTTTTTGCAGTCAAACTATTATAAAACGACTTTATAAAGATGGATATTTTTTTCCATACAAAAATGAAAATAATTCCGTTAATAGGTATCATATCAAATATAATAGATATGTGAAACATTCGACATCTGACATTTTTCTACGAATTTAAAAAAAAAATGATTATCCTTCGATTATTAGAAATTGAAATAATAATTTTTTTTCAAAAAATCACTGTGATTCTAATTTTTAAGATTAAGAGTTCCGTTTGGCACCAATTTGTCAAGGAAGAATTGAATTTGCTGTTGAAAAATTCTCGAATTTTTTGCTGTCGAAAAAGTTTGTTTAAAATCATTGGAAAGTTGAAGAACGCGAGCGAGGCAGTGCGCCGGGCGGAGTGAGAGAAACCGGCGCGCAGTCAAGTGGAGAAGATCGAGCTGCTCGGCGATTCGCGCATATTTGATTTCATGTGTTAAAATTTACTAAATTTTTTCAGTAATAAATTGACGTGGAAACCTGATTTTTTTTTAAATCTGAGGTAGCTCGACGAGATATAAACAAATAGCTTAACCAAATATTTCGCAAAGTAATTGTAATCATCAAATTTTTAGTTTTTTGTTTCTTGAATTTTTATTTTTTCGATTTATTACTAAAAAATCACGTTTGAGTATGGAGTGTCTTAATAAATTTAAGTCACATTAGCTATGTTTTTTTATTTAATATGCTGTAAGAAGTGTCCAATTGAACAATTAAATGTACGAAATTATCAGTACAAAATTGTTTTTGTGAATTTAATTGCAGATGCAAATATGACATATGTAATTAAATAATTAATTTCACAAAAACAATTTTGTACTGATAATTCCGTTCATTTAATTGTTCAATTGGACACTTTTTATAGCATATTAAATAAAAAAAACATAGCTAATGTAATTTAAATTTGTTAATCAGACATGCATTCCATACTCAAACGTGATTTTTTTAATAATAAACCGAAAAAATAAAAATTCAAGAAACAAAAAATTTTTTAAATTAAAATTTCATGGTTACAATTCGAGATTTTCTCTAACAGCAAATTCTTCCTTGACAAATTGGTGTCAGACGGAACTCATAATCTTAAAAACTAGAGCCACAGTGATTTTTTGAAAAAAATTGTTATCTCGGTTCCTAATAATTGGAGCGTAATCTTTTTTTTTTCTAAATTCGTAGAAAAATGTCAGATTTCGAATGCTCCACACGGCTATTTGATATGATACATATTAACGAAATTATTTCATTTTTTTATATGGAGAAAGATACCCACTTTTTAAACTCGTTTTAATAATAGTTTAATTGCAAAAAATCGTTTTATTATTAAGTGTGTATGTGATAGTACAACTCTTGAAGAAGAAAAATTATCCCTGTAAATTGCTATTCAAAGGTGAAGAAATTAAGTTTTCCAAACAGGTTTTAGTAGCAACAAATGGCTTTTTACAAAAACTAATAAACATTTCAGGCTTGTTCAGGGCTAGATCTGTTCGTCATTAGGGCTACATTTTACGAGAATTTCAAAGCTTTGCATTTAAATCTCAATGAACAGAGAGTGAGTGAAAAAAAGGCCTTTTTCGATGTTTTTTTTTCTACTGAATATGTAATGGGCGACCCAGGTCTCGTCTCCAGTGACTATAGATTTAAGGAAGTCATTTCCCTCATCTCTGTAACGGTCCAAAAATTCTTTACCTGCAGTCACTCGTGTGGCCTTGTGTAGAGGAGTCAGTTCTCTGGGAACCCAACGGGCGCAAACCTTGCGAAATTCGAGTTTTTCTGAAACGATCTCATGGATAAGACTTCGGGATATCTCTGGAAAAAGGTTGTGGAGTTCATCTAAAGTTAAACGACGATCATTGCGAATCGCATTTTCAATTTTTGTCGTCAACTCATCCGTGATAAGGGAGGGTCTGCCTCTCCCACTTTCGTCTTCAAGCGAATGTCTTCCTGCCTTAAATTCTCGGACCCATCTCCGCACCATAGATTCACTCATCACACTCTCTCCATATACAGAAACAAGCTGTTTGTGAATATCAACCGATTTAAAATCTTGAACAAAAAGAAACTGAATGATGCCGCGCAAAACAACTCGAGAAGGAATCGGAATGGAGGTGGCGGGACGCGAAGTGGAGGACTCCATTTTGATAACCTCTCCTGACCGTGTTTCACGAGTTACTGACGCCGAACACCGCTCATTCTATTCGGTAGCTTCCCCTCTTCAATGCTGTGTTGCCAGCTCGCTCATACATCGACCTTACTAAACGTATAATACAAACGGAACTTATTTTCTGGATAGCCCTCGTAATAGAACTAATAGATCGATTTTAATGTTCTACGTCTCATTTCGTAGGTTTCAAATATTTATATTTTTTATACCGAATTTTTTATAATCAATATCTTTCGTTTTATAAGCGAAAAATGTGTTTTCTATTCGATTTTTTTTCGCATATTTTCTTCACAAGTCTCGAGTCTCAAACATACGCATTTCTTTTCTGATGGCCTTTCGAGACTTTCGTGAAAAGAAATGCTGGTTTATAATTTTTTTCCGATAAAATGCTACTTCTACTGAACTATTCTTGCTACTCGAGATTATAAAAAAGGAATATACTACATAATGAGCATGAAAAATTAAACAATTATTAAGCGAGCAATCTGCTATTTGCGAATCTGCTCAGAGAGCATCTGTCGTATCTTTAATGTGTACGATTTGTATCGAAGGTCCTCTTCAGCAATTCGATGCATTGTTGGTTTGCTTACACCAACAATCGATGCTAATTTTCGCAGCGATGGCGATTGCCCTGGGTCATCCGAAATCAGCATTTGAGCTCTTTCAACGACTACGAGGGTCCTCACGGTGCGTTCTTTCGAGTGATTTTTCCTCGCTGGCATATTGGAATCTTCGTTGGATTGTTCTAAAGTCGCATATTTTGCCACAACGTCATAAACGGTTGATCTCGAGTATCCAAAGAACCGAATTATTTCCGTTGCTGAGCGTGAAGGCCCAGCAGCGAAGGCCTTCGATCGCGGCTCTTCGATTATACTTCGCACTTGGTTTCAACATCGCGGCCATTTTGAAAATATGACTGTTTACTAGAAGCATCAGGATTTCTCAATCAACAACAACCTCTGGCGCAGAAAAATTTAAATTGAAATTTGTCCGGATTTTGATGACGCATCCTGTACTATTCTGAATTAAAGAGAGAAGTACACTATTACTACAATTTATTAAAACTTATGTTATTTAGAATGCCTCCTGCTCCTTATTGATGCCTCGGCCGGCCCAGATTGTCGAGAAACCATTTTCAGTCGCTTGAAACAAGCGACTAGTGTGAGAAGGAGCTCGCTGTCTCGTTCACTCTCGGCGCGCCGAAGACGAGCACACGGACATAGACTTGTGCAAATATGTGGCTACCGTTTCGTTAGTTCACCATTCTGATTCTATGTGACCACCGTCAACGCAGAGTTCTTAGCTGAATATTCAGGAGCCTTAACCTATTACCTTACAAGGATACAATTTGGTACTTCATCTATACAAACATTTGGGGCACTAGAATCTGTCCGTTTTTTTCACCTATTCAGAATGATTAAAAAAATGTCTAAAAATTCACAACATACTTTCAACTTTTTAGAATAAATATTGGAACTTCATTTTGGAAAATAATAAACTGTAGTATAATTTATAATTACTGAAAGACTCAAAGAAATTTGCACGAACAGGAATTGCTGGGGTCACTAGTGACGCATCTTATAGGATAAGGGTTAATAAAGAAGCAGCAGCTTGATATCTGCTGTCATGATCAAGTTTGCTGGCGTACTGCTGGCGTATTACTAGAATTCTGCTATGTGGGTAATAACCAATCGCTCGGTTAGCAGGTTGCATTCTGAAACTTATTGGAAAAAAGTGCGATCTTTTAGTTACTGATTATACACAAGCTACAGACATAATATAACTAGATTGAACAGTCTCCGAAATTCGAGGAGTGGGGGTAAAACTCAGGGAGAAAAGGACGCATTGTGGACCAGGTGCGTTCTCTCTCGTGCATGCGCAAAATGAGAGAGGACCATAATAGAATCCCTATATCTGAGTCTGGTCACTCATGCTAGTTAAGAATAAAATGATGTCTATCACATGACTCATGTATCATATCACGGCATAGGATGCATTCCGAATTATCCATAAAGCGCATGAGTTATCGTTTTATTCTTCTACAAGGTGAACAAGGACAAATGATGCATGAATTTTGTGCGTAATTCGGAAAGTATCCATAGATGTATGGTTGCATCGAAATATTACGGTTGGTACTCTGTGACACTTTTATTTTATTAATTACAAGATACATTCTAGTATAAGTGCAACTATTATAATATATCGAGTTTTGTTTTAATTGACAATATATAACTGTAAGAATAATCTCATCGAACTCTCATTAGACTTTCATCTTTAATTATTCATTTCGAAAGTCAGTTAGAGAGTAAGAATGCTTCCCTTTATATTAATAATTATAAGATTATAAATAATTAAAATAATAATAGATGAATAATACATAAAAATTAAAACAAGCTGCTGTGTTTTTGGGATGTATAAATAATGATTGAAAGAGATTTTTAA
>NW_011627321.1:6116-23039 GCF_000204515.1 Acromyrmex echinatior | reverse complement strand
AGAATAAAGATTTAATTTTACAAAAAAAAGCTCAGAACTTTTTTGTACACCTAATATATATATATACCATATATTGTATATATTATATATATATATATATTGTATATATTATATATATATATATGTAGTATATATATTATATTTTATTTTTTAACTGTCATCAACTATAATATCTACAAAAATAAAGAAGTATTTTGTAGGATATCGTATGAGAATCGCATGTCAAAAAAGATCGATTAATAAATGCAGTGTGGACAATAGCAAAATAATTCTTTGTGGTAACGCTATATTTATAGACTTTTTTTTATTTTAATATGTATTGAAATTTTAAAATTAATGTTGTAGGAGAATACAAAATTTATATTTAAAGTGGTTTTGTAATTTATTGTGTCTCTTTTGTTTGAAATAGTCTGAATTTTGTAGTAAATTATTCTCATTGGTTTCAATTGTTATTCTTAAACTTGATTCAGCCAATAGATGCGAATATGATGAATGGCCAAATTCTGGTATAAGGACTCTAGATATTGATATACTATAACAAGTGCGTCCTTTTTAAGCTTTATCGCCATTCCTTGAATGCGCAATCTAGAGATATTATGGCTGCGTTCAGCAGAACATTTATTTTGCAACTATTGCATATCACAGTAATATCACAGCAATATGATTTTTCCATTGCAATATTACAATGAAATGTAGCAGGAATATCGCTGAAATATTATTGAGTTATCACAGTAATATTACAATGTCCGCGAAAATGAATCACAGGAATGTTACTGAGAATATCACAGAGAAATATTGCTAAAATATTTCTGTGATATTTATAAAATGTTTATAATTATAAAAATCAAAGCTTTAAACGGTCTAACTAGATCTTAAATGCTTGTATGATTCTTGTGTGATTTTATATATGTATGTGGTCCTTAGAAACGCGCATCGAAATGATTTTTCGGCCTTTGAAAACGCTAACTCTACTAAACTATTATCGTTGTATTTAATGGAATTCGTTGAATTCGTTGACATCGATGCCGGGCACATGTGAACCCGTGCATTATCTTGATGGAAGAGCACTTTCTTCTTCGCCAAATGGGGACGTTTTTTTTTTAAAATGTTGTTGAAACGGTCCAATAAGGCTGCGTAGTAATTGCCATTGATCGTTTGCTTCGACAGAAGATAATCGACATGAATTATACCGCGTGCATCCCAAAAAACTGTGACTATCACCTTTCCGGCCGACTTCATGGTCTTCGCTTTCTTTGGAGTTAGTTCACTCGGTGGAGTCCATTGTTTTGACTCTTCCTTCGTTTCGGGTGTGAAGTAATGGATCCATGTTTCATCCACAGTAATGAATCGACGCAGAAATTCATCTGGATTACGTTGAAAGCTCCAAACATTGTTTTGAAATCGTCACATGGTCGGGCTTATGGTCCACAGTGAGCAAACGCGGCACTCATCTTGTCGATAGCTTTTTCACACCCAATTGTTCGTGCAAAATTGAAATCACTGTTCCATGTGATATGCCTATGTCCTCAACAAGCTCGCGCACTTTCACTCAAAACAATATCGTGGACTTTATCGATGATTTCTGACGTAGCAGTTTCAATTGGATGTCCCGAACGAGATGCATTACATGTGGATGTATGACCACGTTTAAATTTATTTACCCAATTATATACAGTTGCAAACGCTGGTGCAGATGTGCTATGAACATTATCCAATTCGACTTTGATTTCTTTCGGCGTTAAACCTTTCATATTAGTAGATATTTAATTACTGCAGGAAACTTGTTTTTTTCCATTTTGCAAAAAATACAAAGGTTGTTCGCTTTAATCGTCTACAGAAATGAAACCATGCGATGAATTCCGTTCAAAATTTGACAATAATCAGCTGAAAGATGCTACTTATCAAAAAGTAATGTGACATGACACAGCGAGTGCTCTTTAACAGATTTTCTAAGAACTTATTGATCGCACAACTTGGTCACGTCCTCTATTATATTTTTCACATAAATAAATTTTCTTACAAGATGACTCGATAACCAGACAGAATTTTTGCAAAATCTTAGGCCATAGTCTTAGAATCCATAGTCTGTTATTAATCTTAAGACAGTCTCAAGTAATGTCTTAAGATGCTAATATAGCTCTCTTGGTTTATGACATCTCATTAGCTTAAGACTATCTCGATTCTTGAACATCATCTATGGATTCCGCCCTTAGAGATTTTCGCGAAATCAATTGGGTGCTAGGCACGAGAGAGCTTGCTACTTTTTCGTTAATTTTTAATTATTCTATGATATTCACACGAAATCATAATTCGCGATGGCCACTGGGGTGGGTCATTATAAGCGGGGAAGTTGTCGGAAGACGAGAGAGACTGTAAGAATAATAAAAAAATTAATAAGAAAATAATAAGTGTATTTGATAAGCCGATTTACCATTGACTTTCAGAACTTAACTCGATAGGCCTGATCTTACAGGCTCCGCATCTACGGGAAACAACAAAATAAAGTCGATATTAATGCCGGTTAAGCAATCATACAGGGTGTGTCACTAAAATCCGGACAAATTTCAATTTAAATTTTCCTCCGTCAGAGGTTGTTGTTGGCGTCTGAGAAAGCCTGATGCTTCTAGACAATCATATTCTCAAAATGACCGTGATGTTGAAATCAAGTGCGGAATATAATCGAAGAGCCGCGATCAGCGAAGGCCTTCGCGCTGGGCGCTCAGCAACGGAAATAATTCGGTTCTTTGCATAGAGATCAACCGTTTATTACGTTGTGGCAAAATATAATGGCTTTAGAACAGTTTCCAACAAAGATTCCAGTATGCCAACGAGGAAGACTTATTCGAAAGAAGTCCTTGCACCGCGAGGACCCCCGCAGTCATTGAAAGTGCTCAAACGCTAATTTCGGATGACCCAGGATAACCATTGTGAAAATTAGCATCGATTATTGGTGTAAACGAGCCAATGTGTCGAATTGCTAAGGAGAACCTTCGATACAAATCGTATTAAAGACACGACAGATGCTCTCTTAGGCTGCCAGGATGAGTTGCTCGCCTCGGCTCCCATTCTGGTCTCCCAACAGTCCAGATTCAAATCCCTTGGACTACTATGTATGGAGCATAGTTGAAAGGGTCACAAACAAGTCTCGACAATGTGACGTCATTAAGGATCGCTATTAAGGCAGCATTCGTCGGCATGGACAGCGCTATTACAATGTGCGTGCGAACGCTTCAGATCGAGAATAGAAGCCATTCAAGCTAATGGGGGATATATCGATAATGCTTTACAGGGATCCCCCAAGTGCTATATAAAAGGATTTTTTGTAATATTTAATTTTTCATTAAAATCATTTTGTTTAAAGAAATTGTTCGATTTGTTTGGATTTTGATGACGCACCCTGTGTAAGATCTCGCTAAATCTTGGCTCCACGAATGATCACATCAAAAAGGCGAATACTGTACGACGACCAAATACAAAATAAAATTTATCACCATTATACAAAAACTTGTATTCTGGCAAAAAGTACCAGGATTATATCAGCGCGAATCGGAACGGATCTCTGACGTGACTTTTACATAGTGATTCTATTGTCGCAATCAATAAAAGTTTCGATTGGCTAATGCACAATGAAATGACATAAATTGACTTAACATAAAGTGACTCGACTATGGCAAGTGCTAATCGCCAACTAGTATTTCTCTCAAAAAGAAAAATTCGGATGGCACGTGGCTCGTACTTTTTTGATGATTCACACGGCAGCTATAAGATCGGTCACTCGAAACTTCTCGAGTTTTCATGCGTGATCCATCTGACACTAGGAATCTCGAGATCGGTAGCTTCACAATTATGTTCGTCTCATCCAATCTCACTCCTCGTACCCTCTATCCTTACGACAACCTCGGCTCTACTTTTGATAACTTCGATTGTACGTCCTCTCACAATTAGAATGGCTCGGCCACAGTATGAATGCTGGTCATAGTTGAATTAAAAAGAGATTGCGTATCCATTCACATGGATGCGCAGTAGGTTGAAAGTAGTGGGAGAATCTGTCAACCAAGTTTTTTTTTGACTCATTTGCAGAAATTCACATGACTCGTTCATGCTGCAATGAACTCAATTTTTGATTGGTTGAGATCTCAGATCATGTGGCAGGTCCTCCGCGATGGGTAACCTTTCTAATTCAATCATGATACCGGCCAGGAATTTTCCGCGAATTCACATAGGCCATTCGGTCCCCTTCTAATCCCCCTCTATACCACGCGCCGATTGGCCCTTATTGATTACGCGATCCCGCGAATTTTTGCTCTTTAGGGCGCGCAGTATGATTTGAAGAAGGACTCCAACGTCATCTGTACCGCCTTCTGGGTCTGGCTCGGAAGGTTTTGGCAAGCTCCGCCACCGGCTCCGCGTCGGAGTGTCTTGATCTCTGGTATCTTCCTCAGCCATCTAGCGTACATGGAGCTTTCTCTTTCCATAGCTCTTCTCTAATTTTCGTGCGATACAGCAAAGCTTAGAACGACAGCGCATTATAAAAATATACGAAATTATATGACTTGCGTCAGGGCTTCCGGGTGAGGCGGAACCATATTATCGCATCCTATTATCTATATGCTTCCCAGCATATTATCGCACCTTCATCCTTCTCTGCATAGTGCGATCTTCTTTCTTCCGATGGTGGAACAAGATTACAAAATAACAATTCAGCCATCGAGTACGTCCGTCGATGATATAAGATCTAAATGTAATATTAACTAAAAGAAATAAGTTTTTAACAAATAAATTAACTAAATGAATGATTAACACGCACGCGCGCCCGTTTGCGCGCTCGCCCTCTGAGCCGAGAAGACGCAAGATCCCCCCGCAGACGATCTGCGACAGTGACGGACAAAAATTGTCATGTCACAAAGCTTAAGAAGAAAGATTTATGTCAATCTGCAATTACGTGTATATGAATGCTGTGCGAACTCGGAGTAGTAAACAAAGCAGTAATTGTGTCTAGCAGTAGGTGTTCGATTTTGTAAGAGATGGCATTGCAACTTCTTAAATAAGGATAGTTGTATGCGTTTGAGTGAGACAAAACGATATTGTAAGAAATGAATTAAAGATGTCACTATTATCGATTTTTTTATTTGGAATTTAAAAAATCTGTACTATCGATTAAGTTTGGTCGTTACTCCAGCATCCCCTTAATTATAAAATAATAATGATTGTTAATACTATTTACTATATTTAATTCTTGTGTTTTATTACGAGTATTTCAATTACTTTTACTTATCTTCAATTAAAACAATATAATATTTATTTATTATAATTTCACTATAAATTTACCTAAAATACATTTACATAAAATTAAATTATAAAATAATTTCTTTTTCTGCTTCCCAAGATAGCTATAACTATATAAAGATTATGCGTTTCGCGGATTTCCTCTATGTTCAGATCCATTGTTGGAATGTCAACGTTTCCTGAACCTTGCAGTCCACTTCATTAGGGCGAAGAACAGCCTGATAGCTATAGCTACATGCTAAAGAATTAGTAAAAATTAGGTTCGTTATTTTATTCACAACTTTGTCAACATTTTTTCCTCCTCGATAGTATAACTTTTAATTACCTGTAATAATTATTAAATATGAAGTAATAAGCATATTTTATTTATATCATTTTATTTATAACCAGCATATAAGTATATATTTATGATAGAATAATAATGAACCGCTATCATTTAGGCTATGTTTGCATATTACTGTCAGTTGATTACCAGTACTGAAAAATCTGTAGTATACGTAATGGGAACCATAAATTTTCAGGATTGATAGTCAATTGATAATAATATAATTATAATCATATATGTATGATAAATATGTATATGTATCAATTAAAAATCTTATGCATTTTATATCGGAATAATGTTAGTTTTAACATTTTATAGCTGTCTTTATCCCATATGTGTGTGTATGTATAATTTTATGATATCTTAGTAATTAAATGTCTTAATGACGTTTTTAACGTTAAGTAAACATCATAGAAACGTTATTAATTATTATAATATATAACAGTGCTCGCAAAAATTTGCACATTTCGGGCTTATTCCGGCAAACGAGCCTCACCACTGCTCGTGGCCGAGCTGCCGAGCGCTCACGCTCTGGCTTAGGAGCATTCCTATACCAGAAATATACTGGGAGCACACCTTCCGCCAAATTATTATTGAAACATGTTTTTTATTAAATAATTTATTTCTATTAACATAAAAATTTCTATTGTTAATTTATTCATTGTTCCTTAACGATGTACTTATATTTTAACGTAGTGTTTTCTAATACATTACATAATTATGATAACGTACATTCCGACATCTCTTTTCACATCACTCATGAGTTACTAATGTAAGATGCATTTTTTTTTAATGTGGTTTCCCCAGTAATCTATTCCATAAAAAGAAGAATCAAATTATATATCGTATAATACGATATATAATTTTGCTTTCTTGCCAAGCCACATTCGAGTATTTGATTTTTCTTTTTGTGAAATAGGCCTACTGGGGAAATCACATTAAAAAAAAATGCATCTTACAATAGTACTTCACGGGTGATGTGGAAGCTATTGTCAAAATGTACGTTATCATAATTATGTAATGTATTAGAAAACACTACGTTAAAATATAAGTATATCATTAAGGAACAATGAATAAATTAACAATAGAAATTTTTATACATTACTTTAAATACAAAACGCCAGTACGGTCTGAATATTAAGATGTTAAATTATTATATATATTCATTTAAATGAATTAATTTCAGAAATTATAATTGCGTGCCGATATAGTTGTCGGACTTTTAATGCAATCAATCTGAAATATTAATAATCCCCCCAAATTTCTCAAATTTAATCTTAAAAAACTATAATGAACTTATTGCGAGTAATTTTTATGTTAATAGAAATAAATTATTTAATAAAAAAACATGTTTCAATAATAATTTGGCGGAAGATGCGCTTCCAGTATACATATTTCTGGTATAGGGACATTTCTGAGCCAAAGCGTCGTGAGCGCTGGGCGGCTCGGTCGCCGAGTCTCGAGCGGTGGATCGCTTGCCGAAATCAGCCCAAAATGTAGAAATCTTTGCAAGCACTGATATATAATATGCCACTCTGTTCCTTGAAGTTATGTTGTTACAATATTACTTTGATAAATTGCAGCAATATTATTGTGATATCACAAAATTACTGTGATATTTCAATGTTATTTATCAACGTGTAATATATTAGTAATATTTGTGTGATATTATAATACATTGCAATATGTAATATTTTTGATATATTGCAATATTGTTGCGATATTACTGTGATATTACATGCCATACGAGCAACAATTGAGTTTGCTAATCATAGCCTATAGCTATGACATAAGCACATGTGTTTAAGAACTATTTAAATATTTATTCAAACTTCTCATTAGTAATTGATGCAATTGCTATTAATGTCAATTATTACAGAATTATTACAAAATTCTTTCTAAAATTCTTTTTCTGTTTGGAAGAATGGTTTCATTTGTTTATTTGACATTTTCACAATTTTCTAAAGCTTTTTCAAGAAAGATATATCGACTGAGTGTGTCAATTAGTATTGCAAGTACATTTTTTGTTTTTCAACAGGCTAACAGTGAGTCGGCACTTGGTAAATACGCGGGTGGTGTGGCCGGTGCTGCGGGAGACACGGCACTTTTCGTCGCTAATCACGCATATTAGATTGATCCAGAAAGATATTCGATACATTATTAGAAATATAAAATTAATCGGTTATTCAAAACATCTCACAGGATCATCGTCATCGTTCTTTTCTTTGGAGTCATGAAAAGGATTCCTTTGAGGATGATCGAAGCGCCGAGGATGAACGAAACATCTGAAATTTCCAAGAAGATTGATCATTCTTTTCTTGTTTTAACATAAATATTCTGAATTTAGGAATTGTTTCTTACGGAATGTAATCATAGATTTTTAATTCAATTTTAACAAACAAATTTGTTATGTTAATTTGTATCAGTCGAATTAAATACTTTTTATTGATCCCACGTCATTCGCAATTAGATATGTACAAATCAATCATCCGTAAATTGCGTTTCAAATAAAATATCAAGTGAAATTTCGAAACATTCTACAAATTCCCTATTCAACAAACAATTTAATAGATCATTTTATAATATAACGTACAAAATATCGAATTTAAAATTATTTGATAGCCTGGCTTACTGATTTCTGATTTGTTATCAATATTCTTGTCTTACTCCTTAGCGACTAACTTGATGAAATTCAATTTTATTGGTATTAGGTAATTAATTAAATATTATGATACATATTGTTATAATATTCTATAATAGTACGATACAGAAGCAGATATATCTGTACATATTAAAAAATGTTAATATAATATTGTCCGAACATAAAATAAAACGAGTGCAAAAGATGTCTAAAATAACTATTAAATGTTATTTGTTAGCGATTGTATCGAATATTACGAAATCATGCTATATTGTATGTGTCATCTATATACACACCATATATATATCTATATCTTATATAGATACTTAATCTATTGAGAATTATCTTGTATCGATGTTATATCTAAATATTTTGGATTTATTGTTGTAATCTAAATCACCAAATACAACTATAGAGGGCAAAAAAAGATTGTGCATGACTTTTATTTTGAAACTTCCTCTGAAATTTCCGATCGATTAATTAAGTCTATAAAATAATATAGACAAAGATAAAAATCATTAAATAAACTCCTTTAGTAAAAATATCTGCTGGCACATCAATTGATTATAAATATTCTATCTTTACCAACTTATTAGAAACCGCTTCTCTAATAAAATGATGTACATTTATCTATGTGCATTTAGATCTCTTGTGATACATAGCACTAACAATTTTTGTACGTTCTGTTTGATTATCATTAAATAAGCGAATACAATATGAATCTCCTGTTATTTTTTGTAATAAGTTTCTTAAATAAATGGCTTCTTTATTTGTTTCGGAAATAGCCATATATTCTGCCAGTACTAGAGAGGGCGACTATCTTTTGTTTAGCACTTTCCTATGAAATTATTGATCTAGAAAAAAATATTGAAAATTTTGATTCTCTAAACCAGATTTCCCCTTTAATTTTAGATTATAATAATAATAATTTTTTATATTTCAACTTATTTTGTATCATTTTAAATGTAGGACTTAATGCATTTTTAATGCATTTTATTACTTATTAATCCTGGGCGCCCCAGTACCCTATTCGCTCCTGGCTTCCACGTTCTGGCTGCTAATAAGAGAAGTTTTACAACTATCCGGAACTGATTTGATTCTCCATGAAATATGTTGTAAAACACGAAAATCTAAGAGACACGTATTTTTTATACGTGCGCTAACTTATGTTTAAGAGGTGAAACACCTCTTTGAAAAAAACGATATTTTTCTTTCGAGCCAAATATCATCGGAAATATAAAAGAAGGAAAAAATTTTTTAAACAAAAGTTGTACAATTTTCAAGAGTACTTTAAAGTTATAAAGAAAAAAAAATTTTTTATTTTTTTGTTTAACAAAATCCCCCCCCCATCCGTAATTTTCTTAAATTTTCAATTTTTTAATTAACGTTAATTTTCAAATTAAAGATTAGTTTTTTACAAATTCAGCCATGTATAATAAAGTTACATTACGACATTTTCGAGAATTAATTATTCACGCTTCCGTATAATACGCTAGCCATGCACATATGCGTCATATGTGTCATTTTTTATTTGTTATCATCGCGTATAATTTTTATCACAATTTAAAAATTCAAAATTTATACCCACGCACGTAATATTGCAGCGATATTGCAGTGAGATTACAACATTGCGGTAATATTGCAACTTGCAATGCAATATCATGTAAATATATACAGGGTGGTACAGGGTGGGCCCTCTATTGGTACGTTTTTAAAAATGCGATCAAATGAGCATACATTGATATTTTTTATTAATTTTTTTTTTTGTTGTGAAGCTAAAAGTATCCGCGTCAGGAATGAAAAACGATTTCGTTCATGTGGCTCCTTCTACTGGCCTTACAGTATGCCATTCGGTCACCCCAATTATTAATGACATTTTGGACTACCTCGGCGCCAATTTCACTCAAAACAGTCGTAATATTGTTTTTCAAAGCTGGAATTGTCTCACACTTTGGGCCACAGCCTCAATATTCTCGGGTGTGCGCACTGTCCGAGCTCTGGGACCACTTCTGTCATCCACTAACATCCCTTTCTCACGAACTTTCCTCACCAATTTGCGTATAGCTTCTTCGGTGGGTGCTCTATCACGACCCATATTTCTTTTCAAAATTCGTACAGTTTCGGCGACACAGCACTGACTTTGAAAATAAGTTTTTAAAATTTCAAAACGCTCTTCAAGAGAAAACATGTTGTTTCGTGCCGCGGACGGTATGACTAATAAACTGTCAAAATTTCGGGTCTGTAGCTCGTTCGGTGTTGCCATACGACGAAATTCAAAAACGTACCAATAGATGGCCCACCCTGTACTACTGAGATATTACGTTGCTTACTACAATTATATTATAATATAATTACATATACATTGGTCCTCTGTCAAATCCTTTGTGCTCATTGCCTTTCTCACTTTCTCCTTCCGTTTTTCGGAATCTTCCTCGTTTTCTACAATTTGGTGGTATCCATTGCATGATCGTTATTAGTAATTTTGTCTCCAGCATTTTTTGAACATGTCCATACCATATTAATTGTTTCCTTTTTGTTATATATCCGTTATCAATCCATTTTTGATAAATCTTTTTCTTTTGACATATTACTTCTAATTTCATCACTCCACCAAAATTTCCGTCCGTAGGTCTTATTCTTTATTCCAAATGCTTCTTCGGTATAGCTGTTTTTATGCTACTTATGTTTTCATAGATCTCATCCATCGATCTCATTGCCCTTCTACGTTAAATTAACATTCTTTTTAAAATTTTCGATTATAATATATCACTTTAAAAAATAGTTTTAATAATTTATTTACTTTTTGTTATATAGAATAAATTTTTTATTTTACGTAAAGAATGATTTTATCATAGATTATGTATCTTTCAGAATTATGCATATGGAATAATCCATTCCCAAAAAGCATGGTTCATCACAGGATACACTGCTACAACTAACGTAAATATATAGAAACAGTAGTATTATTATAGTAGTATTATTATAAAGTATTGAAGTAAAATTACAGACAAATTCTTTATAATCATTTTTAATATATGTATTAGGTGTTGGAATTAATTCGTAGCGTTTTACAAGTGATGGGAAGTACTTTCATTAATGTATTTTTTAATGCTCATGTGAAATAAATAACATTCTTTCATTAAAAAACGCTACGAATTAATTCCAACACCTAATACATATATGATTGTTTGAGATCATAAAAACGTCCTTGCATGCATGATGGAAAGCGGAAATTCTTTTTAATCATTAGAAATCGTCATTAAATTGTGTGTATAAAATAAGCTTTCAAAATCTTCTCTAGCTCAACCTCGATCTTCACAAATTTTATCATTTTATTATTTTCAGTAGGAAAACTCATTTTGTACACATCGACAAAAGCAACGGCTCATCGAATTTTCTGAAAATGCAATCGCACGTGTGAGCGCAGCGCTTAAATGAATGTCACGCGCGACTGCCAATCCCACTCGCGGATTTTCTGTCGCGCATGACTATTATGCCGTAAGAGAGGATCTGAACCGCCAATTAACCTCATTGATCGGATGTCATGTAAAATTGTAACTGTTGGCGAACATTCTATTGGCTACTATTAAAAAGAAATATTATACCATGAAGGCGATATATACGCCGATTGCTGTCGCTCCCGCTCTCTCTTAGTGCTCAGAGTTCGCTTACTTTGTCAATCATAGAGACCATCGAGAAAATCGTTGCGATCTTTTACCTTGATCGAGTAATTTGATCCTGAAAGGGACAGTTAGTAAAACATCGTGTAACTTTTCAAATTTGTGTAAAGCGTATATTACTTGTAAAATAAACTAAGCTTTTATTGTTGAAAAGAAGGAAGTAAAGTGAACATTAAAGTCTTGCTTGTTGTGCCATCCTCGCGCCTCACTCTCTTTCGCGGTGCATTCTCATACAATGATTAAAATTTATCGAAGAATTATATAATTTTTCTTTTATAATTTATATTTTAATTTGTAAAATCAACACGACCAACACGACCCGTTTCTTTTTACTGAAACATTTCTGTATATATAATTTTTAACTAATCTGTTTTGTCTTTCTTGTCCCAAATAAATTTTTAATGATTCCTAAGATCTGATCAGGAAAATGCAACATAAAGTTGTCCATGATTGAAAATTGTTAAGTTTAGAATTTCTTTCATCCTTTTAGTTTTTTTTTCAAGTCATCACATGATAACGCGCGGCCACTATGAGGCGCGCGCATACATTCTTAGTTAGAGTCCCTAGAAGTAGAAAGTCTGAATATTCAGGAATCCGCGTGATTGGTGCACGTGATTTGTGCTCTCACAATGGTAGCACCAATACGGAACCTTACTCACTCAGCGCGAATAGGAGAAAAATTAGAATAGTACACATAACGTGAACTATAAGGCTTAGGCCCGGTTGCACCAATGTTACTTTGATTTTAAGCGAGGCTTAAAACTCTTTCTGTCTCTATCTCTTTTTGGCTTTAAAATGAGACAGATAGAGTTTTAAGTCTCACTCAAAGCGACATTGGTGCAACTGGGCCTTATTGTTTTTAATTGAACTTCTTGCTTTTCTCGCATCTCGATTTATCTTTTCTCTTTTTCTCTTCGCGTTATATGAAAAAAATGGAAAGTTAAACTATGCAAAAATTCAACTAAAAAGAACAAGCTTATTGTTTTCCATCGTCCGTAATAAATGTAATTAATGTGACGTCCAGTAGTCCAGTAAATATAGAAATACATATGTAAAAAGACGGAAGTTTCATTATTCAAACAAAATAATCACTTTTTGGAAAATTTATTTTTTGTACAAAAGTTTTACATTATAATGCTTATAAATAAGTGTCTTAAACTATCGTACTATCGCATGCATTGCCATAGTTTTACTGTTGTATACTTTGTTCGGTAATTGACTTTTATTATTTTCAATTTGAAGTCGAAGTCGAATAAAAAATCATTATTTTATTTTTTATGTTATGATAGTTTGTTAATGTATCATATGAAACATGCATTTTTTCCTTTAAAAAAGTAATTAAATCATATTTATTTGCATCAAAATTTCTTTTGAGGTATGGAACATATCATTGCCTAATAATAATTTCCATCTGATAAAGAAATTCAAATGTTACATTATTGACGAAAAATAATATATAACGTCGATAACATTTCAATAAAACGAATTGTGCGAATTTTAAAGTCGGATTATATGTCAGAGATCCTGTGGAATTCAAACATAATTCACATGATATATTATTTTTTGAAATACGGAACAGAATGTATCCGGCAAGGTTGTACAATACATTAATTTCAGTAATGCCTAAGTTTATTTTTTGTGTTGAAAAATCAGGAATACATGGCAGGTTTCTTTTCATTTTCTTTGCTTTGAGTCGACTCAAAAAATCACCAACAAAAATTCTTCGTAACTAGAGTTATCTACTAGCTTTAAATACTTCGATATCGCAATGATCTTAAATTTTATTTAAATTGTAAGGCATTTGGGCTGGGTTGTTTGGCTCTAACCGAACTAAATATATTTTCGACACAGTCCGATGTTAACCAGCCTGCTAATTACAAATAGTCTTTTTCATTTATTAAGTACGTCGACAATTCGATGATGGACTTAGTACTAATAATGACTCCACAGCATAGGTTGCATAGGTTTAAACTGCATACCATTTCCAACTATCATTTCTTGGAAAAGTTATAATACATTCTAAAAATGCAATAGATTCTTTAAATTTATTTTCTGAAAATTCATTACCTGGAGTTTTCCCTAATACAACTTTTTCAGTACATGAAGTCATCAATGTAAACCATTTTGAAATATTGGGAGTACAAATTAGTTCGATCCGTTTTCCAAAAGATGGCTCCGGCTGTTGTGAATGGTTCATAGTGACAGCTGATTTTGGCGTTTTCAGAGAGGTTAGACATCATAATAATATTCAGTTTATATCGCTTTGAGTTTCACACAAAAACCTTGAGTTTTACTGTGTTTGAAATATCGAATTTTGTGTTAACCAAGCAGCATTTGCGGGAGATCCTAATTTTCTGCTTTAATTGGAAGAAAAGTGCAGCTGAAGCCCATCGAATGCTTGTCGAAGTTTATGGTGACACTGCTCCAACTGATAAATTATATAGGGAATGGTTTCGACGGTTCAAGGATGGAGATTTCAGCGTTGAAGACAAGCCTCGCTCTGGACAGCCAAAAAAATTCGAAGACAAGAATTACAGGCATTACTCGAAGAAAATCAGAGTCAAACGCAAGAGGAGCTTGCAGAATTATTGAGAGTAACTCAATAAGCCGTTTCTGTATGATTAAGAGTCATGGGAATAATTCAAAAACAAGGAAATTGAGTGCCTTATGAATTGAAACCGAGAGACGTTGAAAGGTGATTTTTCACTTGCGAACAGCTGATTCAAAGACAACAAAGAAAAGGTTTTTTGCATCGGATTGTGACTGGAGATGAGAAGTGGATATTCTACGACAACTCCAAGAAGAAAAAATATTACGCTAAGCCCGGTCAATCGTTGCCATCGACCTCAACATCAACACCAAAGCCGAACATTCATGGTTCGAAGATCATGCTCTGTATCTGGTGGGACCAAAAGGGTGTTGTTTACTATGAGCTACAATTGATTCGTTTGAGCCGTGCATTGCGAGAAAAACGACCGGAATACGAGCAAAGACATGATAAAATTTTTCTTCGTGACAACGCTCGGCCTCATGTCGCAAAAGTCGTAAAAAAATATTTGGAAACGCTCAAATGGGATGTTTTACCGCACCCGCCGTATTCTCTGGACATTGCTCCTTCTGATTACTGGTTGTTCCGAAGGATGCAGCACGATTTGGCAAGTCACCGGTTCACTTCTCCAAAATTGGATCGCCTCCAAAGACGAGTCATTTTTTCGAGATGGAATTCGAAAATTGCCTGAGAGATGGGAAAAAATAGTAGCCAGCGATGGACAATACTTTAATTAATTTGTTCATTCATTTTGTTTTGAAATAAATGCATTTTTGAATACAAAAAAACGGACCGAACTAATTTGTACTCCCAATACTTTCAATAAACAAAGCTGTCGTACAGTATTCTTTTTTAGAATTTATGATCGCCAGAAAGTTTAGACTGATACTAATGTCGCGAAACATAAGGTTTTTGGCTTTATTGAGTTTCATTTTATTGAAAGTACCACTCGAAAAATTATCTACTTTAATTTTCGGCTAGTTTTAATTGCAAATTGTCTTGAATTCTGTAAGTTCTTTTATATGCAAACTATTAATGGCAGAGGACAATAAATTATTAGCATTAACGAATTTTTTTAACGAACTCAAAGTGATAGTTTTGTTATTAATCAAGCAAAATTTCAATTTTTTCAAAAGATGGCTAGGATCAGCGATAAACCAAAGTTTATGATTATTGTCAACAGGATGGTAATTGAGTTTGTTATTGTCAAATAGCATCCAGCACAATCCATAAGAAATTTTCGCCACATTGCCAAATTGTTCAGTCCCATATCGTTTGTAATACAATGAACGTAAAGTCCGATGGCTTCAGCTTTTTGAATTATTTCAAGCATAATAGGGTGTAACAATGCTCCGTCATAGCTATTACAAGTATTAAATAAAATAAGGTCATTTTTTTCCACCGTGAAAAGGTACCAGCGAACATTCAAAGCATGCCTACATGCAATAAGAAAGGAAGATAGAAAACAAAATTATGCAGAAAGAATGGAAAAAATCCAACACAAATACAAGAGATGTTTTTGTGGCTAATTAGTTAATTACACTTTTGTAATTTAAATGAAATAGATACATGTTTCATATTTGGTGAAAGCGAGAAAGAGAATTCTAGTGTAGTCTAGTGTAGGAATAAAAAGAGATCTAAGATATAATATAATTACATAATTTATACAACTGTATTATATAACGTTATATAACGTCATATCATATATGTAATACTACTATATTGCTAACGCAGCTTCTTTTTGAGAGTGGGGGATGTGCCAAGATAGTGAGATAGAAAATCGATTTCTCGCTTCCACAATTCGTGTATTTTGAATGCGCATGCGGGGAACGTATGCACGCACACTTATGGCACATATTGTAGAGGTTAGATATTATAAAGTATAATTAAAAGAAATACCAAGTCTAAAATATATTATTGTATAATTGTGAAAGTCACATTTCTTAGTAATTTCTCGTTAACATTTACATAAAAAATAAGTGTTAAATGTCTTCTAATTGTAAATTACTGATACATATATTAATTATTAATAAAAAAATATAGTTACAATTTATTTCAATAATATATAAATAGGAATGTTGAAAAAAAAATTTATTGTACTGTTTTTATTTGAATGTTAATATCTTTCTGTATATATAAAATTAATTTTATACCGTTATGATTTTATTTTATTATATATATATATATATCTATATATATATATCGCAGATTGTTGGTAACCCGTTCAACAACGCTCCAAACATAGTAGTCGAGGGGGTTCAAATCCTATTTGGGGGCCAAAACTCTTTGGACCAGAACATGTCCGATCCGACAAATAAGTGTCCGCATTGTCTGATAGCCAGTTTTGGACTAAATGGGTTAGCGGAACCTTCCTCGGACTTCTCCGAAGCATTGTATTTCGCCACAACATCATAAACAGTCGATCTCGGGTACCCGAAGAATA
>NW_011627320.1:216281-252996 GCF_000204515.1 Acromyrmex echinatior | reverse complement strand
AGGGAAAAATCACCAGATCGAAATTTTTCAAACCAACGTTGCACTTTTCGATCATTAACAGTATTCTCCCCAAATACCTGATTTATATTGCGTGCAGCTTTTGCAACATTATTACCAAGTTTATACTCATATAAAAAAATTACATGAATATCGGTTGAATTCATATCCTTACGAAATTCAAAACAAATAACAAAATGGAACACTTTTGAGAAAATCTTCTTTGTTGAAATGTGACTCTGGCAATGGACAATACGACTATAAACGAGATTATGTCAAAAACAAAAGCATAACGAAAACAGGGAGACAAACGTTCATATGTAAAGAAAATCCGATATTTCATATGCACCAACCTAATATATTAAATAAGTCTTCGACTTGCATTTACATCTGGTGATACAATCGAGACGATAATTCTATTTGAGCGCGATAACGGACTCGCACAGGCCCCGAGGCTTTACGCTAGACGTATCAACTTCGTTAGATTTCCACGACACGAGCTCACGCCACACAGGGATACCCTCGCGAATTATACGAATAAGACTTCGTCGCCTCGAAAATACTATGGAATTCGGCAACGATTATAGCGTGGAAACGGCGTGACCTCGTGCGCGCTCGCGGGGCCTCGCGCCGCTCAGCTGAGATGCAGAGAAAGCTCGAATACGTACAAACTCGACACTACGCACAATTGTTATTATAAATTGTCGTTAATGGCTATGACACAGAGGGCCGACGCCCTAATAGACATGCAAATCTTACGCTACAGGCGTCCGAGACGACACGATACGCGACAATATTACAGTGTGGAATGTCGACGCAAAATGTGATCCGCGATAAAAGTCTACAACGAATGACGAGGCTGTGGCCTTGGCGGACGCAGTAGGATTATTCCGACGACAAGGGACCATTCCGGGAGGCGACACGCGCACTCGAATCCCGCGAAAATCTAATGCACGGCAATGCCACGTGCACTCACTATCATATGTCCGATAGAATTCCGATAAAATTACGTCTCACCGTGACTCCCCCGCAGGTGCTCGTCCTGGTCGTCCTTAGAAGGCTCTCGTCATGTTACGCCCTGCGTCCTTTCACGTGCTTTCGCCAAGCGGGTCACAGCACAAGTACTGAGCACTAATCCTCCCGATGGCACGCAGGGCTCGTTATCCCTACGAGGGGGCCTTATCGCGCCTGATTGGCGTGTGGCTCCGCGGCTCCGCTAATCGCGGGAACCGCGTCATGCCCATGTCACGCGAAATTCGAGAGATCGCAGGATCCTTTCCGGGTCGCCTCGTGGCCTCGAGGGGCTCTCTCCGTCTTTGGAGCGTAGAGTGGCCAACCCTGTCCTGCCATTCCAATTCTCGGTCCGCCTTGTGCCTGGAAGAGGATGCGATAGGAAATGCCTTGCGACAACAAAAAGGGCGTAATAATGAAGGATATCATCTGCGTACGACCCGGGGTCAGGTGTCGTGTCCCGGCAGGTCTGTCAGCAGTGGTCGTCTCTCGATTCCCATTCCCGGTCGTTCCTCTTCTTCTCCTCTTCGGTGAGGTGGCGTCAGTCTGTCAAGATGGGCGGCAGTCGCTGGCCTCTATGACTCTCGGTACGGGAACATACAGAAAAAGGAAAACGAAAACGGCGGAAGCGTAAGGCACGCAAATATCGTCGCGGAAAAAAGCGCAGGTACGTCCGCCCCTCCCCCCCCCCCAAAATGTGAAAGGACTCAGGACGCTAGACTGCACTGTTCGGTCAGACCACGCGGCCCTTGTGACGGACGGAAAACGTCACGTCACAAGGTATATAATGTCCATCCATATAAAATCCATACGCGTTTCGACTTACTTTAAGTTATTCTCAACGGAATTAATATAATTCTATTATGTATAGGTTCTCCAACCATGGTGCCAAGCATCCAACATCTTAAAAAGGTTCCTTAGCTTCATCCCAGTTTACTGACCAGAAAGAAACAAGTAATTCTTATGAAGTGAAGCTATAATAAGAATGAGAATGTCAAAGATATATGTGAAATTATTTTTTTGAAAAGAAACAATAAAGAGAAAGTAGATTGACACTCAATCAATTGAACATAATAGTTATTTGAATAATTAGATGAAGAAACAAAAGTAATCTAAATAAATTTTTTCGTCAAATAAATACAACAGTTGTTCACTCTTTAGTTACACAGAGACAAATAACACGAATCACCGCCGATACAAATACCAACCCTATATTGACGTATAGGCATAGCCTAAAAATTCAGTGTCTATTAAAGAAGGTTTAAACTCCTTTTTGTGTTTTTACATGTAGCATTTCAGACGTTAATCTTTTGTTGTAATTCCTTTCTATATCCAAAATCGATTCATGGTTAAATTGTAACCTGTGGTCTGTAATGATCGAATGGGAAAACGTCTTTTTTCTAATGTGATTTCGGTATTCAGAAATGCGTGTATGTAATTGACGACTAGTTTGTTCTAAGTCTTAAGAAAGTCTTGGCAGTCTTTGCAGGCAATCTTATAGATAACGTTTCTCTGTGTACTGATTTGTAAAGGATCTTTCTATACTTTGATTAGACTGCAAAGTTTATTGCTACTATAAAATGCAATTTTGGATACCGTATTGTTTATAATCCTTTTAATTTATCTGAGATATTGTTAACAAAGGGGATTATATAATTTTATTGTTAGATGCCATGTTTTTTTATCTTTGTTACGTCCTATAGACGTCACGATTCTTTCCTTCAGCTCCACGTCGCGACTATGATTGGCGTCTGCGAGACTCGAGCGGAGCCTTTTGATAACGGTCTGACAGAATTGAAAAGAGGGACCGGACAGTTGAAAAGAGACTCCGCGAAAACTCGTAAATGTCAATCAATCCGAAAGGAATAACAATCTTAATGCAGTCCCGAAAAGAGACAAGATTGCAAAAGACATTATAAATGCACCGAAGTTACGCAGTAAAAATCTAAGCTTTGTCGTCCGAGACTGACCAACAATTTCATCTTAGGAAAACAGGCGCCACGTCGCGCTTAAAAAATCATAAAACGCATGGGATAACTTCCCACGGTAGCGTTATCTAAGATCAGACTCGCGACTGATAATGATAGCCCTGCACGCAAAACCTAATTGTGCACGGTAACCATTTGTTTACCTAACCATATTTTCCGCGAGAATAACAGAATTCGTCATATCTCTGGAGCAATCTTGGCTCTTTAAGGAAAAACGTAAATCACTTCTTTTCTTTTCAAAACTACACTAACGATGTACTTTAGATTAACAACGATAGGACGTTATAAAAATCGTAAATCTCGCGTGACATTGCGATTAACTTTTGCATCCTAGACAAAGGGCACAACGCCCTTTTATCGGGGTATAAATAAAGGTCCCGCGGAAGCGCAGAGCGTCAGTACAGAATTTTAAACCACTCGTCAATGGTCAATGAACCACTCGGTTCACGTCAATGCAGTCCACGAGTTAACCTATTGTCGCGGGCAGTGCGGAAATTATTAAAATCCGCGCTAATCACACTAGTTCGCGGTTCCATACGAGTACGAAGTTGTGGGCAAATCGTCACTGGAGTGATTAGGCGTGCGCCACTGCGACTGCCCTTCCGACGCTCTCCGCGGACGACGGATCTCGTCGAATTACCTACCGGAACCTACCCGATATCTTGGGGCCAGCTAACAGTAAGTCGCTATTCTTTCCAGTCCATCTCCGCGTTTCCCCGCAAGGAAACACATACATTGTACCTAGATACATTTACACGCGTTTTCAACGAATACACGTCATTTTTAATCCTTCGGTTTGTAGTGTGTATCATTAGGAAACGCGGACGAACCCCCTATGTCCGGAGGAGTAGGCGGAATCGTTCTCCAGGGCCATCCACAATCGCGCCGTCACAACTGACTGGCGAACAATTCAGTGAAATCTTCTATTCACCAACATTAGAGATACAACCATTAGATCTCACCTTTTCTCCTGTCATTGATCCTGCTATTTGGGAAATCCTCAACTATTCCCCTCTCCTCTTGAGGAACGATTCCCTCCTCCTCCTTCTTGCGAAGAATTATTTTCACTCTCTCCTCCCTTGGATCAGCTCCCGCCCCTCCTTTTCAACCGAATCCCGAGCCGATCGACAGGGATGTTCAGGCTATATTCGTTCCCCTCCAACGAAGAGGATAGAGTAGTCACCGTGTACATCTCCCGAAACTCCACCCCTTAGACCGTACTCTACAAACACCTTATCCCGATGTGCTCTTGCAACACTTTCCTCGCCTCCCATACCCGTTAATCCTTTTCTCTCCACGCACGCACGCACGCACGCACGCCAGTGCAATTAAAATAATTATCTTTATTTGTATTCATATGTACCATAAATAATATGGTACGTTTCTTGTTTAGGAAGAAAGTATTTCAACAAAATTGAAATAACTAATATCATATTTATTTTATTGTTATTTTTCCTCTCAAAAGAAAAAACTTTGAGGGCACGTTTATTGATATGGGCCTGAGTAGATCGATAATTCAGATCATTTCTATGGTTCAGAGATGCACTTTTCATGACAGCGCCGCTGTCGAAATATCGCGGAACTAAAATACTGCTTAGTTTCATGATCTCACGTGAATTTCACTCGTAATATAACGAAATTTTCGGATACTCTTTTCTCTTATACTAAAACCCCTACCTCGTTTCTAAAAGTATAGGATTGTTCGTTTAAGTTTTCCGCAATTCACTAGCTATTTTTTATGAACGTGCAAGATCTGAAACTCTTATATGCAGCACATATTGTGACGTGTTGACTACAGAAGCCGATAACAAAACTGTAATTCTTCAATTTTCTTTCGTTTTTCATATTCAAATGTAGCTGGCGAATTGCGTTGTCGTCGATACTTTAATTGTGGAGAAGGATTTTTCAATCCATAAACACAATTAAGAGAAAAGAGTCTTTAATAATTAATGATAAAACAGGACACTCCAGCATCCCCTTAAGCCTTTTGACCCGGGACTGGATTGCACCTCGTGCAATCTCAGGTATAAGAGAGAAAGGAATGCGAGTGGTGATTTAAAAAATAAATGGAAGCTAGCAATCTTCATTTACAATGTAAATTTACATTTATTTAAAGAAAATATTATTATTAGATTTATAAGAACATACATATTTGTATATATATAAAAAAAACATATCATTATTAATTTAGTTACAATCAATTTGTTTATGATAAAATGGTTGAATTAGCTAATGTAGGTGTGTGTGTGTGTGTGTGTGTGTGTTGTTTGTGTGTTTTTATACGGGAAAATGTGTGGATGACCGAATGGAATGGTAGGTCGACTTACTGTTTAGCTGCTTGGTCCACGAGATCTCGGGTAGATATTGGTCGACGATGACGAGGAAGCTCGCTGTCCACGCAAGAGTGCCAGGAGGGTAGTCCCAGTGAGCAGTGACTGGGTGATTCCAATAACAGTTTTATGCACTCGCATAAAGATATACGAACTAGCGCGAACGGGTTTACTGACGCGATTTTTTACTGACTGCGTGAAATGAGTTATTTCGATTTTCGCACTGAAACCGCACGTGAACCGAGTTAGGTTGATTTCCGTACTAACACTGCGCTTCCACAGGACCTCTATTTATACCCCGAAAAAATGGTGTATTGCCTTTTGTCTAGGATGCAATAGTTAGTTGTAATGTCACGTGAGATTTACGATTTTTATAATGTCCTATCGTTGTTAATTTAAAGTGCATCGTTAAGGAGTTTCGTGAAGAAAAGAAATGATTTATGTTTTTTTTTTAAAGAGGCAAGATTGTTCCAGACGAATGATGAAATCTGTTATCTTCGCATAAAATATGGCTAGGTAAAACAACAGAGTTCCGTGACGTGTTAATACATGCGGAAAAATATGTTTCGTTTCCTCGTATTACTGGAAGCTGCTCGTAACATTCTGTGATTTGAGTTAATTTTACTTCGACCGGTACACATTTTACCAATGAATTACTTCTCCTGCCAAAAGTGCTATATATCCAGGTCCCTTCATAAAATGATATGCGAAAACGTCAGGTAATCTAGCGGCTATAGCTAATGCTTTCTGTATACGATATTCAAGTTGACATTGTTGCAATATATTTCTGTATAGTTATATAATATATTTCTGTATAGTTGATTAATTTGAGTGCGAACGTGTCTTTCTACGTATACGAATTTTGAATTTATGTATGTGAAAATATCGATGTTTACTGCTATAAAGCCAGAGCTTTTAAAAAGGCATCAAACGTCGTTTCGAAAATTATTAATTTTGGATGTTCGGTTCTGGTAAATGTATGTTCACAAGTGGTATGTGTTCCAGTATTAGTTAAAGAGAAAATCATATTAGTCGTGGTTATCGAGTAGATTGTTTGAGATTGCTCATTGGTAGCATCGAGTATTTTATTAGCATATTCATTATATAATACGCCATAATCAAAAGCTCTGCAATGATCGACAGATACGGGATCCTAAAAGGTATTCCTTCCCTTTATGTCAGTGCAATGAATGGAACTTAATTACAGGTTACTCCTGAGATGTACACGGTTAGTGTTTATCCGAACGTCGACGATGTAATCTTGTAAGATAATTTTGAGGCTGCCTAATACAATGACATTTCCCCAATTTCCATAAGGATCGGAATAGGCACTGCCGGTACATGCGCCGTCATTATCAACATGCCTGACCAAAACTATTGGACGTGATGCAGTCTGATTAGATAGCAAACCTGTTATGTGAGTCCCGGCTATTTCGAAGCTTTCATAGGTATGCATGCATCGACATGCATCTCGAGATAATCGGCTATATATGGTAGATATGTCCATCGTATGTGAAAACATCCCGCATCTTTTTACTGTACGATCTATTTCGATTTTACATTGTATTACTTTCATAGATTTAAAATCATTGAGTTGAAGTACTTGTATATAGACTTTGCTAGAGTTTCTGGGGGAATATTACACTCTTCGACGTTTATTAGTAATAACGTAGTTAAATTCGCTGTTGCGGAGTCACAATCGTATCCTATTATTCCGTAAGTTCCTTGAGTCCACATTATTAATATAAATATGACGGTTATTCCTTTGATGCAGCAATCCGTCATCTGAAATGTCGATTTGATTTGTTTAATTATTATGAACTAGTCTAATGTGAGAAATTTGCAGGCGGTTGGAGTGAAACAATGCGACTTATTTTTCTTTATTTTAATTTTAACATTATTTTTTGTTTAAAATTTCCAAGACTTCATGAGAGCTGATATATTGATCTCCAAATTTTCCGGGTTTTGGTCTCTTTAATAAAAATACATGATCTCTAGGCTTGAATTTCTGTGGATTAATTTTTTTGTCATAATGTTTTTTTTTATTTAACTTTAGCTTCTATGACGTCTTCACGAACATTTGTTTGGATTGTATGGAGTTGTGTAACTAAATTTATTAGATAAGCATCGTAATTAGCTAATTTATTTTTAGGGTTTAAAAGCTCATTTGACGGTACTCTTTTACCGAACACTAATTCGTATGGAGTATGTTTCGTGGTCTCGTGGACGCTAGTGTTGTAATTAAACATAGCTAAGCCAATCCATTTGTCCCATTGTTTCTGCTTATTTGCACATTGTTTCAAGTATTTTCCTAATGCGTGGTGATCGTTCTAGGGATCCATTTGACTGAGGATGAAATGCAGTTGTATGGAATTTGCGGATTCTAAATATTTTTGCTATCTTCTTCATTAATTCTGATAAAATTTCTTCCTTGATCGGTTAATATAACTTTAGATGCTTCCAATATATAAATCAATTTGTCCACAAAGGTTTCTGCTATTGTTTCTGATGTTTGATCCGGTAAAAGTATTCCCATGCAAAATTTAGTTAACTGGTTTTGCAGAGTTAAAATATATTCGTTGCCGCTTCCGGTTTTGGGTAAAAGTCCTACGATATCCACAGCTATTTTATCAAAAGATGTAGATCCTAGTGTATCGGTGATTACCATAGGTCGTTTGATTTTTACTCGAAGTTTTTACTTTAGTTTTTTTAACTGACATTGTAAGCATTGTTGTATGTATTGTTAAATATCGGACTTTAGATTTTCCCAATGGTATTTATGTTTTATTCTGTTATATGTCTCGGTGACACCTCGATGTCCTCCCGTAGGTAGACAATACATTTCTCCGATTATTGTAGGTCGAAGATTTTTGGGTGGATATTTAACCAGTCCATTGCATATAATTAATTTGGTTGTTGAAAACTAATTGCAATGCGGTTTTAATATTGCACATTGTTAACATAATCGACTCCATGATACATTGTTAACATAATCGGTTTTAGCAATGCTAACAGTTTTTAAATTTAAGTTTTTTGACAACCCGTAAATCTTTTATTACGGCGAAAATCTGGGTGAGGGTCATCGTCGGTCCCTCGCGTTGCCCTTCGCTGATAGACATGGCTAAACAAGGTAGAGTTTTTTGTATTTTACGACTTTGGCTTTACCTAGAGCGAGCTTTCCTAAGCGAGGGATCTCGTTTCTTTTAAATAGTTTTTGTGAACCTGAGTCCAATGGTCTTCCATTGGTGTCGACGAAATATGTAACATTATCCTTTCGCAAAAATAATAGTTCACGAGAATCAAGAATATTGTTTTTAATTATTTGGTTGTTAATAATAGGCCCTGTTTTTCTTTTTAATTTCTGAATTTTATGTTGTTCCTCAAATTCTTCCTTTTCTTGATTTTCCTCTTCATTGTCGCTTTCTGCATCGCCTTCTCGGTCCAATGAATCATTTCTGTCTTCTATTCTTTCCGTTTCTCTTGTTGTGGAAAATCTCTGGATAGCTTATCCTGCTGGACATATCCTCTCTATTTTTTTTCTGTTTGGTTTCGAGTTTGCATTCTATTATTTCGGAGAGTATTGCGCGTTGTAGTCTTTTCCGTAACTCGTAGTTCTTACGACTCTTCTATCTCCTTCTGTGTAAGAGAGTGTTGAATTCGTACCCTCTTCAGATGGATGATCATCTGGTAATAAGTCTTCAAGTGGTTCATCATCTGTCAAATATAATTTAAAATCCTCGTCCTCTTCATCCTTCTTATCTGATTCCTCTAGCATTTAAAAAATTACAATACTTCTGCCATCTTTTGGATCATTTAGGTTCAAGGGCTTGTGGTGATTAATTATATTGCAGTTTGCCTCTTCAAGATTTACCGGATTTCGTGATAAAGTAATTTGCATTTACATTAGTCTTACCCGCTTTGTATACTACATCGTAATCGAATTCAGCTAATTTTAATCTCTATCGTAGTATTCGCATGTTTGCATCTGTGCATTTTTAAACCAGAGAAGAGGTTTGTGGTCTACAATTAAAGTAAATTTCCGTCCATATAAATAAAATCTAAAATGCTTGATACAATACACTATGGCTAAAGCTTCTTTCTCATAAATGTCGTACTTTATTTTCGAGTTTATTTTAGAGTTTGCGAAGTATATGTTATCGGTCGATCTTTATTTATTTCTTCTTGTGATAGGATGTCTCCAATTGCTATTCCGAAAGCATCAGTAGTTAATATAAAAGGTTTGGAAAAGTTAGGATATTGTAAGACATGTCTTCACACAATTTCTCTTTTAATGCTTGGAAGGAGTTTTCTTGATCTATTGTCCATTCAAATTTAGTATCATTTTTTAACAAATTGGTGAGGGATTTGGTTAATTTTGAAAATTTTGATATAAATCTTCGGTAATATCGGACTAATCTAAGAAATTGTTTGATTTTTTTTGGCATTTTAGGCCTTGGAAATTGCCTTACAAACTCTAATTTCTTTGGATCGGGTTTAACTCCATCTTTATTAATTACATGCCCCAAATAAATGACTTCAATTTTCAAGAATTCGCATTTGTTGGGCTGTAATTTGTTTAAATCAGCTTTGCGTAACCGTTCTGTCAATAAATTATACTTCCTTTCGTGTTCTTCTAATGAGGCAGCGTAGATGATAATGTCATCCATATACAAATAGTTCTTCACTTTGCAATCCTAATAATACTAAATCCATTAATTGAAAGGTAGCGGGTACATTTTTTAATCTGAAAGGCATTCAATCAAATTCATAATGATTGAAAGGAGTTATAAAGTGCAGTTTTATGGTCTGTAGGATTCATTTTTATTTGATGAAATCCGAATGCTAAGTCGCATACTGAGAAGTATTGTGCTCCGTCTAATTGATTCAAAATGTCGATAAGGTTAAGTAACAGGTCTCCGCGTCTCCGATAATTTTTTCATTTAAGACTCAGAAATCTAATATCACTTCTATCGTTTATTTCCCGTTTATTTGAATCTTCCCTTTTGGAAGACTATTCATATAGGTGTATTATACGGTGACTGAGTTTTACGATGCCTCCTTCTAACAGTTCTTCTATCTGTCTATTTATTTCTTCCTTATAGATTTACGAGAATCTGTATTGTCGCGTATTTATAGGTCGATTATTCATTGTAGATATTTGGTGTTGTAATATAATATATTGGTTGCTGACTTTTCTCCAGGAAAAAGTGAATTCTGTGAAATTTGTCCTGGCTGTTATAAGTTTTGTTATACTTGTTTTTTCCTGGAAACTTAAGTGCTTTAAACGCAACAATTTTGTAATTTCTGTGAATCTATCCTTTCCAATTATTTCCGATATAACTAAACATTTGCGTGAAATATTTTTCGTAGGTTCGTTTCGACGTTTCTGTTCAGTTTTTTCCTTATATTTGACTTGCGTTTGTGCATGAATTTGTTTATCATTTCTTGAGATTGATTTTGTGTAGACACTAGAATTTTAAAAGATAGTTTATTTCCCTTGGAATTTTGTTTACGAACATTTATATAAGGATTATACAAGGTGCGTCCCAAAATTTTCCCAACTTTTTCAATAGGGATAGGTCGGGTGGCGCCATCCGTGTGTTCGATTGCGCGTTTGAAAGGTACATCCCTAGCTGACTTCCAGTAAAAATTTCATGACATTTGGTTCAGTGGAAACGAAGTTATGGCGTCTCAAGTGTCAGTATGTTGTATACATCGGTACGAGAATGAACTTCGAACAAAGAGCCAATATTAAGTTTTGTTTTAAACTTGGTAAAACATTTACCGAAACCCATAATTTGATGAAACAAGTTTATGGTGATAATTGTGTAGCCCGTGCGTGTAGTGTTTATGAGTGGTATACGCGATTCAAGAACGGTCGTGAGGACATAAATGACGACGCACATACAGGTCGCCCAAAATCGACAATTAACGAAAATTCCATCGAAGTTGTGCGTAATTTCATCAAGCATGAGCCAAAATCTTCAGTGAGATACATGGAAATGGAATTGAACATCCCCAAATCAACGATTTATCGCATTGTGACCGAACATTTGGGCCTACAAAAAGTCTGTGCACGATTTGTTCCACACAAGTTGACTGACGACCAAAAAATGCATCGAATTCAACATTCAAAGGACATTATTAAGGAAGCAAAAAAGGACCAAAACTTCCTTTATAGCATTGTTACTGGTGACGAGACGTGGTGTTTTCAATACGATCCAGAAACCAAGCGTCAAAGCGCGGAATGGAAGGCGCGAAACGACCCAAAACCCAAAAAATCGCGTTTAGAGAAGTCAAAAGTGAAGACAATGCTCATTTGTTTTTATGATTCCAAGGGTATTGTGCACAAAGAATTCGTTCCAGCAGGCCAAACAGTTAATGCTGTATTCTATGTAAGCGTTTTGAAGCGTTTGGTGCACCGCATTCGTCGTATTCGGCCAGAATATCGCGAAGGAGGAAGTTGGCGCTTGTTACACGATAATGCGCCATCTCACCGTTCGACACTTGTCACTGATTTTTTGACTAAAAATCACATTTTAACAATCAACCATTCCCCGTATTCGCCTGATATGGCACCTTGTGACTTCTACCTATTCGGCAAAATGCATTTGTCCATGAAAGGAAAGCGGTATGTGGACGTAGAAGACATCCAAAGGGCTTGTACCACTATTCTGAAGGACGTGCCTTTGAACGACATAAAACACTCATTTGAAATGCTTTTAGATCGTGCCAAACGTTGTATTGAGTCCGACGGGGACTACTTTGAATAAACAATTTGAATTTGAAAAAAAAAGTAAACCGTTGTTGTTTTATTTCAAAAGTTGGGAAAATTTTGGGACGCACCTTGTATGATTGCATTCTTTCTAGAAGTTTATCGATAGTAACATGAGGAATCATTTTGATTATCATTTTTTGCGGTCATTCCAACCCTTGGTAATTTAATTTTTTTGAGATTGGAACTCTTTTCTTTTGGCTCCCTTTGATAGAATTGAATTGCATTGCATAGCGAGATTTGGTTATTTACCTTCTTGCAATCGACAGGAGTAGAATTTAACAGGAGTAGAACAGAAAATATGGAAATTTCCCTCTCCCAAATTTTCTGGATTATTTAAATTTTCAGGAGAGGTTTGGAAACTTCCCTCTCCAAAATTTTCTGGATTATTTAAATTTTCAAGAGAGATTTGGTAACTTCCCTTTTCAAGGATTTTGAATTCTAGGATTTCGAATTCGGAGGAGATATGGAAATCTTTCCCTCGATAAATACTTAGAATTTTTTCTTTAATTTCTCTCATTAATTTATTCTCGTTAAATACCTCAAATTTTTCATTTATTTTTCTGTTACTCTTGTCTCCTGTCATAATGACTACGTTTTCGTTCGTAATTCCGTCATTATTTGAACTGGCATCGTTACTAAAGCCTTCGAAATGAATTTGAATATCCCTTGGATAGGTAAGACAACTTTGTGCATTTGCAATTTCGTTTTGATTATCACGTATTTCAATGCTTGAGCTATCGTCAAATAATTCATTCAAGGGTTTGGGGCGCAAGGTTGGTACCTCAACTTCTTCTGAAGAAGGCTTAAGACATCATAAGTCTAGTTCTTAAGAAGAAGTCGTTAGACATCATAAGTCTAACGCGCTTATGATGTTCAAATATACTTCCAGAAATATTTTCTACTATTGTATCTCCTAGGTAAATTCCATGTGCAATTTTTAATTTCGGTACATATTTTTACCTCCAGGTTTTCTATTCTCACATAAAAAAAGATTTTGATTGTGGTGCGATGATGGTTTCTAGTGAAAAAAAAGGTATATTAACTCCTGCTACATCTAATATCTCTTCGCGTAATCAATTTTCGAGGAGGTCTGTTTGAAGAAATCATTACTTAATATTCCGGATTGTGAGATTGGAAAATCACTTGATATGATATGGAAGATAATTTTTTCTCTAAAGAGGGGTTGACATTATTTCTCCAAACGTATAAACGAGATATTCGTTTATGCCATTTAATTTTAGAATATTGTTATAATTGACAATACTATCCTTAGATAAAGTTTTCCTTGATTATGTTTGACTCGCAACTGGTATCTAATATAAAAGCTATGTGTGGTGTTGACTCGCAAAAGTTTTCCTGAACGGTAGGCACGCGACTATGTTCGTCACAGTTATGGGACGTATTTCTAACGTTTTTGCCTGGCCCTTTTTCGATGTCGACAGGTGTGAGACTCTCTCGAACCCTTGTGTCACACCCGACTTTGAAGGATCGCCGGAGTTTCCCTGTTCATTTATCTTTCTTCGGTTATTGCTTGCAATTCATAATTCATAAGTTTCGAAGAGATGTCCTTGCTCTTTACAGTACCGGCAGAATAATGAATCTGAGCATGCAGCGTTTTGCCCTATTTTAGATCGACAATCTTTAGCATTATGCCCAAAATTGTTACAGATTTGACAGACAATTTTTATTTTATTAATTGCGTTATGTTGCTCATTCTGTTTTTTCCAGTAGTTATTAGCCGAATGACCTGGATTATCACTACCATTGACAGATTACAGAAGATTTATTCTGATTATTGTTATTACTAGTTCGACAACTTTTAACGTTATAAATTGATTGATCTAGAACATATTTGACAAATAATGTTATTTCCCTATAAAATGTTAACGGATTGTCGTGCTTGAAGATCGCGAAGCCGACATTTGTCAGCGTGTCCGCGTTTCTTGCAGATTTGACATATTAAAATCTCTGTTCCAAAATTTATTAATTTTCTACAGTTTGAAGCTAAATGTCCTTCTTTATAACAAATCTGACAGGTTTCTCGTAATTTATTCGTATTCAGCGCTTTACTCGATGTACTTTCTTGATTCTGTCGTAAATCTGTCATGAATGGAGTTCTCTTTCTATTCATAACACATCGGCTACCATTTCTTGAATGCCTAAATTTCTTCTGTTATTCTTTGCTCAATTTCTGGTTTTAATCCTCTAATAAATAAAACATTTACACATGTCTTTTTCTAAAGATGATTTAATACTTTGATTGGAAAGGGCATTTCTCGAATTTTGGGCTTCCATTATTTGTTTTCCTAAAATCTTTATTCGATTCACGTATGTGGTTACATCTTCCTCATTCTTTTGATAAATGCGGCCTAACTCGCCTTGCAGTTGGTATATATTTTTTGAAGCGCCATAAACTTGTTTTAAATATTTGGTTAATTGTGCCACACTGTTAAAGTTCTGATCTCGTATAGTGCGACGCGCTTCACCCACAATTCTCATTTCTTATAATTTTTGTAAATTGCGATTCAATTTCATCCGATAATATGGATTTTGCTTCCTCGCATCCCTCGATAAAGTAGTTCAAAGGGATAGCTTCAACAGCGTATTTTAAGGTAGCAAATAAATTTTAATGCGCCATTGTTTCGTCAGGTCCCCTCGATTTAGGGATGGCCACTGTTTTATGTTTACTTTCGGACCTAATATCACCGAATTTGCGCGCGGTTTGAGTGGTTATGTCTTCTAAATTGACGGAACTATCACACACAAGAGTTTTAGAATTATCTGAAATTTCTGATTTATTCAAAGAGTATCCTGCCGTTTCAGATTTAGATTCGGAGGATTTGAGGGGAGTAGAGATGTGTAATGTGTTTTGTGTACTCGACTTTAACTTATTCAGATTTTCTATAGCAGTTTTACAAAGGCTTTCTATGTTCTGTGTTTTCCTCAGATTTATCGCCAGAATTCTTCTCCATTCCTGTCTCCTAAAATCGCATTTGTATCCCGGACGAGCCCCCAAAAATTAATTTGATCTCTTACATCCAAATCTTGGAAATTTGGTCAAAGAGATAATGAGGGAGAATGGAGAGAGTATGGAAGGGCGGTTAGACTCAATCTTACAGATATACGCGCAGGAATTCGCGCGTGCAAGCACTTGTGAGTCGTATATCTCTTCTGTGAAACATTTAAAACACATCAAACATATGCACTTGATGCGTCTTGGTGCATCTTGGTGCGTCTGATCTCGTGGCATCAAAATATACCTGGAATAATATATATCGTCTAATAATTTATTTATATTAAAAAAATTATAAAAGCAAATTCTTACTAACCTCACATAACATCGAATTATCAGACGGAATCCAGTCTTATCGTCTTATGTTTTAGCCCAAATTTTTTTTCTTTCTGGGTTTCGTGGAAAACGATTTTAACCTTTTTTGGCAGAATTTGTGCAGTAATCTGCTACACACCCAGGCATTGTAGCTCTAATATGTCAAAAAACAAATAGATTATAATTACTACACAAGAAATTCACGTTTTTATTTCATTAAACGAATATATAATTCCACTGCCACTCCTTCTTCTCAATTTAAACTTTTTGACTCGCCAAATAAAATGATAAACTACTCACTTCTAACGACTTTGACGCACACAAAACTCGTTGGAAATATCTAAATGGCTGTGTAAATGGTGTATATTGATAATATATAATAATTTTATAATGCCATGCGTATGCATGGCAAAGATATCACGATTTGGACAGATCAGTTAAGGCCTCCTAACTAGTCGCGGCGGTCATGTTGGAATCGTGACGTCAGAAACGAGAAATGACATGTTAACTTATGTTGCGCGCCATTTTTAAATAAAGACAATTTGAATGAAATGAAATGATGAGATTACTTTAAAACACTTGTAAAAATCGATGAAAACTATCTTTTCATCCCTTGATAGTCAGTAAATGGTCGTAAAAGGCACGTAAAATGAGCCTATATTCGGACAAAAACACGGTCCGATAGCTGTCGAACGAGTAAAATATATGCTTTTACATATAAAATTCCAAGATAACTTTAGTTTTCATCAATAATTATGACTTTGAGTACGAGACAAGTCACATTTTCACAATTAAGCAAATAATAACGAAATGGCACGCAACATAAATTTCGTCGTCAAAACATCACTTTTCCACGCCTATAAATTCGGCCATTTATCGTGGTACGGCGCTGTAACACACAACAAGCACGAGCCCATATCCGTATGCTCGCCTGCGGCGCGCCGAGAATGAACGAGACAGCGAGTTCCTTCTCACACTACTCGCTTGTTTCAACTGAAAATGTTTTCTCGATAATCTCGGCCGCTGATGGCTCTAGGCATTAATAAGAGGTGGGGGGCATTCTAAATAACATATAAGTTTTAATAAATTGTAGTAATAGTGTACCCCTCCCATTAATCCAGAATAGTATAAATCATGTTAAAATGCAACAATTACGAGATATTTAATTGTTTACGATTTTTCATGCGCGTTATATAGTATACCTCTCCTTCATAAACTCGAGTAACAAGAATAGTTCAGTAGAAGTAGAATTCTACTGGAAAAAAATTATAAATAAGCATTTCTTTTCACGAAAGTCTCGAAAGGCCATCAGAAAAGAAATGCGTATGTTTGAGACTCGAGACTTGTGAAGAAAATATGCGAAAAAAATCATATAGTTGCAAAAAGCACGTTTTTCGCTTATAAAAAACGAAAGATATTGATTGTATGAAAAAAAATCGGTATAAAAAAATGTAGGTATTCGAAATAACTACGAGATAAGACGTGGAACATTATAAAATCAATCTATCAATTCTCATAAAATGTAGCCCTCGTAATGACGAACAAATCTAGCCATGAACAAGCCTGAAATTCATTAGTTTTTGCGAAAAACCATTTGTTCACTAAAAACCTGTCGAAAAACTTAATTTCTTCATTTTTGAACAATCGCACAGCAATTTACAGGGGTGATTTTTCTTCTTCAAGAATTGCATTATCACTTAATAACAAAATCTGCATGTACACCTAATAACAAAACGATTTTTTGCAATTAAATTATTATAAAACGCCTTTAAAATGTGGATATTTTTTTCTGTATAAAAAAATGGAAATAATTCCATTAATGTGCATTATATCAAATAGCCGTGTGAAGCACTCTACATCTGAGATTTTTCTACGAATTTAAAAAAAAAAGATTCCGATTATTAGAAGCCGAGATAACAATTTTTTTTTTAAATCACTGACTTTAATTTTTGAGATTAAGAGTTCCGTCTGGTATCAATTTGTTAAGGAAGAATTGAATTTGCTATTGAACAATTCTCGAATTTTTTACTGCCAAAGAGTTTGTTTAAAATCATTGGAAAGTTGAAGACGCGAACGAAGCAATGCCGCTGGGCGGAGTGAGAGAAGCCGGCGCGCAGTCGAGTGGGAAAGATCGATCCGCTCGGCGATTCGCGCATATTTGATTTCGTGCGTTAAAATTTGCTAAATTTACATTTTCTTAGCAATTGACGTGGAAACCTGATTTTTTTAAATCTAGGGTAGCTCGACAAGATATAAACAAATAGCTTAACCAAATATTTCGCAAAGTAATTGTAAACATGAAATTTTTAGTTTTTTATTTCTTGAATTTTTATTTTTTCAGTTCATTACTAAAAAATCATGTTTGAGTGTATGTCTGATTAACAAATTTAAGTCACATTAGCTATGTTTCTTTATTTAATATGCTGTAAAAAGTGTTCAATTGGACAATTAAAATGTACAGAATTATCAGTACAAAATTGATTTTGTGAATTTAATTGCATAGCTAATGTGACTTAAACTAGCAAGTTTGTTAATCATTATTGGAAATAAGACCGTTTATGTTAAATACATTATAAGATAGGAAATAAGACGAAAATAATAGAGAATTCAGAAAATAATATACGATAATTATGTGCCGATATGGTTGTCGGCATTAACGCAATTGATCTGAAATATTAATAATCCCCCAAATTTCCCAAATTATCATTTCTGAAATTAATTCATTTGTTTGAAAATATATATATTAGTTCAACATCATCTTAATACT
The DNA here is from genome assembly GCF_000204515.1 of Acromyrmex echinatior. The sequence goes on along the minus strand of NW_011627320.1, from coordinate 234,797 downwards.
CAGCGCCTAGTGGCGCTTCGGATTTTAAAGTAAAAAGTTATAATATTTAACATAAACGGTCTTGTTTCCTATCTTATGTTTATACACGCGCGTTGAAAAAATGCGTTACTCTCTATACATATTGGTTATTGCGGAGAATTATTGCTAAGGTCTCAGTAGTCTAAAGGTTCAGGACGCTCGCACGGAATGCAAGAGATTCGGGTTCGACTCCCGGCCGAGGTAATATTTTTCGCAATAAGTTTATTACAGTTTTTTAAGATTAATTTGGAAAATTTGGGGGGATTATTAATATTTCAGATCAATTGCGTTAATGCCGACAACCATATCGGCACGTAATTATCATTTCTGAAATTAATTCATTTGTTTGAAAATATATATATTAGTTCAACATCTCAATACTCAGACCGTAGTGGCGCTTCGGATTTTAAAGTAATGTTAAATACATTGCTTTAAATACGAAGCGCCACTACGGTCTGAAAGTTCGACAATCATATCGGCACGCAATTATCATTTCTGAAATTAATTCATTTATATGAATATATATAAGCTCAGCATCTTAACATTCAGACCGTAGTGGCGCTTCGTATTTAAAGTAATGTATTTAACATAAACAGTCTTGTTTCCAATCTTATTGTTTATACACGTTCGCCTACAATGCGTAATTCTCTATACATACTTTGTTGCAAGGAATTTTACTAAGGTCTCGGTAGTCTAAAGGCTTAAGACGCTCGTACGGAATGCAAGAGATCCGAGTTCGACTCCCGGCCGAGGCAATATTTTTTGCAATAAGTTTACTACAGTTTTTTAAGATTAAATTTGGGAAATTTGGGGGGATTATTATAATTGGGGGGATTATTTACATTGATTGCGTTGAAAGTCATATCGGCACGCAATTATCATTTCTAAAATTAATTTATTTATATGAAGATATATAATAGTTCAACGTCTTAATATTCAGACCGTAGTGGCGCTTCGTATTTAAAGTAATATATAATTTCAACTTTTGCCGCGTGACGGAAGTAATATTACATTTCTAGAAGTTTTGCATAGTGAGGCCGATTTAAGAACATAGAATTATTGGTTTGTACGATAACTTCCGCCACGTGGCAAACGTTTTGTGTGCGGGAATCATATCACCAAAAACGAATTAAGATTTTATAATAAAATTATGAAAGAATTATAGCAAAATTCATAAATAGAAATATAAAGTTTTTATTGATTTTTAATAGCAATTTTTTAAAAGATACATTGATGAAACAATTTAATTTTAATATAACAATATATTTACATCTTAAACACAAAAATGTTAAGTGCTACTTATAAAAAAATTAGAATTATGTTATTCCTACTTATTCTTATACATGTAGACAAATATTTAGAAGTGATATTACATTTTTTGAACTTCGATTATAATTTTAATTTCGGGGATTCTATTTAAGGAAATCCTAAAGTCGTCTGTTTTACCGATTATTTTTCAAATAATTATTTTTCTAACTTCCTTTATATATACACAGATTTAAAAAATCCTTTTCTACAATTAAAATATAATGGCACTACAGTCCAAACTAGTTGATTCTATATTAACAAAAAAGTTAGAAAATTACAGTTATCGATTTTTAGTTTTTAATTACAGTTATCGACGTAACAATATTCACTTTATATACAAATTTCATACTTTGTATGTATAAAATCTTGGACTAGAGAAATTAAACAAACAAACAAAGCAAAAATTAAATGAAAATGTTTCTAGAATTAGACTTAGATAGCTAATATGAAAGATTAGAAAATTTGTGCACATGTAAGCATACGATATTGATGTAGTAATGTGTAGAGATGTGTCAATGACACGTAAATCCTATGTGTGTAAATTCTACTAAAATCGATAAAATAGACAACTTTAGGATTTCCTTAATAACATAATTAAATCAAATATTACAATATTTGATAATTAATATAAGATTAATATCTTAATTAACATAAGATTATTTATTATATTAATACAATGATATAATAAATAAAACCCTAATGGTCACTTATGATTGCATATAAACAGAGTGAAAAAATTTGTGCTAAATTTTGTACAATTTACAAGAAGATCAACAGCGAGTGCATTATAAATATGGCGTGCTTCAAAGTCTATCCTACGTGAAAATATCTAAATGTCAAAGCATGATACAAGCATTTAACATATCCAGCATCCCATTAAAAATATAATAATAGGTTTATTTATAATGGATTTATCGCGCACGCACCCACGCACGCACGCTCGCACGCACGCACGCACACACACACACACATCTTTGTAAGCGGCTATATTGTTTGATAAATCGATAAAAATATCGCTCATATTTGGTATACAACGACACAACTTAAAAAATAAATGTTAAATCATAAAAATTTTATAATATTATAATAATTTAATTTTTAAATTCAATTATGGTCTAATAATTGATTGCAAAAGAATAAAAGTATGTTCTTTTTTTAAATGTTTCTAAAGTATGTTTTTTTCTTTGCATTTCTAGTTTTTTTGCAAGCTAAAAAAAATGTATTTTTCCGTTATGTCGTATAGCAAATGAGCGATATATTTATGCAATAACTGCTTCTTTTTTTATTTAAAGAAGTTACATACAAAGTAATAATAACTTTTCCTATTTTTCTCGCATTAGTAATAACTAATTTATCCTATTTTTCTCGCTTTCGTTTATAATTTAATTTTTTATTTGTTTATATATAAGTACATACATTTGATTTGATAAAACAGAATTAATATAGCTAACTAATCAGAATTCAATATTAATTAGATATTATAGATCCACATGTTGCAACAAATTTTATACATACACATATATATATATATATATAAAAATTGCAATAAAAAATTAGTTTTTTTCCTCATTCGACTCTTTCCGTAACAAATTATCAAAACTGAAGTGACATTTTTTTGTTATAGTAATTTATCATTTAAATATTTTGTAAATTGATGTGTGTATTGTTAATTGCATTTTAATGGCAATTTGATATCAAAATGGTTTGTTTAATTTATAGGAGTTTCGATGCAGAATCCATAGATAAATTTTCAATGATCTTTGCAAGAGGCTTCACTCTTAATTTACCAATTTTCTCATTCTGTTCTTTGTAATTGAGCGCTGTAACTTCGACTACTCCTTGATTTGATGTATTCTTCACGTTATCATCATCATCATCTATAGTAATTGTTTCAAGAACTGTGCTTTTTTTGTTAACGTTTGTCTGTGTTAGAGGATTACGCATGTTATTAATTTTCGTCATCTCTTGAGAATTTGGGATATACACATAATATGTATGAGAGTTTCTCAAATGCTTCTTATATTTGGTCTCATCAGGGAAAGTACATGGACACAACAAACATTCTATCATAGAGACTTTCTGAGATTTATTCACCTGTGGGACAGTCAATTCATCAGTTCGAATGGAAACGATGGAATCTGCATGAGCATATTTGAGATGTGCATGGAAGAACAGCAAAGATGGATATTCTAGCGGACATAATGGGCATGAATAACCATGACCAGTGGTGTAACTGTTCACTGATTCAGATTTCTGATTTGTAATTTCATTGCTTTTCCAAGGTTTTGGCATAATACGTTTGAATGTTGATAGGGATCTAGTTGGTAAAAGATATGCAGGTACTGTTTTTGATTTATTAATTATTATAGATCCCTTAGCTAATGAGTTAGTTTTAAATTCATTGGTCGAACCAGATTTTAAAGGAATTTCATAACCTTTTCGGAGATTGTTGGTTGATCCAAATAGAGAAATGTTATCTTTGGATTCAGTATTGGATACAGTTTTAAATATCGATCCAGTGGATAGAAAAATTGAAGCATTGTTTCCAATTTCTGTATTTGATGCAACAATCCTAGAAGTTGTTGTAACGGATGAAGAAACTGGATTATCTATTTTTGATTCCGTATTTAATGCAATAATATTACATGTCGAAATACTGTCTTTAGATTTGTTAATATATGAATTTGAAGTCTTCTCCGTAATTGTATTTTTTGGATACATAGTTCTGAAGTTCTTAAATAATTCAACAGTTTTATTGTTCATTCCATTTTTAGCCATAGTATTTTTGATGTTATTAGATTGTTGAATCGTCGATCTTTGAAGAAGTTCAGCTAATTTACTTTCAGTTGATGATGATGATGATGATGATGATGATGATGATGATGATAGTGACAATGTTGATGATATTTGACCAATTTCAAATTGTTTCTGAATGTTATTGCTATTAGTAATGGGAAGAGCAAGTTTTAAAGTAGCTCGTTCAGCTATCATATCATCCATATGAACATAAACAATATGTGTTTGGACAGTGTTAGGAGTAGAGAATTTCATATCACAAAATAAGCATTTGTATTCAGTTACATTACATGTATTGTTCTTAGATTTACCTGGATATATTATATTTGAAGATGATAGCTGATTACAATTCTTCCAATTATCCGTATTATTGCTAATAATATTTGAATGGAAGTGTTTTTCGTGACATTTCAATGAAATACCTGTCTCCAAGACTTCACCACAAATGTGACATATATGTCCATTATAAACATCCCGACAAGAGTGTGTTAATTTCTTATGTTGATTAAGAAAATCGAATGTTTTGCATCGTCTATTACACTTGTCACATTTAAAATCGCCATCATTGGAATAAAATTCTTTGTGCATTACCATATTTCTACATTTCATCTGACAGATTTGGCAAATATACTCATTGGATTGTTCATTTTGTTTTTCTTGATCCATGGAACAATTTCTAATCTGTTTCTGGACGTTGGATGAATTCCGGCTTCTATTCTTGGTATCTTCAGATTCTTTTGTAGTCTCACCTAAATTCACTTCATTCGAATGCACATGTATATTATGCGAATAAAAATGTGACTCATGATTGAATCCCTCATGGCATACCTCGCAGATGTGATTGTATGATTTGCGTTTATCTTCTGGACAATGTGTAAGTTTGTTATGATGATGAAACATGTACATTCCTTGAAAGTTTTGTTCACAGAGTGAGCACCTAAATGTATGATTTTTATAATAGTACATTCGATGCTCAACATAGCGATCATGAGTTTCAAATACCAAATTACAAACGTTACATACTGTGCTATGAGTAACTGATTCATTGGATTTCTCTTGATTATTAGGATTGCATGTGAGCGTATTGAGTACTTGTTGATCGTGTAAGTGTAATATATGAGACCGAAGATCGTGTTTTTTAAAAAAACCTTGATTACAGAATACGCAATGAAAATTGTAAGTTTTTGAAATATGTGGTACATGTGCTGCAGTGATATGTGATTGTAAAAAACGTTTAGAACTAAATCCAGTGCCACACAATGGACAAACATCGGAGGTAAAACTAAAATTGCGTACATGTATTTCCAAATTCTTGGGAGTTTGAAATTGCTTTCCACATATATCGCAGGGATAAGTTCCATTCTTTGTGGCAATATTATTCAATTGTGTATTCGCGACATCTTGATTATTAATTGTGGAATTATTTTCCAAAAGCTTTTTAGGATGTTGCGATTCGTTAATAGTTCCTATTTCCTCCTTAATTAAGTTATTATTAACAAGAATGTTTTGATCAGCTTCATTAATTTCTTGTTCTTTTTTATTATGAAGCGATGTTTGATGTTCATTCGATTTTTTTACACAGTCACTATTTAATGGATTACATAAATCATCCAGATTAATATTTTCGTGACATGTTATGTCAACTATATCATCGGTCTTCTCGTGCTGTACTTCAGGAATATCCTTCGGGGATGAATTTGTTTCTTCCATGGAATCTTTCTGATCTTCTTCTATTTCTTTTTGTACCATACAATGATTTTGATGTTCTTTCAAAGATGTCCGTGAAAAGAATGTCTCGTCACGAAGATATTTAGATTTTTTAGTCAAGTTGCATTCTAATTCAGTATCTATTAAATATTGGTCATCCTGTCGTTGAATATACTTCAGACAATGAACATTTAAGTGTTGCTTCAATGCTTCATAATCAGATAATAACATATAACAAATACAACATTGATTTTGTTTAGAAACATGTTCGCGTAGATAATGCTGAAGTAATTTATGCTTCAATTTATAACGTGCACCACATATGCTTGACATATATGCTATATGAGACGACTTAATATGTATACGTTTGGCCAATTTTGAAGAAAAACTCTCCTTACAAACTTTACACAAAAAATAATTGTTATTATGTTTCTCGACATCTGGTGTTTTTTCTTTTATATGTACAGTTGGAACAACTGTTAAACGTTCCAAAGAAACCTCTACGTCTTTTAGCTTTACTTCATTTCGTACATCACTTTCTTGACAATTGTATCCAGGAGTAAGACAAGTATTTTTCTTGGCTTTAAAAGCAGAAATTTGATAAGAATTTCTTGGTTGTTCATCACATCTTGTTAAAAAAATTGTACACTCCTTGCATTTAAAATGAGTCATAATAATTTTCCAATCCACTTTAGAAGTTATCTTTTCTAAATCAATTCCGTTTCCTTTATTTTTAATATTAAATTCTGTACCAAATCGAGACTTCTTAGATACACTTTTGTTCTCCCTCATTCCTAAATTTGAACTTGCTTCCCCGGAAGAGACTCCATTTAAAGATCGTAAACTGTAAGGTATTCCACGATCATATGAAATAATATTACTTGTTCCATCTTCGGTTATTTTATCTTCGACAACCGTATCAGAAAGTTTTTCCAGAAAAGACTTCATCATTTCAACATCTGCATGTAGTTTTACAAATGGCTTTTTATGCATTTCATGTTTCATATTTTGTTTCTGAATAGAACGTACTGTTCGTTTTAGAAGATTATCTGATTGTGTAGATAAAGGATCAATTTGTCCATTTTGTTCTTCTGGAAGTTTTTCTATTTGATCATCATGACGTAAAGCACACGTAGGAAAATCATCTTTTGTAATGTTCAATTTATTTGGACTAAATTTAATATTGCGTTTCTTTTTGCAAAGCTCAAGATATTCCGTTAATGTTGGTTGCCGTAATCTTTTAGTTGGCGACACTTCATTATTGAATAATTTTTCGGTTCTTGATTTCTCAATATTAATCACATCATCGTTACGAGATTTATTTACGTTTATAAGAGTATCTATCTTTTCTGATTGAACAAGATTATTTGAACATAATGAATTTTTACTAGTTCTTAAAATATCATCTTCAGAAGATGTATTTACATTAAAGATCTTGGATTTGGAAATCTCACGTTTAACAGTGTCATTAAAACATATTAATTCATTATGTACATGAAATAAGTGGGATTGTAAAAGCAATTTTTTCTTAAAACTACGACTGCAAAAATTACAATTATATGAAGATAAGTAAGTACTACGCATGCTATGAACGCAATGACATGTATCAGACTGTAATTTGTCGTTAGCTATGAAATATTTATTACAAACCCTGCACTTATTATTTTTATCAAGTTCGTAATATTGTTTATGGATTTTCGAATGTGAAAGACAACTGAATTTCCTAAAACATATGTCACATGTAAACCCCTTTTTTATTAATTTATTCTTACATTGTATTTTTTTTTTATAGTCTAATGTAATGCTTTTTTGTTTCCTTTTTCTCTTAACATTTTTGGTTACTGAACATAATGCACTAGTGTTTTTATTACTAAAGATTTCATTGGAATATTTTCGTTTCTTAAAACGTGGTAAGGTATTATCTATTTCTTTCTTTGTTTTTACATTTTTACGATCTGTATTAGCAATATTAGTTACGTCGTTTGAATATACATTATGATCATTCGATGAATGTCTGTTTTCTGGATTATTTATGCTTTTACATGACTTATTAGATAATGATTTGTCGCAATAATGATGATCATGATCAATTAAACTATAATAATTTCTAACTATAGGAGTATCATATTCAGTTGTATCAGTATTCGAAGTTGTATCGATAGGTTCTTCTTTAATCTTCGTCCCATTTTGGATTTCTATACCAAGCTGAAAAATATATAAATCAATCTTAATTTTCTAAATCTGCTACAAGACAATTAAAATATGTTCAAAATCCCATAAATATAAAAGAATTAATTTAAAAAAATCAAAATGAATTAATAACATAAATATGCATCACAAACAGTGCCTTGCTGAATGAATTTAGTATTCTTTCTCTCCTAATTAATAAGTAAACTCAGGGTTAGGAAGTAACTAGTTACTTGTAATTAAGTTACAGTTACAATTACTTTTTTTAGTAACTATACTTAATTTAGTTCCTTTTTTATATCTGTAACTGTAACTTAACTTACATTTCTAGTAACTAATTTAACAGTTATTTTTACAGTTACTTTACATTTTAAACTTATTTGTCAATTTAATGTTGGTTAAAATCTATATAATAATTAAGGCTACAATCTACTTGATGCTACAAATGCTTCGAAGCATTTGTAGCGCTAAAGATGTATTCCAACGCTTATTTAGCATATGCAATGCTCGCATGTATCATTTCATTGTTTAATATTTGTAACAATAAAGATAAAATGATATTTGCAAGCGTTGCGTAAGTGGAACGCATCTTGTTTGGAACGCAGCTCAAAGTGAATATTTTATTATTTTCATTATTTGAGTTATCTCGCGTATATTTCCGCAAATTAAAGGAATTTTTAAAATTGTATTGGAGTAAAAAATGCTCGTATATTTTCTTAAAAATTAATACAATGTCATGACTTATTTCGAGATTTAATTAAATTAACTTTGAATTAATATAATTAACAAACGTTTCGGCTTACAAAGCCTTCCTCAGTGCACAACGCAGAAATCTTAAATTAATGCACAAAGAATAACGGATACAATGAAAATTTAAAAACCATCAATGGTAAAGTCGAAATATAAAAAAATATAAAAAAATATAAAAAAATGTATTAAAAAAATTTCGAACGGCAAAAAGTCCTGCCAGATGACAATAAGGTAGGAACATTTGGATACTTCAGTCAACAGTAGATTAATTATGTTTATCGATAAAGATAGATTTGCCAAATTCCTCGGTTGAGATCGAGAATCCAGTTTGTCACAGACTTGTATCATACGATTTAAGAATTCTTTAGTTACGAGTATTTTATTCTGTGTGAAACAAATGGATTTATTAAGATAATATATTATTAGTGAGAATAAAAGATATAAAATCAAATAATAACTTACGATAATTTATATAAAATACTGTAATCTAAACTCTCAATCAAAGATTCAATTAAATTTCATTGAAATTGTATTGTAAACGTAAATTTTTTTTTCTTTGATAGCCCTAATGATATCGATGTTATTTATATCATTCTGTCATAATAACAGAAAAGTAACTGAAAAGTTACTTTTTTACCAACTGTAATTGTAATAAGTTCATTTTTAATCTTGGTAACTTGGAACTGTAACTAGTTACTTTTGAAAAAAAAAATTGTAACTGTAATTAGTTATTTTTACAAAGTAACTTTCCCAACTCTGTGTAAACAATTAAATAGTAACGTACAGATACAATAAACATGAACATGCGCTGTTATCATCTTTGATGAAGTGAGAGAAAGAGAGATGAGTCGATAGAAAATAGGTTTGAATGTTTTTAAAAAAACGCAGTATTCGAAAAAAAATGTTTTAGCCAACAATTACTTGGTTTTAAAGAACAAAAATGGTAATTTTAAGAAAACTTTAAAGTCGTGTATACATGGCACGCACGTACGTAATTTTGTGTGTGTGTGTGTGTGTGTGTGTGTGTGTGTGTGTGTGTGCGCGCGCGTATGTGCGCGCGCGCAGAATGATCGCAAAATATTTCATAAGCAGATAGAGTTGACTAAACTGAGTTAAAAAGTTCTATCAATTTGCAATTTTTGAAATGGTTAACGAGATACATATCTAAAAATTCTAAAGATCGCCAAATAAAGCGTATAAATAAAAAGATGGTTAAAAAGCGACAGATGTCGCACTGCTAATCATCAGACTTGTCTATAAAGACAACTAAAAGATCCTCTCTATATGATCTAAAAGATATCCAAGATATATCATATAGAGGAGATCTTTTAGTTGTCTTTATAAGACTTCTTTAAATTTTTATATTTTAAAAGTCACATGTGACTTCTAATAATGTTAAATCGCCGAATTTATTTTTTACACAAAACTGAAGAAAATGATATGACTATCAAAACACATTCCATTTATATAGATCCTGCACACAAGGAAGAAAATATGCGCAAATTCATTAAGTAGTCAGACTCTATGTACAAGAACTCCACATCATCTTGTGCACATCACTAATTGGCCAATTTAATATAAATCAATAAATAAATAACAAGAAGGAAATAAATAACTATAAGCCAGATTTTTATGTCAAATTTTTAGAACATACGTTTCGATCTTATTATTAGGTCATCCTCAGTGTAAAGAAATTAAACGCAAATTTGACAAAATTAATAAAACGATTAAAAATTATACAATTTATAGTTACGCAAAAAGTTGGTAGTATTTATTCTATCTACCTTCCACAATGCAATGCTTTTCGTTCTGGTAATATTATCGATTGTATTCTTCCATTATAACAGTCGGCAATAAGTCCATAATGAAAATATTGAACATGAGTCATTAAATAAAAATGTACCAGCACACATTCTGTTATTAAATTAATAAAATAGATTATAAAAATTAAAATAACAATGAATAAATGATCGTTATATTCAAAATTATTAGTATATACAATCCTTATTTTAATAGACAACTATATTAAAGTATTAATAAATAACATTATTGTACACATCCTCAACTGCGATTGGCAAACCAGAATATAATCAATATTGAAACAATGAGTCAATTTAATTCGCAAGAAGTAAATGCGATCAGAGATAAAAATTGAAACTAGTTCAATTAAATTGCTTGTATTGTATTATCAAATGTGAGCGACATTCTGTTATATTATCTTGTTAAGAGAGAGGATGAGATTGGAAGGGGAATAGAGATAAGGAACGAGAAGGATAGAGATAGAGGAAAGGAACAAAAAGGAAGGGAAGAAAAGATTAGGAGGAAAAGAAGGCTGCAAAATTTATAGATAAGAATTAAGTAATGCTTCCGTGTCGTTTTGTTTGTTCAATCCCAATTTTTATTTTTTAATGTGAACTATTTTGGAGATCAATCTTTTATTGTACGATGGTTCCTTATCTAAGATCTTTATGAATTCTTTTAAGTGCTAACTTCCCGTGGCATCGCAAGATTCAAAAAAATCAATTGAAAACTATGAAATTTTATAGTTCTCGAAGAGTTCTACTATTTAACAATAGTTCCAGTCTCTAAGTTATTTTAAATAATAATTAAACACGCGCGCTGGCACTGCATCACAAGAATAAAGTACTCTTTAACAGCCAATTCCAGCTGACTTGTTGGCATTTTCCTGTAGTTCTACAATAGTTCCGACGATTTTTATAGATTTCTTTTATACTTCATTTATAGATTTATAGATTTTTTAGACTTCATTTTTGACATTAAATATTTAGTAAATAAACAAAATATTTATTTGTTATAAAAAAGAATTGGTGAATCTTAATGACACTTTGCATAAGTCATTTTTAGTACTTCAAATATGTATATAAAAAATTAGATTTTTGTTATTTTCAAAATTTCTGTTCATAACAATAAAACTAATAACAAATAATAATAATATATAAAAATAATATATAAAAATGTGTTGCTCAATAAAGATAATGTTATCAACATAACTCACATATGTAATTTGTTTAAAGCGTAAATATTAATATGTGTTTTATGCCCTTACAACCTTCTTAAGAGATACTTTACTCTTGGTGGTGCGGTGCCAGTCCATAAATTTAATTATTATTAGAAAATACTTAAAGACAAGAACTCTGATCGAATCTATAAAAATCGTCGGAACTATTATAGAACTATAGGAAAATGCCAACAAGTCTGCTGGAACTGTCTGTTAAAGGCTACTTTACTCTTGTGGTGCGGTGCCAGCGCGCGGGTTTAATTATTATTAAAAAATACTTAAAGGGCAGAACTCTGAGCGAAATCTATAAAAATCGTCGGAACTATTGTAGGACTATAGGAAAATGCTAATAAGTCGGCTGGAACTAGCTGTTAAAGGATACTTTACTCTTGTGGCGCGGTGCCAGCGCGCGTGTTTAATTATTATTTAAAATAACTTAGAGACCGGAACTATTGTTAAAACCTATCACGAACTGTAGAACTCTTCGAGAACTATAAAATTTCATAGTTTTCAATTGATTTTTTCGAATCTTGCGGTGCCACGGGAAGTTAGCACCGCAAATTTTCAAGTGTTATTTTTTTTAGTTAAATCAACGGAACTATTTATAAAACCTATCAGGAACTATAGAACTATTGCGGGTGCCAATGGAACTCTTATCAAAACTTGCGATGCCAAAAGATGAGGTGCCAACTTCACACACGTAGTGACATTACCCTTGTCTGCTTTTATAATAAAAAATTCTGGATGATTTTTAACAAATTCGTTAAATTTAGCTATTCTAAAATTTATTTATCAACCAAATGTAATTGAATTGAATCAGTGTAACATCTATTAAGAATCTGAATAGAATTATTCCTGACAAAATTAACAATATTCTCCGGTATTTATTGTTTACTACGGTAGATACTACCAACTTTTTGCGTACCTATAAATTTTAATCGTTTTATTAATTTTGTCAAATTTGTATTTAATTTCTTTATAATGAGGATGACCTAACAATAAGGTCGAAAAGTATGTTCTAAGAATTTGAAATACATAAAAATCTGGCCCTTGTTATTTATTATTTATTATTATAGAGTCATTATAAGATTATTTTTATTTAATATAAAACACTTCTCATTTTAATATAATATAAATATTTCTCACTTTAATATAAAACGTTCTCATTATAAAAAGCAATAAAAAATTACTAAGCACCGACTAATGTGAATGAAATCGATGAAATCGGGAATATAGGCTAATAGAACTCTCTCGTTGCTGTGTAAAACCGAAGTAAATAAAATCATAGAAAGATAACAAAAAGAGATTTTTTTGTTATCCAGTAATATTTTGTCTAGGTTAATAGCTAATAGCACAGTTCAAAAAAATGCCAGCATCAGAGAGAAACCTGAAAGCAACCATTTTGGTTTTTTTTTTAAACGCTTACATTAGCGCATCGTTCATTTTCGTGATATGGAAATTAGGTGTAAATAATCGACGCCTTTGTGCCTTTGTGAACGGTACACAGCTTGAGCATCCACCACGCACGCGCATTTGTTCGTATGGAGCATGCGCATTACAATCTAAGATCATCTCTTCATATTCTTGTCAATCTACTCTTCTACAAATGCATGAGATTGATAGAATCAATTACATATACGGGGTGCCAAAAATAGGGTAAGAGTCGCATTGGAGGCGTAGAATGGGTCAAGAACAAAAAAATCTTATACTATTTTGAGATATTCGTTCTAGTTTTTGCATTAAAAAAGGAAACGTCCAAGCTAATGTGCGGTGAAGATGAATTATTATGCGAGGATTGCGTGCTTGGAAAGCAACATAGACTACCTTTTAAAAACGCGAGTAATAAGAAACGCAAGATCGGTGACTTGATTCATGCTAATGTTTGTGGACCGACGTCAATTGGAGAGTCTCGTTGTTTTTTAGTTTTGAAAGATGATTATTTTGGTTTCCGCAAAGTTTATTTTATGCATCATAAAAGCGATACTTATAATAGATTTAAAGAATTTGTTACAGAATTTAGAAATACTTTCGGTTATGATATAAAGTCTTTGAGAACTGATAACGGCACGGAATTTACAAATCATGCATATAATGCATGATTTTATGAAGAATCGAGATATCATTTTTGAAACATCAGAACCATATATTATACACATGAACAGAATGGCACTGAGCATGATATCAGAATAACAATCGAGTGCGCAAGGACGATACTAATCGCGAGCGGATTACCGAAAAGTCTATGGGCTGAAGCTACAAATACGGCAGTCTACATTATGAACAGATGTATTCAATCTCATTCGCGCGATGCGGTCCCTTATGAATTATGGTTTAAAAGAAAGCCCGATCTTTCTCATGTAAAGATATTTGGAAGCGTTGCGCTCATGTTCCCAAAGAATTTCATAAAAAGTGGGAGCCGAAATCAAGTAAAATGTTTTTAGTTGGATATCACGGCGAATCTAAGAATTATAGATTGTTTAATTCACTTACCAACAAAATAATAGTATCGCGTAATGTAATTTTTAACGAGAAGACTCGATATAAAAAGAATGAGAACAATGTTTCTTTAAACATCGGTTTTTAAATAATTCTCCTAGCGAAATGAATGACCGTGATGAGATTGAAAACATCGGAGATGATAATGTACCGAAACCGAGTGTCGTAGAAACAAACAAAAACTATGAATTGCGTAATTGATAATTTAAAGCGACCGAATCGATATGAAGCATGCATTGCATTATATAGTAAGCCAGTAACATACGAAGACGCAATAAACAGTAAGGAATCGAAAGAATGGACTACCGCGATTAACGAACAGCTTGAAACTCACGACGGAATGATGCCTGGACAATAGTCGATTTACGAACAAGGAAAGAACATCATTGATTACAAATAGGTGTTCAAAAGAAAATCAATGTTATGCGAAAGTCACGAAATAATTCGGTATAAAGCACGATTGTGTGCTAAAGATTTTTCGCAAAAACCTGGCGTTGACTTTGATGAAATATACTCACCTGTAGTGAGATATGATTCAGTACGCTTGTTGCTTACTATCGCTGCGATCGAAAATTTGGAAATGCGAAAATTTGATATCAAAACTGCCTTCATTAATGGTAAAGTCAAAGAAGAATTATACATGAAAATTCTTGATAGTATAAGTGCAGATCATAATAAAGTATGCTGATTAAATAGATCAATATACGGATTAAAACAAGCAACAAGATGTTAGAACGATCGGTTTAACGATTTTATGAGAAAATTTAATCTAAAGCAAAGCGAGTTTGACAAATGTGTCTATTTTGACGATTTCGAAGGAAGAAAGATCTATCTGGCCTCTATATGTTGACGACGGGATCGTGTTAGCGGATTGTACTATTGTAATCGATCATTCTTTACCTAACTAAGAAATACATTTGATATTACTGAGAGCGATGTGAATAACTTTGTAAGTATAGAAGTAGAGCGAAATCGCATCGAACAAATCATATCACATCGTAATAAGATTATTGAAACGTTTTGGTTTATGCGAAACAAAGAGTATGTCCGTACCATCTAATCCACATGTAACTTTAAAGATCTCTGAGAATGAGTGGAAGAAAGCGGACAAAATCCCATACCGGGAAGCCGTAGCATGTTTGCTATTCCTAGCAATGACATCGCGTCCTGACGTCTCATACGCAGTAGGATTGGTAAGTCGCTTCTGTAATAAGTTTGATATAAAAGTCACTGGAACGCGATAAAGCGAATATTTAAGTATTTGTTAAGCACCGAAAAATATGATATATCGTGGTCGCGATACTTCTAAAATCAAAGGTTTCGATGTGGATTACGCAGGTGATATTGAAACGCGACGCTCAATATAGGCTATCTTTTTCAGTTTGCAGGCGGAGCAATTATTATACATGGCTTCGAACATCAAGCGACAATAAGTCTAAGCACGACTGAGGCGGAATACATAGCGGCGAGCACTGCAATTAAAGAATGTATTTGATTAGATAAAATTCTTACCGAGTTAGGAACCAGGCATGACAAGGCAATCACTTTGTATATTGATAATCAGAGCGCAATCAGACTGATTAAGAATTCAGAATATCATAATCGCACGAAACATATCGATGTAAGGTTTCATTTTATACGCGAGAAATATGAAAGTCGAGCAATAGAAATTATATACGTGCTCTCTGATGATCAACTTGCAGATATTCTCACTAAGAGCATCGCGAGAGATAAATTCAAATTCTTGCAATCCAAAATTGGCAGAAGAATTGTCAAAATTGGTTGAAGAATTAGATGGTTAGTAATAACACTTGGAAAGTGGAAGTGTTAGAAATTATGATATTTTTATGTTCCGCGTGTTATGTGTGCAATGTACGATTATAATCTTATCATATAAGCAGATTTTATTTCATGTAATTATGATATTGCACGCAGCATGACACTATTGCTTTTACTTCTTACCGCGTCGATCGAGACGCTGTGTGTATCAATAGTGTAGTTAGTTCGTCACGAGGCTTGTATCTAATAACAGCTTCTTTATTTTCGTAGGCTCTTTGTTATTATTCCACAAAAATAACCCAACAAAAATAAAATTTCAAATTCAAAAGCAAAATTACTTTATTTATCAAACCAGTAATCGTACTTCTCTTTTGAGAGATCGGGTGATGAGATAAAAAATTCAAGTATCTATCCGAAAACATTGGTTTATGATATCAATCAAATTCAATTATATTATTATTAACAATTAAAGTGACATCTAAAAAATTCAATCTGTCGTCATCGACCTTCATGGTAAACTGAATCCTTAGATGTTGAGAGTTAAAAATGTCAAGAACAGAATTAATCAAATTGGCAGGTGCTGCCATAATTACATCTACAAATGTATAATAAAACGGCAATTGAATTAATGACAAAGCTTTACTTTCCAACTTTCGCATGACCAAATTCATAACAATGGGAGACAATGGAGATCCCAGGGAGGAGTGCTATAATTCTGTTTATAATATTATTAAAAATAAAAAAAGTAGAAGTTAAAACCCAATCGACTGCTTTAATGAATTCATCCTTTGGTAAACAACAATCCCTAGAAATAGAAGAAATAAAAGAAGAAGTCTTTATGATAATTAACTTATATTTAAGAATATGTAGGTTGTAAATATGCGTCCTTTTCAATTTTCATTTTTTCAATTTATTTGGTCCGTATTTGGGTTAGAATCAATTAAACGACATCGATTTGATGTCGATTCCATTGTCATTTCTCTGGGAACGAAGTAGAAAATAGTTAGAGTTAGCTAAAGAAACTAGAATTTTTATTAAAGAAATGAATAATAATGTTATTTTTACCCGAGCTAATAACGGTAATGTCACGGTCGCTTTAGATAAACAAATGTATATTTCAAAACTGAGATGCTCCAAGATGTAGATACATATAAAATCATTAAAAAAGATCTCACAAAAGGAATTGTCACAAGATTGCGGAGTTTACTTGTGAGGTGGAAAGATGCAAATTATATATTCAATTCTAAATATAGAATGTTACTTTGCAGTGATGGGACGCCTCCGAGAACTTATGCTCTTCCAAAAATATATAAACAAAATTGTCCTTTTCGTATAATAGTCTCTTCATTGAATAGTCTTCTGTATCAATTAGTAGTTTTTCTACATTTGAAGTAAATTGATCATAGATGATTGAACAATACTGACATATTCGAGTTTGAAAATAAGTGAAAATCAGGAACATTTCCGATACATTCCATTTTATTATAAAAAAGCGAGCATGGCATGACAGACAGCGCACTGGTCTACCATTCCAGAGGTCCCGGGTCTTAGTAGGAATCAAAATATTTACGTTTATGTTTCATCTCGGAAAAGACTGGCAACCTTTCGAGAGTATCCTTGCCCACAAACATCTCTCGAAAAATCCGCCGTTTGGAACCTGCATTAAAACTGTAAGTTCCATATAGCATCGTGGCAGTTGAATAATCAACGTGCACCATAAGTACATGAGAGAGGTGTAATACAGGCCAGAGATCTAATATAAGAAGAACAAGAAGATTATAAAAAGGGGAAGAACGCTGCGCAAGCCGCAGAAAAAAGGACTATGCCCAGTTTGGGCCCCGGCTGAATAGCATTGAGACCTAGTTATAATAGGATTGTAGAGCATGAAAAAAAGATTAAAAAGTTCCATATGCACGACTTTGTAAAATGAGTCCCTTTAATGCTACAGCTGTTCAAAGTTCACTATTATGACCATGTATTGTGCACCATGTAAGACTAGTTTTATTCAATTTTTCAAAATATCTAGTATCTGGAATATGTTCAATCTTGACGAAGACAACTAAAACCTTTTTTGGACCCTAAATGCATAGTTATAATGATATATAATAATTGATGAGAGAGAGAGAGAGAGAGACACTCAAAGTATGAAACAAAAGGTTTAATTGATAAAAAGGCTGCATTGATTTGACAAAGGTTCAGTATCTTTAACTGTAACATTTCCATCTCTCGTTTCAGTACGTTTTTTTTTATAATGGCACCAACAGGTATGATATATATATATATTGTATATATATTGGGTCATCTAAAAAGTATCCGCGGTTTTTTGTCACTAGATGTGTGTTGATGGTCATATATCTAGTGACAAAGTACCGCGGATACTTTTTAGATGACCCAATATATATACAATATATATATATATCATACCTGTTGGTGCCATTATAAAAAAAAACGTCCTG
>NW_011627320.1:192106-206052 GCF_000204515.1 Acromyrmex echinatior | reverse complement strand
TAAGAATCAACCATATGACAGTTTGGAATCATTTGAAAAAGGCTGGCTACGCAAAGAAACTCGATGTTTGGGTGCCACATGAATTAACGCAAAGAAATTTGATTGATCGAATTTCCATCAGCGAAACTCTACTAAAACGCAACGAAATCGACCCATTTCTGAAGCAAATCATCACAGGCGATGAAAAATGGGTGAAATGCAAGAATATTGTTCGTAAAAGATCATGGAATAAGCGCGGCGAACCACCACAAACGACTTCAAAGCCTGGATTGATGGCAAATAAGGTGATGTATGGTGGGATTGAAAGAGAGTCGTCCATCATGAGGTGTTACCACATGGCCTAACGATTAATTCAGAGCTCTACTGTTCACAACTAGATAGATAGATTACAGGAAGCGATTAAGAAAAAACGACCAGAATTGATTAACAGAAAAGGTGTTGTCTTCCATAATAACGCCAGACCACACACATCTTTGATGACGCGCCAAAAATTGAGGGAGTTTAGTTGGGAAGTTTTGATGCATCCACCGTATAGCCCGGACCTTGCACCGTCTGACTACCATTTGTTTCGATCTCTGCAGAACTCTCTTGATGGAAAAACATTGGCCGACAAAAGAGCTGCCGAAAATCACTTGAAAAAGTTTTTCGCTGATAAACCACAAAAGTTCTACACGGATGGAATTATGAAATTACCCGAAAAATGGCAAAAGGTTATAGATAATAATGGCCAATATATACTTGATTAAAATTGATTTTCAATAAAGAAAAATTTCATTCAAAAATTGAACAAAAACCGCGGATATTTTTTAGATGATCCAATACATACATACACATACACATTTCAATCTTTCATTTCTACATTATTTCTTACAAAAAATTTCCTGTGCTCATATTACCCCTAAGGATGCTCTTATTAGCCTACTAAAGGATAATACGAACACTGGGCGGGTAATAAGAGCACCCACCACCATTTCAACATTTGCGTTAAAATAATCTAATTTCAATACTAAGATACATAAACAAATCTATCAAATGGTATACATAAGATTTTTTTATTCTTCAATATGCCAGATATTAGGTGTTGGAATTAATTCGTAGCGTTTTTAATGAAAGAATGTTATTTATTTCACATGAGCATTAAAAAATACATTAATGAAAGTACTTCCCATCACTTGTAAAACGCTACGAATTAATTCCAACACCTAATATATCAAAATGTTTCCTTAGGATACTCATAATACCCGATCCTACCTTAACGTTTATGAAGATTCGCTTGAATCTTTTTGTTTTAATAAGCAAAACTTTAATTTCCCGTCTTAAAAATGATTTATTTTACAATCTTATAACATAGTTCTCTCTAGTAGAAAAAGGGCAGAGGGTAGTTTTCCTGTTAAAGAGTTGCAGCTCAAAAATTGATTTATGCGTATTTCGTGAGCTCCTAATCGGCAGATAATTTCCCGTCATAAAATGATTTATTTTCCCATTCTGTAATATAGTTCTCTCTTGTGTGAAAAGGCTAGGAAATGATTTTCTTACTAAAGATTGCAGCTTAAAAATTAAGGATTATATATTCTTGTATCAGATTTATGACAGAATCATATTCATTAATAAAATTTTAGATGTAGTGCTATTTTCAGTGACTTACTTCTTGAGTTTAGATTAGTTTTAGGAGTGTTTTGGGGATAAGAGAGCTCAAAAATGGAAAGAACATTCATTTAAGAAGTCACAAAGACCTCCTAATTCTGGGCCTATGATTTTCTATCGTTAATTTTAAGGGATGGGAGACTGAGTGGAAGTCCACTCAGCCTGCCACCTTTAAATGAAGATTTTTCCGGGACAAGATCAAAATTTTTTGCAGAGTTCAAAAGCTCATAAATAGCTTCTAATTCTAATAGCTTCTAAGTCATGCATTTTTTATTTCGGCGTGATGGTGGTGATGGTGGTGATGGTGGTGGTGGTGGTGATGGTAGTGGTGGGGGGGTCAATTAAACAAGGGTAAAAAAAAAGCCGAGCACGAAGGTCTGCGAGCAAAAGTCAAAGTGTCCTTAATATTGTTGTGTCGAAGAATTTGAAGGTTATGTTGATTTGTGCTAGGCTAGCACAACTCAGATATATAGTATTGTCGATATCGAAGTACTACAAACCGATTGGTGGACAAAAAATCGAAGTGCAAAGAGCCGCAAGCAAGAGTAAAGTGCTCTTAACATCGTTGTACGGAAGAATTTGAAGGTTGTACTGACTTGTGTTAAGATGCTATTTCATTTGTACGTTTTTATCGTACGACAAATGTGTACAAAACAAAGAAAGCCTCGGATCTCTCTATCTCTAATCAACAGGCTTGAAAAATTTGTCATGCAACAAAAACGCACAAATGAAATATCACTCTTAGGCTAGCACAACTGAGATATGCAGTTTTATGTCATTTGAATAACGGATTCGAATGTAAACGTTCAGATTTGTCAAAAATTATTTTTTGTCTTAGCTTCTGTTATCATTATTTGAAGATAATATTTTAGTACAATGTTAGTACAATTTAAGCACAATCTAGTTCAACTTATCATAATTTTTAAAAAATAGAAAAAAATGCCAAGTGGAGAGCAGACAAAAATTTTTTTTTATTTTTTAATATGTTTTGTATTACGATATTCGGGTCGCCAGCACAAACCAAGCCTAATTCAACACAATTATCAATATACATTAATTCTAAAAGTGAGAGGTTAACTTCGTATAGGCTAATGAGCCTATGAACGATAACTCCGTAAATACTATAGAGTAAGTCTTAATCCTTAAGAAACTGATCACAATCGAATGTGAGAAGAATAATCGACTACGATTGGTCAATTCCTCAAGTCTTAAGGTTTATTATTTTATTGTGTTTGCAGGTACTTCTTCGTCTTCTTCTAAAATCTCATCGACTCAAGTGCCAATCATATAGCCAGTATCAAATGTAGCACTGATGAGTATTGAAGAGATAGGGGGCACTACTGTGCCCCTTCGAGCGCATGCTTCGCTCCGCGCACTATTTCCAAGTAAAGACCTTTGTATAATACTGCATAACATATAAAATATAGGCATAAGAGAATTGACTAATCATAAATCTTCATTTTGCGGCAACGCGCGGTGAAAGATAATCACCAACAATCAAAAATCATTCTTTCGCTTTTATAAAAAAGCGATAATTGATTATTGCGTGAACTTCCATCAAGTATTGCTGCATTTTATGTGCAGACAGTGCAGAAGCCATTATGTCTTATGCATTATGCAAAAATTTGTAGTGTGGTCTTAAAGAGACGCCACGATATAGTAGTCGAATTAGATCAGATTTGATTGAAAACTGAAGGAAAACAACAGTAAAGGATTTGTTCACATTCTTAAACATGTTCCTACTCACTCCAATGAATGAGTAAGGGCTATCACACACAAAATTATATAAACTGCATAACCACAGCATAAGACCACTGAACCAATAAGCATCCAGTATAAAGACGCTATATTGATTTACATAAAATGCTCATTGGTCTAGAAGCCTTATGCTATGGTTATGCAGCTTATGTAAGTTTGTGTGTGATGGCTCTAAAAGCTATAGTACGAGCATGTTGGAAAGAGACAGAATAGCATTGGTAGCATGTTCCTCGATCGCTAAGGTAGTCTTAAACATTGATAAAATACTAATACTATTAAAAATCATTAATCCTAGACTTTTGTTCTTAAAAAGAGCTCTGAGGGCCTGAAGATAATTGATATAAATTTGCGATTATTAACATAAGTTTCAATAATATTATTAAATTCATGATTTTTTTATTATATAGATAATCCATAAATAAGTATGCATATTTATAATGTTTTATAATATTTATATTTTATCTATTGCTGCAAAATTACAATTTTTTCCTTTTCAGTTTCTTTATTGATAATCAAACTTTGACGATAACATTAAAATCACAGATTTTAATAAAAAATCGAGTATTATTGAGTTTGAAATAAATATATATGCTATAAAACTAATAAATCATCAAATTAGTATTATATTATCAATTTCTTGCTTTTAATCACTTAAATTTCAGGAAACTCGTATAAAAATGTCACTCTTTAATAGTATCTCAGTGCTTGAAATAAGAACGGACTATGAATATGGGTTATTCAAGATACACAATTGCATGATGCAATGGTACAATAGAAATCTACATGTAACATTATCGTATGTTTCCTACTATACCGACTATTAAATCTTATTGTAGGTAAATGCCAATAACGAGCAATAATATAATGGTCATCAAATAGTTAAACAGAAAAACAAATTTGATTAATAGATCTATAATATATATTAATTACACAGATAATTATTATGTAATACATTTAATGCGTATTTAATGCATTGTATTTTCTGAGTGTATCATTACATGTCAGATCATGTTTACACAAAATATTGATTAAAAATGATCTTGTGATCTAAAATCTAGTTTAACATTCCAAAAATTATCAATTATGTTACTTGGCATTGATTATTAATACCTATTATTTTGATAAAATAAAATTATAACATTAAATCAATATAAATTCTCAACCATACATATTTATATAAATTCTTTCTCTCTTTCTCTTCCTTCCCTCTTTCTGTGTGTGTGTACATGGTGCATGCGCGCGCGCGCATGTGTGTGTGTGTGTGTGTGTGTGTGTGTGTGTGTACATATACGCAGACAGAGTGAAGAGACTTCTTTCTATAAAATATAGAAAAAGAAAAATAGTTCATGGTGATAGTGATGTCCAAAGAATATGAAGAAAACAGCAAAGGAAGAAACTATATAATTGAAAAGTATCAAATGTGTCATATGTATCACAATCAAGTACTTACTGTTGGATTCGTATGTATGATTACAGCGTTCACAACTCTTTCATACGGTTGAACTCGAGCCATAGCAAAATGCTGCCAATACTTATTTCTTCTGTAACACATGCAAATTATATTATATGTTAAAATCTATCAAATAAATGCAACATTTGTGCAAAAATATAATTCTAAAACAGAAAATTCAATATAAGATAATAGGCTATATACGCTAACATTATACAAAATACAAAAGATAAATTTTTTTCATATAAAGAAAAATATAATCAATTTAAGTACATAATATCAGACGCATTGATAATCCGAAATTTAGTAATGTATAATATAAATAGAATACAATAGAAATATATATATCAATGCATTAAATTCAATATAATTTTTAAAATCTCTCGTGATTTGAAAAAAGTAAATTACGAAATACATGCAAATATTTTACATAATGTATCACACACACACACACACACACACACACACACACACACACACACACACACACACACACACGCGCGCGCGCGCGCGCGCGCACATATACACACACACATACACATACAAATATTTGTATTTAAAATAAAATAATAAAAATTGGTCTCATAACAGCAATGCATACATGTTGTACCTGAATGTAAACGTATTGAACCTTTGATTAGAAAGGAAATCAACAACTATAATTCATGTTGATTTGAAATCACTAATTGTACGTGCTTGCGATTGCATGTTCTCACAAGAGTACAATATTTCGTTTCACAAAACGCAGTTTAATCACTGAACTATTCGTGAGTCACTCGTCTGCAACACTAACTGCGATCACCAAGCTGGAACTGTTACACAAAATGGCGGCGATATTGACGAATGTGATATGTATATACGTAGACGTACATGGTTGACTCAGTCGGTCATATCGGATGGGCGATATATCGAGAACTATCGAGGGCTAACGGTGGCGGTAGTGGTGATTCTGGCTTGTGCTACCACTTGGCACCGCGTAGTGGAGAAAAGGTGGGGGTAATTGCCGATAGCTATAGCTTCAAACTAGCAACTACTACGGCAACTACTTCGGCAACTACCTCCACTCTTCCCCTACCACGAGTTACCAAGTGGTAGCGCAAGTCAGAACCTGGCATCACTAGGTGGCGGTCGAGCTACCGTCGGCCGCCGAAGAGCGACCCGCGATCGCATACGAACATGAGTTAATGCCTTTGTGTGTGTCACGCGACAGTGATTCGACCGCCGGATACCGCTTACCGCCGTATCCCTTCCACATGCCATAAAATGCCATAAAGCTGCCGTATGAGCTGGAATTGCTAGAAATGGCATCACTGACTCAGGGTCAGCCTCATCAACTTCGATTAACTTAGGCCCGATTTTTCATTATTTGACTACCTTGTGGCATGGAGTAATAAGAGAGAGACCAAACTCAACCGACCGGTTTCAAAAAAATGGTGAAACCACGGTGTTGGAAAAGTGCTGTATTGAAAAACAAATTCGAGTACTCTTGTCGAAAAAAATTAGTCAACTTAGAAGATTTGATAAATATTTTTCTTCCCATTTTCTTGCAATTCTGTAAATTTATGTATTTCCATGTGTAGAATATATTCTAAAAAGAAAAATTGTCTCGTTTTTATTCTTTTTAATTTCAAAGTTTTTCGATGTCGGTAGTTAAAAAAACGATAATTTAATGATAATTTATGATTATGCATAAATGTATGTATTTTTTTTCAATAAATATTGATACATTTATTATTTAATCAAATAAAATAAAATTTTATATAAGTTGGAAATAGTGTTATCATGTGGTACTTTCAACTTTTCCTGCAACAGCACTAAAATCGCATCGTCTCGAGTTTTCCGACACCATATTTCGAATCCATTTTTATTCTCGAGTTTGTTCTCCTTCTTATTTCACCGTGACTTGTTGAACTTAATTTGATGTTTCACCCAAAACTTCATCAATAACATTATCATAGATAAAGCCCATTGAATAAAACATTAGGTTAAATCCAATCACAAATTAATTAGATAATAAAAAACTGGGCCTAAATAATGCAGAAGCGGTCTCACCAACTCCGATTAACCTAATCGGTTGATTAAGTATCAACCGTGATTGGTCAATTCTGCTGAACAGCAAATGCAATTGGTCAGTTCGAATGTAACAATCGATTAAGTTAATCGGAGTTGGTGAGATTGGTCCTTAATCGGTTGATTAAATATTGCCAACTGCAAGACTTGAAAACATCTTTTTTTGATAGGGCGCCGATATTCACGTGCTCGACTCGTATAGCTTTTTCGCGATTGAGAAATTTGTCATTAATAAGGATCTGTACTGTTATTATCACATCGTTCTTTACAGCTGCCAGAAAATTAGGTTATATTTTTAGTTTTTTATATTTTGTAATTTTTTTTATGTTTTGCAGTTGGCAACTGAAATAGAAGCTACCGTTTACTTAATGTTATAAATGTTTCAAAGCATTTTTTGATTGGTCAATTAGTAAAATTCTTTCTTCTGATTGGTCAGTCAAATGTTTTCAAGGCGTTTGTATAATAGCATCTAGAGACCTTTAAGTAAAAGTCTGGCCACTCTCAACTACATTCTGATAGGACAATCTTGAATCAGACAAACATGGCAAAACTTTTTATCGAAAATTATTTGTCAATAATTTGAATTATTACAATCAGGCATAATAATTAGGCACTTTTCTTATGTTACTAATAAATTTTTTTGTAGCATCTTGCTTGATGACACCGACAAAATACTATTAAAGACCGTTGGTTTGGGCAAATTTTTGTGATTATAATCAATAGGGCCCGGCGATAATTGAAGAATGATGACATTACCGACAATTAATGAAAAATATTTTGATAATTTATTATTAAATTCGTGATTTTTAATTATATAAATGCTGTATAAATAAGTACGCATACTTTTAACGCTATAATATCTTATATATTGCCGAAAAATTACAATTATTTCTCTACAATCATCATCTCTATTGATAATCAAATTCGGACGATAATATTAAAATCACAGTTTTAAATAAAAATCAAATATTATTAGGTTTGAAACATATATACATGTCTATGAAACTAATAAATCATGAAATTAGTACTGTCAGTTTCTTATTCTTAATTACTTAAATTTTAACAGGCACGTGAAATTCCATAAGCGCCGACCGTCTTTAATAGTAAGTTCCCTAATAACACAGGGACATCCTATGGATATCATGTGAATGTCCTCTTGGCTAAATGGCACGTCCACTTGTACGGACGTCCTATTGTAGTCCTTAGGATGTCCTGTGGACTATGAAATGAGCGCCTCATTATGTTCTACATATATCCACTGGACGTTCATTGAAATATTATCAGGGATTAATTTATGATATATTTAAGACTATTTTAGGACTTTCAGGACGATTTCAGGATTATTTTAGGATGTATTAAAAATAAAATAAAATGATCACATCCACTCACAGAAACTGGTGTCTAGAAAGTATTTTCCACTGTTCAAGCGATATGAAGAGATGGTCAATTGTCAAACGTGGTCAAACCACTATAAGAAATAAGCGACAACACGAGAAAAATATCAGGGCTCTCGAATTGAGGCCTAGTCTCTCCTCTGATCCTTAGACTTCCGTCCTGTCACTAAGCCACACAGCCCTAATGCTGATAACTTCTCCGTTGTGCTTATTTCCTCTAAATTTCTTATATTACACTCTTAATTTTTAGATAATAAAACTAACTTAATTTATGTATATATAAATGTATTTAATATATGTTTTGTTGTAACACGTAATCAAGTTAGTATCAAAGAAAAGGACACATACATTCCATTGAAATATTTAAAACTGATTCTTTTAATTAATGTAAATATTAAGTTGTTTATAATTTTGTAATATACATATATACTTATTAGATCCTATACAAAACATATATATATAATATATATATATATATATATATCATTTTGTAATACAAAATGGTTTAACTGTTTACAGTAAAACTGTTACAATAGATTTTCAACATATGTGTGAAAATTGGGTATTGCATTTTAAATTTTCAACAATCTATGTGTAGATTCCAAACATATCATATACTCAATATATTGGGTCTAAAAAGTATCCGCGGTTTTTTGTCACTAGATAGTGTTGATGGTCAATACCATCTAGTGACAAAAAACCGCGGATACTTTTTAGACCCAATATATTGAGTATATGATATGCGAAACGGTTAGACGAAAAAAAAGAATATTGAATTGTACTATATATGGAATTTTTTTCTTTAGAAACAATAATATACAATACAAATTAAATATAAGAAATTAAAAAAACGCAATTATTAATGAACAATAAGATTAACCGTAATTAAAGCATTGGTATGAATATTTAAAAAATCATTACTTTTAGAAATAAATCAAATATATGTACGTACAAATTATTTCTAATTACGCAATCGGAACACACTACAATAATTCTTACACAGCACATTTTATCCGAAGGATGTTCAAACAACCTTCTGAGGCTATTCCACAAAGACGTCCTGAAGCTATTCCAAGGATGTTTTGAGGATATCCAAAAAATAATGTACTAAGGATGACCTCAGGACATTCAGTGGAGGTATGAATGTCCTTAAAATATCCAGGTAAAATATCCAGGTAAAATGTCCAGGTAAAATGTCCAGGATGTCCTGGGACATATCCAGAATGATCCTGAAGACGTCTTGTGCTGTTAGGATTTGTCGCATGCAAATTAACCCAGAGAGCATTGGATCACAGGTAAGATGGCGGTTGGAGCAGTTACATTCATGTGTTCAGTGACGAACGAATTTAGTCAACATATCACCTAACCTAATCCGTGAGACCATTCGGACACAGTATAAGTACATACAGTATAAATACTGAGCGTCGATATTTTTGATGTAGTGGCTCCCAGGTCCCATGACTCGCCGCCATGTTGTGGGTTGGAAAGGCGCTATAAATTTGAGTTTTTATAAAACTACAGAATGATTTTTCTAAAAAAAAAAAGACAATCGATCATGTCATGAAAATTGTTATAGCGAGTATATTTTTAAATCAGAATTATATAATAATATAATGTTAATGAACTCATTAAATAAAAATAATATTCACATTAATAATAATAATAATAAATAGTAACAAGTAAATTAAAAATAATAATTGATTAAGTACTACATGAAAATTGTAATTGATGTATTGAAATATGAAAAAATAATATATTGCGTGAAATTTATAATTAAACGTAAAGTTGTAATTTAATAATATACGTACACATACACACGCACGCATGCACGCACGCACGAACGCACGCATGCATACTTTATTACGAGAATATTTTATCGTATAAATATAACAGTCTACACAATATAGCGTCTCCGAAAAAATTTGATTTAATTTTTTTTATATTAACCCTTTGCCATACTTTTCTTTTACAAATTAAAAAAAATTAAGCTTTGTACGAACGATGTACTACGGCTCTCATTCGTGATACTCATGTTTGGCCCGATTTCCTTATCACGAGTCTCACACAATATTGTAGACGAAAGGGTTAATTACATTTTATGGGAAGGAAATCCAGCTAATCTAACCTAACCTGCAATTTCAATTTGCTGAAGGCAGTCACATTCCTGGTAGAAATCGACGCATGCGCATTAAAAATTGGGATCACATAAAAAGTTCAGTATCCACACTGTATGTATTTATACTGTGACTCGAACGAGTCACAAACGAGGACACGCCTCGTTTTGTTTTGGATGTTTTGTGTTACCTCGATTATTTGAAAAGCGTTTTATACAAAATAAATGCGTTTTTTATAAATATAAAAGTTATATTATTTTTATATTATATTATATTATATTTTATTATATTAATATTATTTTATTCTATTTTTTTAAAATTTTTTAAATTTATTTTATTTATTTATTCTTTTTATTTTATTTATTTATTTAATTTTATTATTTTATTACATTAATATTAAATTATATTGTTATATTTTATTTTTATCAAAAACGCATTTATTAAATGCGTTTTTATACAAAATGAATCTGAAATACTCTCTTTTCTTGATATAATAATACAATACATTTTCAACCATTACGCATGCGTATGTAATATATCCCAATCATACTACGTCACAGTATAAGTAGAGGAAAGCCCCCTATTATGAGATAAGTTCCTAATATGAGATAGCGGCGGTTTCTGCTAAACTAATAAATGCTATCTATTGTTTCCATCATAAATTTATTGTTCATGGATTGAAAATTATTTAGTGGAAAATTCATTATTAGATCGTGCTTGTAGTCGTTGCAAAAAAAGATTTTAGAATTTGGATGTCTTCAAGTTTCGTTGAGATGAGCTTTTAAATCATGTTTATTATTTAATAAGTAAATATTTTTTTTAATAAATAAATTTTTCATGTGGTGATAGAGAGAGAGAGATACTAATTGACAAAAAAATGATATGTCGAATTGCTTAATTACAGAAATTAGATTTAATGATTGTAAAACCGTAAGACATGGAAATCGTGAGATACCCAGGGTATTTCTAATATGAAATAACCTATGCTCCTATGTCATAGTAAAAATCGTTGCTGAATAAATGTTATTGTACAATAATAAAAAAGACAATCGGAATAAATATCGAGTCTGTTTCTGCGATACTTGGTTCCAACTACTTAAAGATGAATTAGCTAGGTACAATACATCGCATACTCATTTTGCACATGCACTAGCTGTATTTATTTATATTTTATTTATTTGTATTTTAGAAACATTAAATAAAATTATTTAATTGCAATGCTGATGTATTTTGCGTTTTATTATCGATTTCTCGGGTCATCTCATATTAGGTGCACAATTTTTTGATTTGCTCACTTTTTTTAGATTTTTTTTAATTTATAAAAAAAATAAAATTTGAATTAAATTTTACATAACATTATCTTGAAGCTTACTAAATTCCTTTCAAAATGGCCTATTATTTTTTAAAATTCTGCCCATAGATTTCTAGCATTTATCCAAAATAAACTCGGTATCTCATAATAGGGGCCTTTTCTCTATAGTATGGACACTGAACTTTTTATGTGGTCTCTAATTTTTAATGCGCATGTGTCGATTTCCAACCAGGAATATGGCTTTTAATAGGTTGAAATTTCAGGTTAGGTTAGATTAGGTTAGGATCTTCTTCCTATAAAATATAATTAACCCTTTCGCCTATAATATCGTGTGAGACTCGTGATAAGAAAATCAGGCCAAACATGAGTATCACGGGTGAGAGCCGTGGTACGTCGTTCGTTAATTTTTTTTTTAATTTGTAAGAGAAAAGGGCAAAAGGTTAATAAAATTAAGTTTTATTAAAAAATTCATCAATTTTTTTTCGGAGACGCTATATTGTATAGATTGTTATATTTGTATACGATAAAGTATTCTCGTAATAAAGTATGCATTTGTGTGTATGGGTGTGTGTGTGTGTGTGTGTGTGTGTGTGTGTGTGTGCGCGTGTGTGTGTGCATAATTATTAAATTACAACTTCACATTTAATTATAATTTTCATGCATCATATTATTTTTTTATACATTATTCAACTACAATTTTTATATAGTATTTAATCAATTATTATTTTTAATTTATTTATTACTGTTTAATATTATTATTATTATTATTATTGTTACTACCCAGTCAGAAATGATAATGGAATCGATATCGAATCGACGTCGATTTGATGCTTCCGACATCGATCGATGTCGAATCGACATGATTTCGATGATCGCGGCTCTTCGATTATACTCCGTACTTGGTTTCAACATCGCGGCCATTTTGAGAATATGGCTGTTTACTAGAAACATCAGGCTTTCTCGGACGCCAACAACAATCTCTGGCGGAGGTATAGGTAAAATTTAAATTGAAATTTTTCCGGATTTTGGTGACGCACCCTGTAACTCTGATTTAAAAATATTATATACTCACTATAACAATTTTCAAGACACAATCAAATTATGTCGGTTTTTTTATAGAAAAATCATTCTATAGTTTTGTAAAAACTCAAATTTATAAGTGCCTTTCCAACCCACAACTGGCTGCGAGATATGTGACCTGGGACCCACTACATCAAAGGTGCCGACGTTCAAGGTTTGTTCGCGTCGCGTTAGAGCATACTCCATGGATCAATTAAGAGCACGCTCCATTTGTCTCACTTTAGAAGGTGGTACGATTGGGGCACGCATGCATAATGATTGAATACGTTCTGAAAAAAGTATTTCAGATTCATTTTGTATAAAAACGCATTTAATAAATGCGTTTTTGATATAAATATAAAAATATAATATAACAATATAATATTAGGTGTACAAAAAAGTTCTGAGCTTTAGATTTGATACAACCGAAATAACAATTTAAATTTTATATATCTTCCCGCCCTTTTGCAGTTTTAAAGCGTTAACATTTGGCCTTCTAAAATGCCATACGGTTTGGCGTTTGATGCACATAACCTCAAAAATCAGTAGTGTTCACGATGGCAATAACAAAAGAGCATATTCGATTTTCCATCCACTTCGCATTTCATCTGAAGAAAAATGCTGCTGAAGCCACTGCAATGATTTGTGCTGCATATGGAGAGAACGCTGTAAGTCATGCTATATGTAAAAGACGGTATCAAAAGTTTCGCCAAGGAGATTTCAGTCTTAAAGATGAATCGCGTGCTGGACGCCCTGAAAAGATTGAAACGGACGAATTGCAAGCACTGCTGGATATCTGAGAAAACGGAAAAGGAGCCTCCAGAACAGCTTGGGTTTCCGCAGCAAGCCATTTCCGTACGATTACATACGATGGGAAAGGTTCAGAAAGAAGGCAGATGGATTCCGCATGAATTGTTCGAAGACAACAAAAATCGACGCGTGACACTGCACTCACTTTACTTTCAAAGTTCCGGAAAAAAGATTTTCTGCACAAAATCATTACAGGCGATGAAAAGTGGATTCTTTATGATAACCCTAAACGTAGAAAATCATGGGTTGATCCTGGTCAACCTTCGACATCGACGCCAAAGCCCAATATCCACGCCAAGAAGGTTTTGCTCTGTATCTGGTGGGATTGGAAGGGT
>NW_011627320.1:171968-187730 GCF_000204515.1 Acromyrmex echinatior | reverse complement strand
TATATATATATATATATATACATATATAATGGTGCCGTCACAATAGAAGAAATAAGAAATTTCAACTTATAAGAAACTATGTATTCCAATTTTTGATAGGATCTTATTCTTTATTCTTAATTTCTTATACCTTCTATTCTACACCCCAACATACATGATTTTAGGAGTTGCGCACAATTAAAAGAATGAAATAGAGAATAAGAATTTTGACACTCTATATATTTCAAATTATTCTAAATCATTATTCTAAACTATATATTTCACAGTACATGTTATAGTTTCTGATAGGTTAAAATTCTTATTTCCTTTTTCTTATTTCTTTAATTGTGCACAGCTCCTTATTAAACAAAGAATAATTCGAAAAAAGTAGAATACTTGCGACCAGTTAAAAATGCCATATATCTAACGTTTTCAAATGTTAAATATTTAGTCGATCAATATAAAATGTGTAATGTGAGCACAGATAGCTGTACTAGTACTAGATCACTAACTTCAACTAAAGCGCTGTAAATCGGCTGGATATCCGATTGAGTTCATTCATAGCCCAATTATTTTGCACATGTATTAGGTGTTGGAATTAATTCGTAGCGTTTTTTAATGAAAGAATGTTATTTATTTCACATGAGCATTAAAAAATACATTAATGAAAGTACTTCCCATACTTGTAAAACGCTACGAATTAATTCCAACACCTAATATACACGACACATACATCGTACATATATATAACACATATCCCACACAGCAAAAATTGATCCTAGATACGTCTTACAGATGTATGTCAATGATTTTCAAACATCCAAACGTATGTATCTGAAGAAACTTAAGAGATATTTAGGATATACTGAGGATGTTCATTTATTCCTTATATTACAGAAAAAAACTGACTGTTGAGTGTATAGTTATTACTGGGGATACTGCTGCCCATGTAATTACTACTGACGAATCACACGACATTATACCGCTGAAGTTATTGGGGGTGTTACTGCTCGTGTACTAATTGTTGCCAACAGATTACAGAGCAGTTATACATAAACCACACATTACTGAGGACATGTGATTCCGCGCATGATATACAGGTATGTCTTTATATCATGATTTCGCGTTAGTCTCGAAAAATCGCTCGATCAGGACAGATGCTTCGACACGATCATCTGTATATTTTTACAAAGCCGAGTTCAGCGTTAAATGTGTCTTGCAATCTTACTTTGTTTGTGTACTATTTAATAAGAGCTAGCTGTATTGTATCTCCTTTCGTCACGAAGGCAGAAGCCTGCAATAAGCAAGGAAGAAGTAATTTCGCGTTTCGACGTTAGTTATAAACATAACCAATAAAATCGATCGACTCGTCGAGAATGCGTGTCATGTTAGTGCTGTGCCAGTAATATGTGTTTCTTTCTTCAAGTGCTTTTCAGTTAATGAATAATTAATTGCTAGAGATTCATATATATATAATTAACTAATAGATTTAATCTAATCAAATCAATCGACTGTTTTTTGTCGTTATTTAGTAAACGCATCGTATGTTAGTAAACAATGATATGTGATTCTTTTTTTAAAAGACTTTCAGCCACAGAATGACTAATTGGTAACGATTAAGAATTTTAAAACATTTAACTGGTAGAACTACATTAGTAGATTTCCCGTTTTCTTCAAGTGAATTACTAAATAGTTTGTATGTGAAGTGACGCGAACCTGAATGTACGTTAAAATGACACATTTTATGACAAAAATATTAGGTGTTGGAATTAATTCGTAGCGTTTTTAATGAAAGAATGTTATTTATTTCACATGAGCATTAAAAAATACATTAATGAAAGTACTTCCCATCACTTGTAAAACGCTACGAATTAATTCCAACACCTAATAAAAGTGATTAATATTACTCAATTTAATATTGCGTATATTTAACTATTATTGTATATATATTTATTTATTATTTGTGTTATGCATGCAATGTACCATATATAAATATACGTATATTGAAATGACATTATATGTATTAAAATTATATTATATTAGGTGTAGTAAAAAGAAATCCATTATTTTTCCAATAAATGGCTTTAGTAATCTGTATCTCGTCTACGCGTGATACAGATTACTAAAGCCATCTATTGGAAAAATAATGTATTTCTTTTTACTACACCTAATATGTAAATATTTATTTATTTATTATGTACTGTACATATTATATTAAGAGGCTTTTTAGAATATTTTAGTGATTGCTGATATAAAGCTATATTACAATATTGCAGTAACGTTTTCAACAAATTTAAAAGAGAAGTGTTAAAAATAATTATCAAAGTATTATTTCTATTCTATTTGGTATCACCGAAAAAATTCGTTTTTCGTCGCCACATCAAAGAAATGTTTGCAATTAGCCACATACAGACTTGTATCAAGAATGTCTGCCGCGAACAATTACGACAATTATTGATGCGACGGCGCTAGTGTGGACATTGTCTCGACTGTCTCGAACGTCGCCGCGAATATCGAGCCCTCTTGCCAGGACCACAAGGAGTTAATTTTTCCGAGGGTTCAATCACTTATAGTAATCTTGGAACAGAGTCCTCGAAATCATTATGAAATTTATATAAAATCTCTATGTATAATCCGATATTTACATATGCAACTACGAGAAATCATTGTATAATACTATTATAAATAAAATCGTATATTTTACCAAATGATTTTATATGTAATGAAAAAAATTATTTATAATTAGATGAAATCATATGAAATCATGTAATCATGTAATCTGTGTACAATATTTCAGTTAATGGTTTCCCCCACGAATTTTTTCAAACGAATCATCGCAGTATATTGTGATATAATTTATTTATATAGTGTTTATTCGGTTTGAGATGGTGTTATACAAATGATAATAAATGTGGTCTCGACATGAACAAATTTCGCAAACTAATAAAAATGGAACACCGTACGCGGCGACGTTCGAGGCGATTCGCAATGAGGTTTATAACAGTTCGTGGCAGTGTAGCAGCGATTACAACAAAGGTAGCATTGACGCGACAGTGTTCGCGACGGCTTTCGCGACGGGGTTCGCAACAGCATTTGCGAACTAGTATATAAAAATAAATATGATTAAATTCTTCCCGAAATAAAAGACAGTTTTCAGTATATCTGTGTGGAATATTTATGTATACATTTAAAAAATTAACAATTAAATTGCAAAGATATGTCTCTATAATATACATAAAATATGTAAATATAACATGTATGTGACTTTCCACACAAAGTAAGATCTATCTGTATAAAAAGTTGTGTATTCCTTGACAGGGGAGAGGTGGAGTGGAAGTCGCTTCGCGTGAAAAGTCATCTGTCATAACTATTCTCTCAGTCTGTTTACAACATAACTGTTCGATCTCTTATTTTGGACATGATCTGGCTATATCATCCTTCTATCATTTTCTCTGGAGGCGAG
Source organism: Acromyrmex echinatior (assembly GCF_000204515.1). The sequence goes on along the minus strand of NW_011627320.1, from coordinate 184,288 downwards.
AACCAATAAGTAAAGAACAAGAAGAAGGAAGGAGAGGGGGAAGAGGGAGAGGGGGGAGGGAGGGGAGAGAGAGAGAGAGAGAGAGAGAGAGAGAGAGAGATAGCTCCTACTCACTCCAATGCGCTCATTAGAATGAATAGAAACTGTGGTAAATGCATGTTGGAGCATGCGACGTGAACAAACGTTATAATTGTACTGTTGCATATCTTCTTCAGTTATGATTTCTACTTTCAGAGATCACGAAGATCAATACGGCCAGAGCAAAAAATGTATAGTGTAAAAACGAAAAGGTGATGCAATGCCCGCGAAAATGGCAAAGCCTGCCCGGATACCAAGCACCTTCTATAATTGTATTGTTGCACAGGTTTCCTCCCCTTGCTAAGAAGCGCCCGACTTCTATAGGTTTATTCGCGTCGCATGTTCCAATATACTCCTATCATAGCTCCTACTCATTCCAATGCGCTTCCCCCTGTCAAGAAATACACAACTTTTTATATAGGTAGATCTTACTTTGTGTGAAAAGTCGCAACCCTTTAGCAAAAAAAAAGCTAGGGTGAACTTTATTTCGTGTAGAAAATCGAAATCCATGCGCAACAGTATATACAATTATAGACCTCGTTTCGCTTCTGTGACAGATTTCCTAACCTCAATAGTTGTCAATTTTAACGCTTAATGTCTCAGTTTGTAGGGTAAAACGTTGCTTTTTTTGTCCTTTATTTTTACGTGAATTTTTATTCCAGACCTAGTGCAGTCAGTACAATGAACTCGTGCACTGAGTTTTGTTGCACTGGAACAAAAAACATCATCGCTGTTACCATTTTGAGAACAGAAAACGTTTTAGAGTATACTTTATGAACTAATGCAGGAATAGAAAACAAACCTAATGTACGTATATATGTTCCGTCACTGCAGATTTAGGTTTAGATTAGAAAAAGTTGCGTTAAAGACAAATATACAATATATTTCTCTCTATTATATTAGGTGTTGGAATTAATTCGTAGCGTTTTACAAGTGATGGGAAGTACTTTCATTAATGTATTTTTTAATGCTCATGTGAAATAAATAACATTCTTTCATTAAAAACGCTACGAATTAATTCCAACACCTAATAGATTTTACTGATAGCGAATTCGATTACTTTTGCACTACGCTAGATCAGTACATACTAAAGTAGCTATACATGAAATTAGCAAAATTAAATGTAAAAGTATGTGTACAAATATTTTAAACGATTAACTATCTATAATATTTTTACTTTATATTTAACAAATATAGATATCATTTTATCGTCAAATATAGATATATCATTTTATTGATTATATTGTATCACTATATTGAAATATTTTATAAAAGCAACTTTTAATATGTATTGATTTCAACCAATTCAGACTCATAATGCGACTGTGCGAGTGATCGAATTCACCACGAAACTACCTTACATACAAAATTCGGCTCAAATTGAGTCGTGTCGTAGTTCTTATTAGAGGATCTCTAGTTGTAAGCGGGTTGGAATTCGCGTCATTGTTTTGCAATACCCGTTCAGATATCGAAAAGTGTTCTTAAAACAGTTATAGTTCTTAAAAACTGTACAAATAGAAGAGGAATGTCATGGTGGAAAAATTTCGTTGAAATTATTCCACGTGAATGTCCGGTGTTGAATAAATTTCGGAATTAACGATGTTGAATAAAAATCGCGATAAACGAAAGACTTATCCTTCGAGTATCAAAAGTTTAATTTACGATTTTTTAAAATCTCTGCAGCAAACATGATATCTATTCTTTGTTTAGAGTTAACATTAGATGCTAGTGTCCGTTGTGTTTTAACTGTAGAGGTATAGAATTCCTACCCAGAATTGATTCATTTATTTATTCGTCTTGAAAAGAGAGTCTTTCATCTTTTGTCTAAGTCCACAACCTTGCTTTAAGAAACTGTAAACCGTAAGCTGTAAGTTGTAAGTGACCACAAAACTTATGTTTTTAGACCATAAGAATTGAGTTTTGCTCAATTCGCTTAAGTGTAATGGTTAAAGTCTAAAAACTGTTTAAAGACAATTTAAAGATAAAAATTATTGTTACTTAATCTTTTTCGACTTATGACTTAGCAAGATTGAAACTTTATCTTGAACGGATCATGATCTCTACATCTTAAGTTTTATTGCTTCCAACCTTCCGTGATTGCCTAGTTAAGGACTGCGACACAGATCTTTGCATAAAGCATAACGCATAAGAGAATTAACTGATCTGAATCTTTTTTCCCTTCTATTTCCTTCTATTTTGGAAAAGAAGAACTTTGATTGGTTGATTCTCTTATGTACTATGCGTTATATGTTATGCAAAAGTCTGTGTTATCCTAACGCTAAATATTCGTGAAATATTCATAAAAGGTTTCTAAAATCCCCTAAAACCATTTTAAGAATATTCTAAAAATATTTACAGAATGTAAAAGCAAAATTCAAATATCGGTTAAAAATTCCACATATCGTTACATATTCCGAGAATATATGTTCTATACAATTTTAATTATTTTTTCCAAAAATTTTATGTCTGATCATCCTTAAATCAGTTTTTAAACAAAATTTTGCTTTGAAAGATTTATTTCACATTTTCATCTTGGAACCCAATTTTAGGATTTACTTTACAGACGAAATGCTGCGCTTCTTATATTTTTTCAAGATGATTCTTGTTAATGAGTAAATGCTCTCCGTCGTGGACTTTTGTCAGCGAAGATATGTACTGTTCGCTTACTCGCGATTTTCAAGATATATACAAGGAATATTTATACAATAGACGTAGTATAATTAGACTGAGCATTCTCCGAAATTCGAAGAGTGGGAGTAAAACATAAAAGGACGCAACACGTTGTGACCAAGATGCGTTTTCCCTGCGTTTTTCTCATTTTTTTCGTGCATGCGAGGTATCACGAAACTAGAAAGAATGTACCTGGATCACAATAAATGCGTCTTTTCCTGCCTGAGCTTTACCCTCACATCTTGAATGCGCAATCTAGAGATATTATGTCTATGATTTATATAATATTTTGAACATTTCATCGACATTTGTATATTCTGTGTCGATTCTTTCACTGTGCCGGAATATTCGGTACATTAGGAATATGAATCGAATTTTCTATGAATATTTAGCGTTAGCTGGGTAATATTTTGATATAAGGTGAAAGAAAAAGGGATTTGATTACCATTCGACTGTCTCCGTAAACAATCTCGGGATTGTTGATAGCTAGTTAGATTTTGTAACTGATATAGAGTAACGATGATAAATTTTTTGTATGGAAGAAAAAAATCGAGGAGTTTATAGGACCAGCAAATGGCTCCGTTCAGTAAAGAAAACTAACCAGTTAGCGCTTCCTAGCAAATGAGAATGGATTGAAATGAAACGGATTCATATTTTCAGAAATATTGATTCACAAATATTAAAATGAATGCTTTTCAATCCTGAATGCATTTTATTCATTTATAGGAATTGCATGGAGCATATCTCTATGCCTTTCAATCTAAACATAATATAATATTAGCTTTTTCTGCACGCACGCACGCACGCAATAACAATTGTGAATACTGTACAATTCAAATTTTCGAATAGAAAATGCAGTTTTTTAATCCAATTAAATCCAATTAAATCCAAAGAAAAATATTTGCTATTAAAAATTCGGATAGAAAAAAATTTCAATTCATTTTAATCCATTTTCGTTTGCTGGGTTATAGTGATTTTTTAATATTATTTATTGCCTTTTAAGCTCTTCGTTAGATCTAAGTGTAAGGACCAGATATATTGTATTAAAGAATTACTAAATGCTAACTGATTAGTTTTCTCTGCTGAATGCAGTCTATGTTAAATACGCGCTAACATCATAAAAGCGTGTTCTGAATATGGGCTTGAATCAGGGCACTATATACACTAGTACAGGGTGTCCAATTTTAAATAATGCATTAAGATTTCTTGAAAATTATGGTAGATACGCAAATAGTTATATAATTTGGAAGCACATAAGAAGGTACTATTGATTTGATCTTCGTCAAGATCAAAGCAAGAGCACTTTGAATTTTTTTTAAGTGAAACCCTCCATTTTTCATTACATATTCTTGTAACTTACCTCGAGAGCTTTTTAAAACATTATAATAAACATTCGTAATATGGAGACACGGCAGAGCCGAACTCCGAAAATTCCTTATTTTCCTCAACAATCAACATCCAAATATCCACTTCACTATAGACATAGAGGAAAACAGAAAACTCCCCTTCTTAGATGTTCTTGTCTCTAAGAAAATTGACGGTACCTTAGGTCATTAAGTGTACAGAAAATCAACACACACAGATAGATATCTACATGCCGAGTCGTACCACTAGCCAGCACAAAAATAGTCTGCAATTAACTCACTTGTACATAGAGCTTTCACCATCTTTGACAAAGAATATCTACAGATAGAACTCAACTACCTAAAACTAATCTTACAGAAAAACGGACACGATAAAAAAAACATAATCAAAACAATCAATAAACAAGATAACGGTCTCTGACACACAACCAGACGAAAGGATCCTATCCATTCTCCCCATATGTCAAAGGAACAACAGATCGGATTGGCAAGATATTAAACAAACATAATATCCGAATTATCTTCAAATCATCCAAAAAGATAGGACAAATCTTAAGAAATCCTAAAGAGCAAAGACTTTCACTCAGCTTCGCAGGAGTATACAAACTTGTTCCTGCGGGCAAGTATACATTGGAGAAACTGGTAGAATGGTCAACTTACGGATAAAAGAACATCAACGTGATGTCAGGTTAAAACACGCCATGCAGTTAGTATTATCAAAACACAACATTGAAACAGGAGTGTTTCACAAACTGACCATCTTTCAAACGACGCCATACAAAATTTCAGAATGATTCATTCAATATTTTGTATGATAACTTGAGAATGAAAAAGCTGTCGGCCCGATGGGTACCGCGATTGCTCACAATGCACCGGTTCACTCCTCCGCAGTCACCACAATCAAATTGGTCGAATTGCGCTACGAATTGCTGCCGCATTCGTACTCTTCGGATTTGCTCCTGATTTCTTCTTGTTTCCAAACTTGAAAAAATGGGTCGATGGAAAGAAATTCACGTCGAATGAGGAGATCATCGCCGAAACAGAGGCCTATTTTGCAGAGTTCGACAAATCGTATTTTTCTGAGGGATTAAAATAATGGCAGAAGTGTCGGGAAAAGTGTATCCTCCTAAAAAGGGATTACGTTCAAAAATAAAAAAAATTTTGTGAAAAGCTTGCGTCTTCGCAATAAGTACCCGTGTTAGTAATGAAGACGCAAGTTTTTCACCAAAATTTTTTTTATATATATAATATGGAAAATCATTCTCCCGGCTATTAAAGACCGACTAATTTCCCCCCTCCTCCTCTATCCACAATTCTCTTCTTTCCCCCCATCACTCCAACAAGTAGCGTAATATAAAAGAAAGGCCTGGAGGAACAACCCAGTATCAGGCTGTTCCTCGCTTTGATGAAATGGAAACTGTAAGGTTCACGAAACATTGGCATTCCAAGAATGGATCTGGACACGGAGGAAATCCGCGAAACGCATAATCTTTATATTATAATAAACTATTTTTTTATTAAGTATTTTTCGAGTATTTTTCGAGTTACAAGGCTTGAAAATTACAATACTGTTAGCATTAGCCACGGTATCTGACCGATGATTAAAAAATCATTTCGGCGCGTGTTTCTGGGGACTACATACATACATAGTATATAAATTCACATAAGAATCATACAAGCATTTAAGATCCAAACAGATAAGATCAGCTAGATTGTTTAAGGTTTTGATTTCTACAGTTTATGTTATCATATATACGGGTTCTTTAATATGTTATATTGTTTATTTACGTCGCCTAAAGAGACGTTGTTCCTTCATATGTTAATTATTGTGAAGAATATTACTAAGGCCTCGGTAGTCTAAAGGCTTAGAACGCTCGCACGGAATGCAAGAGATCCGGATTCGACTCCTGGCCGAGGTAATATTTTTCGCAATAAGAATTAATTATTTACAAATTTTAATATGTTATTCAACATTATTAAGATCGTTTCGAAGATGCGAATAAGCATAAAAAATTTGTTAAATTGCCAATTTAATTCGTGATATTACTGCAGTTTAATAGAGTTAGCGTTTTCAAGACCGAAAAATTATTTCGGCGCGCGTTTCTGGGGACTACATACGTAATATATAAATTCATACAAGAATCATACAAGCATTTAAGATTTAAAGGCTTTGATTTCTATAGTTTGTGTTATCACATATACGGTTCTATAATATGTTATATTGTTTTGAAAATTTATGTTTCAAACATCATGAATCAAAACAGAAAGATAGCATTTTTTGGGAAAAAAAGATCAAGTTCTATTTACAGAATAGGAAAAGTTAAGTCAAGAATTTTGATAGTAATGTGGTAATGGTGAAATTTTTTATTTAAAAAACCATTTTAATGTAAATCTTTTTGCTTCGCTTCAGCTAAAAAAATTACGAGTTTTACGTGCAAAAGTTACCAAAGAAAATTTAAATTGCTTAATTTTTTTTATAAAATAATGTTTAAGTTATATTTATGTTTATATTTTATAATATTTTAATATTATATATGTAATTTAAATAAATTATATTAATAAACTATTAATTATATTAATAAACTATTAATGAAGCAAAAGAACAGACACGCACGCACGCATATGCTTTTGTCTCCAACTATACTATACTAACTACACTATTTTATAACTTATCGATTTTTTAAATGTTACACAGTGTCCCTATATAGGGCACTATAAAACAAATATAGATTCCCGATTTTCTATTTATTTCTCTTATAGAAACGATAATAAAAATTATCAATACTGATCAAAATAATCATATGAATTTAACAAATGTAAGTCAGTTACACTCTTTTTTTAAAAAAGAAAAAGTGTTTCACAGTGTCTCGATCTCTCTTATGTATGATCCTCATATCTCCTCCCTCATTCATTTGTCTTTATATTACTATTTATGACTGCTTTTAGGTTTTTTATTCTTTCTCCTTCTAATCTTTCTTTATTAAATGATACAAGATCATTTTCTAATAGTCTATCCTCTACCACAATGTTTTGTCCACATAATTAATCACTGCCTGATTTTTCATCCGTTCTAATATTAGTTCTGCAGTTAAATTAGAACTATAAATAATATTCTTCCTTACAGTATGTTCCTATACTTATTTGTATATATATCTGCTTTTTTATAATTTGGTCTTTTATATGTTGGTTCTAACTACTGGTAGTATATTTATCGACATATTATTTTTCTTAATTTCATTATCTTTTCCAATAAACATGCGCGATATCTGCGCTCCCATATCAATAATGGTAAGACATTTGTTCTTACTAATTGAACAATATACATGTGGACTGTTATTTTATTAAATGCGGCAGGTTGAACCTGGATCTTTAAATAATTCAATTTTGAATTACTATATATACTATATATATATTATATTTGCACATATATCATGTTAGTAGTTTTTCGAACTGCGCGCCGAATTGTTTTTTCTAGACTATAAACGCAATTAAACTACTTTAATCGTGAATTAAATTGACAAGCAATTTTAATAATTTTGTGCTCAATCAGGCATCATATTATAAAGTTATTAATATGTTGAAAAACTGTTAATAAAAATTTATTGTGGAAAATATTACCTCGATAGGAAGTCGAACCTGGATCTCTTGTATTCCATACGAATGTATGAGTCACCAAATTATTAAAACTGCTTGTTTAATTCGCGATTATTAAAGCAATTTAATTGCGTTTATAGATCGGAAAAACAATTCGGCGCGTTCGAAAGAAAAATACAAATTCAGTATATATATGCAAGTACATATATATAGTATATAATGATTAAATAATTCAAGATTGAATTATTTAATCATTTAAAGATTGCATTTAAAAACTTCGACCGTTATAGACATTTAATTTCTAATATTGATTGTGTTTTCATGCGGTCTAAAATAAAAATTCTTAAAACTGTTTTTTTTTCCATGTCTTCACAATTTTGCCTCTTGTTCTTCCCTTTTTCAATACTATAGTTTAATTGCTGTATTGAATGTATTTTATTGAAGGCTGATCTTCTTTCTTCAACTTATCTGAACTGTGTTGAATCCCTTCTTTCTCTCTTTTTTTTTCATATCCTAGCGGCATGTTAATATTAGGCATTTGAAATGTTCTGTTCTCTCCTTCTTGACTCTTTATTTATACTCTCTCCTATACTAATTCTATATTGTATATTCTATATTGTATATTCTCTGTTGTAGATTAGTTCTGTGCTTTTCTTCCATCGCTTATCTTAAAATAGCGAACACTTGCATTCTGACTCTATCGATATATTACTTATCTTCTTACTTTATTTCTCTATTTGATCCAAATTTGACAATGCTTATAAAATTGCTTTCGTATTATTACAATTAATCGTTATTAATATTTTTCTCACGTTTATGGATAATTATATCCAATATAATTAATTTTACATTCCTCCATATTTCTCATAATGTATGTTGTTTCCGATTTCGATCTTAAAAAATACGTTTTTTTTTCGTAATTCTATTTGCTGTTCAATAGAAAAAAATTTCGCTCTAAATCTATCTTCAAATTCCTCAATTGAATGTTTTGCTTATATTTGCCTCGAGATTTACAATTAGCCTTATCTTAATACTGTTCCAATCGATAATACTACTAATACTAATACTATTGTAACAATTTAGAAAAATATTATATATATAATAATAAGTACATTATATTATATATATAATATTAAGTACAGGCAATAGGTATCATCGCTAGTTATTAATTAGCGCAAGTTTTTTTTTAATATTAAATATATAACCTTGAATGTTTCAATTCAGTTCGAGTCTTCTTCAGCAATATTTCTCCCTGACGCAACGGTTGGAATATTGCATCGTAAAATAATATCCAATGTTTTTCTTCTCAAAAATTGACATGTTGACTGTGTGAGGTAAGTCACATACTTGCACTACTATTTGTTTAGGGATATTCTTTATTTCACAATAATCTTTAATTTATTCAAATTCTTGTGGATTGTCTATTTCATTTTGAAATAGTGGCAGTTTTACCTCAATTTGCCAATTCTGTTCCAAAATTATCTTTCATCATAAGATATTGACTTGTTTACATTCTTGTAATAACTGCGGTATTTGAATATTTAAAGCCTATACCTGTTTTCGCAGCACTTTCAGCTCATTGTTATCCTGTCCTTCGCTACTTGATGTCATATTTATATTGTTTCTTTTTCGTACTGTGCTCTTTGACTCTATTCTTGGATTCTGGAATCTGATTTGTTGTCGCTCGCTTTGTAATCCTCTGCTTTGTTTCTCGCAATTTCCTGTTGCTTGTCGACATAAATTTAAACTATTAATTTTAATATTCGTTTTCTCTTTGACCGTTATACATTATTTGTTCCACTTTTTTTTGTTCGAGTGCCAATTTTGTAACATTACAACGATTTATTTAAACTGTATCAACTAAATTTATAATAAATTTATATTTTTCGAGTGAATTCGTTCTATCAATACAAGTAAGATTGAAGTCTCTCCACTAATATTTAGTTTGAAATTATTCTCACACACAGAGTTATCAAGAAAATACAAGTGAAGATGGTAATCATTCACTTTAGTTAGCTCTGATCACTTTAATCTTGACTATGTTGTCAAGGTCATGATTCTGAGTGATCTCCAACAGATTTTAGTCATCGCTCGTTATTCATTAAGAAGTTATTAATAATCAAAATTGGTAATTATTTCTTCGCTTTACATAAAAAGTTGGATGACTCTAGACAGGGGAGGAGATATAGAGTGGACCGATTACGGGCGATCGACTTTCATCGTGAAAAGCAAGATCCACCCAAAGACATAGAGAATGAACTGCGCGGTCTTATCTAAGTAGTATGGTCGACAAAAATAAGAGAGAGGGACCGTGGAAGATAACCAATCTCTCTCTCTCATTCTCTCTCTCTCTCGTTATATCGTTGAGTGGAAAGAGATAAAGATTGGTTCATCTTTCACGATCCCCTTCTCTCTCGTTTTTGACGATCATGCTACTTAGATAGGATCGCGCAGTCCATTCTCTATGCTTTGTATCCGCTCCTTCTCCCCCCTACCTAGGGGCGCACAACTTTCCAGGCAAAGCGAGGTCCCATTTCCCCTTCTGCGTAGGAGCGCACGATTTTCCACGTGAAGCAAGATCTATATCTCATATATTACATCTTCTTACTTAGAAAGTCATGAGCTTTTAGGTAGGAAGGAAGTGGTGTGAATCTCGCTTTGCGTGGAAAGTATTATATTATGTAAGCAGGGAAAGGCGTGAAATAATTCTGAAGTTTTTCCCATCATCGTTACCTTCATTCCCTTCTCAATATTTTATATAGAATGTCTATCCCATTGATCTTACAATTAATCATCTGAAAACCTGCTAATAATTTTATTACGAAAAATATTACGTCGATGATTGAGAATCAAAGCCGGATTTCATTCATTCCGTGCAAGCATCCTCACAGTTAGTTAAAAGATATACTTCTATGGAATCTTTTTTTTTATTACAGAAAAGTTCTTTTTTTAATTCATTTCGAACAGATTATGCTTATTCATAAAGAATTGAGAAAGATGACTCTCTTTTGAACGTATAACGATCATTTGTGCTATCTAGGATATTATTTACTAGCTATTATTGATTGACTATTATATAGTATATATAGGGAATATTTTCAAAAAAAGAACTCTTGATTGATTTATATTGTTCTATTGACCATACTGAAATGATATCCGATATCATTATAATTTTTACCTCCGCTATTGAATTGTATTATAACGTCATCACATTCATTTTTTATTGACATTGTTATTTTATTAGACTCCAGGGGCAAATACTTTTTAAATTTCTAATGAAAACAATAGAACCATTGAATATTGAGTTTTCAGGTAATCTAATACAATAGTGCGGAATCATGAATAATACCCAGTTAACGTTAATTCCATGTCCATCTCTGAATCTTTTTTTAAATAAAATTTTACTTTGAAAGACTCGTTTCACTTTCACTTTGGAGCCCAATTTTGGGACTTTTCCGGGCATTTTTTTTCTCATGACAAAACAAGACAGTATCTAGGAAGAGTTCCTAAAATCCATGTAAAACTAAAAGAAGGAAGTACAATTAATATAAAAAATTTTGTCTTAGAAGTGATATTTCATTTCTAGAGTAGCAAAATTGGGGAAAATTTGCAAAAAATCCTTTACAGGTGAAATGCTATGTTCTTTATATTCTCTTCCAGATGATTCTTAACGAGTAAATGCTCTCCGGCACGGCCCTCAGTCGGGGAAGATGTATACTCACTCGCGAGTTTCGTGGTATACAATGTGTTGTCCGGCGCAGTGAAAGAATCGTCACAGAATATACAAATGTCGATGAAATGTTCAGAATATTTATAAAATATTCTGAACATTTCATCGACATTTCTATATTCTCGGGGAGTCACAAGTTCAATTCTTGGCTGAGGTAATATTTTTCACAATAAGTTCTTTACAGATTTTTTAAATTTAATTTAAGAGAGATTATTAGTGTTTTAGATTGATTGTGTTGAAAGTCCGAAAATTATCGGCGCGCAGTTCGATAAATTTCCGAAAACGTCAGACGCCCGATTTTCATGAATTTTAATTAAAATACTCTAAATGACGTCAAATGAATGTCCTTAAATGGATTTTTGCCGACAAAGAAGTTTAATGCGAAAAATGTTTGAATAAAGTTATATGTTAACGAATTGATATAACATCGAAGTTATTCCGTTCGGTTCCGTTTCCATAAATATCCCATACAGCATAGAAAGATTGCAAAATAATTGCAAATGTATCTCATTGCAATGTTGTAATATTGCAAATAGATTGCGCAACATGTATTTGCAACATTGTTGCAATGTAACAGCATTATAAAAATGTCTGCTTTTAGCAAGATTGCGCTGTAATCTCGTAGCAATGTTGCAGCGCAATGTATTTGCAACTATTATTAAAAATAATTATTTTATTATTATTAAATATAATTTGAAATACAATTGTAATATAAATAAAAAAAATGCAAAAAAATTAATCAATATATATTTTATATATTTTATATTATATATAATTTGTGATATTTTATATATTAGGTGTACAAAAAAGTTCTGAGCTTTAGATTTGATACAACCGAAATAACAATTTAAATTTTATATATCTTCCCGCCCTTTTGCGGTTTT
>NW_011627320.1:148104-161690 GCF_000204515.1 Acromyrmex echinatior | reverse complement strand
TTTTTCCAGAGATATCCCGAAGTCTTATCCATGAGATCGTTTCAAGATGTTCCTTCTTCACGACAATGCTCGGCCGCACGTCGCTGCTTCAACAACTGCACTTTTGAATCAGTTTAGTTGGGATGTTTTGACCCACCCACCGTATAGCCCGGATCTATAATAGCACCATCGGACTACCATCTTTTTACGAAACTGAAGGAGTCCTTGGCCGGAAAACGCTTCCAAAGCGACGAGGAAGTTCAGACAGCTGTAATTAACTGGACTAAAGAACTGGCGGGAAGTTTCTATGCAGAAGGGATTTCGAAGCTTGTTTCCAGATATACAAAATGTATTGAGATTGACGGGAATTATGTAGAAAAAGACTAGAAGTTGTCAAGTATTATCCATGTAAATTTTAGATTTTTTCAATAAAAACTTTATTTGTAAAAAAAACGGAACTTATTTTCTGGATACCCCTCGTAGATAAAAGATTTCAATCTAGAATGTATTGTATTAAATATGAACTCAATTGGATAGTCATTTTCCAAGAATGTATTAACAACAAATTCCACATTCTTAGAGTGATATTTTGGATGCGACAACAAAACGGCCCTATCAAACATGTCAATTATTACATCTCTTTTCTGTGATAGAGGATGGAGAGAAAGTAATTGATAAATGTGTCCGAAAATGTCGGTTTGTGGAACCAATCAAATTCTATTACATCATCGTTCTTTATTAAAGTAATGTCGAGGAAATTCAATTTATCTCCTCCCATTTTTAACGTAAATTTTATTTTTGAGTGCAATGAATTAAATGTACCAAGAACTTTATTAATAGAATTATACGGAGATGCCATTGCGATATCATCTATGTATCTTGTATAGGAAGCTATATCAAGTCTCGAACTCTCTAACGCTTTATTCTCTAATTTAATTTATTTCCGATACACCATTATTTATTTCCGATACACCAGTAATCGAGAAAACGACTCAAAAAATAAGAATAATTTCTCTACCTCTAAATTGACTGTTTTCTTTGATCTTTCGTTCTTTTTATATAATACGATATATTAGGTGTAGTAAAAAGAAATCCATTATTTTTCCAATAGATGGCTTTAGTAATCTGCATCTCGTCTACGCGTGATTCAGATTACTAAAACCATCTATTGGAAAAATAATGGATTTCTTTTTACTACACCTAATATAATTTTGCTTTTCTGTCAAACTACATTAAAGTATTTGATTCTTGTTTTTGTGAAATAGTCCTAGGAAAACCACATTAAAAAAAACGCATTTTACAACAGTACCTCACTGAGTGAGGTGGAAAGTTACGGACGAAATGTACATTATCATAATTATGTAATGTATTAGAAAACTACGTTAAGATATAAGTATATCATTAAGGAATAAATTAATAATAGAAAATTTGATGTTAATAGAAATAAATTATTTAATAAAAAACATGTTTCAATAATAATTTTGCGGAAGATGCGTTCCCAGTATATTTCTGATATAGGGATGCTCCTGAACCAGAGCGTCACATAAGCGCTCAGCGACTCGATCGCCTCGAGCGGTAGTGGGGATCGCTCGCCGGAATTGGCCTGAAATGTGCAAATCGTTGCGAGCACTGCTCTAAATAATGCAGGGACGTGATTCCGTAACTGTTTTACACGTCTACCAACAGTTACCGGTGCTGTTGCGCAACTTTTTCACCACATAAAATATCTGTGCAACGACATCGACAACTGTCGGTAGGCATATAAAAACAGTTACGTGCCCCAGGACTAGACTCTGCAATGACTGGAGAAAACGGGAAGCCTATGGAAGTACTGAATTTCTATAGATTTTATGATTGAAGATGAAAAATATCGAATCTAATATCAATTGCATCGCCATTAAAAATTCATGTTTAGGAATACTAGTTTTCTCGGCCAAGTGTTCCCATTTTTCCGTCAAATAATTGATAGCCAAATCTATCGGAATGTTCGTGACAATGATACATCTAATGATATCAGAGGCTTATCTTTGTCAATAATTTTACCGTTCAATTTTTTTACTACTATAAAACTGTTGTCTATATGGCTCTGCAGTTTGGGAACACATTGGCTTATAGAACATATTGTCTTGTAAAAATGAAGCTATAGATATAGGAGGCTGTCTATGTATGAAATAATTATTCTAAACTTCATACCCTCTTTATGTATCTTAGGAGATGCATAGGCTTTTGGCAATGTCCCGTCACTGCAATACAATTTTCTGTATGTTAAGCGGGAAATGTATTCCTTTTTTTCCAATTTTTTAATATAATACCTGTGTCTTTTTAACAAGACTTGACGTTGGATTTCTGTTCGGAACGTATCCCTATCTGATAACATGTTGTTAACTACCTATATAATCGTCTCTATTCAGGGCAACAGTAGTCCCTTTGTCAGCTCTAATAAAAATGATATTAGGATTATTCTTATCAAAAAGATAAGTAGCTTTTGTTAAGCGTGACAATGTCTGATTGTTTGAATTTTTATTATATGATAATGAAGTATTCTCAATGATAGGTATGCATCGATTCCTGACTGTGGTTCTTTCATACAGCGGCAATGTAAATACTATCCTCTATGTTTTTAATAAACTCTAAGTAATTCCTCCTTGCATCATTTGACGGTACAGCAAATCTATTTCCTAGTTGTAGAAGGCATTGAACCTCTGTTGGAATCACAATATTGCTAAAATTTTTGAACTATTTATTTCTTACACATCAACGAAGAATGAATGCTTTTTGTTTCAAACTTTGATGGATGTATAGAAATTTCAATAGTTTGTTTATTGTTTCTTGGTGAGGTCAAAAGATACAATGAGAGACTATTCGAATTTAGCTCCCGATAATTGGTCGACACCGTGTATGTACTAAAAATGGATCGGTTTTATTTTCTTTATTTTTTTCATTTTGCTTTCGAACTAACCACTGCACCTTTTTGCCTATTCTTCCATATTCTTGTTGAGACTACCAATTAAAATAAATGCTCTGTTTCTGGAAAAACGAATTACAAATGTGAGGTATTCAACGTGAAATCTGTCTAGATAGCTTAAATGTTTGTGTTCTAGAAAAATGTAGTGATCTCAAAGCATCATTCAATTTGATATTTAATATCTTCTTAAAATATACGTATCTCTCACTTTTGAGTATTTTAGATTCGAGCTCAGATGTGCGAATTTAAAATTACATTTATACATGCTAAATAAATGTTGTGGAGTTGTTAACAAATAAAAACTTATGAAAAGAAGAGCATAAAATACAGCACAAGATATTGTTTGTGATATTTAATTATCATTATATTAATAAAACATTAGACGTTTCGGCCACAATCTGGCTATCTTCAGTAAATTCACAAATATTCTTAAAACGCAGAATTACATATATCTGACATTAAATTCAGCTGTCGTTTTTATGCCAACCCCTTTTATGTACTAACGGATGATTCGAAAAATAATTCAAATATCTCCCTGAATTAGTAGGTTTTTTATAAATATCGAAGATGATTCTTCCTTCTTGTTTCATTAGTTTAATATCTAAAAAATTAATGCCGTTTTCGTCGTCAACTGTAAATCTTAGCCTTTCATGATATGAATTAAACAATTCCAGAACATTCTCTACTTTGTTTTTATGCACGGACAATACAATATAATATCATCAACATAACGGAAATAAAAAGACGAATTAATATTATTAGTCGTAATAATTTCTTCTAAGTCTTGTAGAAAACAATATTCGCTAATATAGGGGACAATGGAGAGCCCATTGGCATGTCAAAAATCTGTCTAAATATTTTTTTGTCAAATTTAAAAAATGTAGAGTTAATTATAATCATAATTGTTTTAACAAACTCATGGAAAGGAATCGAAGTCTTTCAATCAAGTTTCACCTACTCTTTAATACTAAATCGGTCGGAATGTTCGTGTACATTGAAACCACGTCGAATGATATAATACTGAAATTCTTATCAATTACCCTTCCATTGAGTTTATTCACAATATCAAAACTGTTTTTGACATAATTGAAATTCTTTTTGTTATTATTGTCTATAATATCTTTTAAGAAGGATTAAAAATATCTTTTGAGAATGGATAAAAAGCACTGTTTATGCAACTGACTATTAATCTCAGCTGATGACCTTCCTTATGAAATTTTGGCAGTCCATAAGAACTCGAAAGTTCGCCGTCCAATACATACAATTTTTTATATGTTAAGGTCAATGTACCCCTTATTTTTCCAATTTTTTAGTAAATTACTAAAAAATTGTTATTTTGTTAGTGGGATCTTTATTTATTAAAATGTATGTGCTCTAGTCATTGAGAATCTCATACATTTTCCTTCTGTAACTTTCGCGATTCATAATTATTGTTGTGTTACCTTTATCAGTTCTAATTAAAATTTCAGGATTCTCTGAGATGAATCGTTTTACCTCCCTTACACCTTCTCATATGATATATTATTCTCAAACGAGATTTAATGTCGCAGTTATCTATTGATTTAAATATTTGAATTACTTCGTTCCTAATCGTTTTACAAATTTCGTCATCAGTTTTGAAAAGGTTCCACATATTTAATAAATTCAAGCATACTCTTTTCTTTGCTGATGACGTTATTAGGTAAATTAAACTGTTGACCCAATTGCAATATGACTTTGGCTTTTTCTGGAATCTCAGTATCATTGAGATTTATTAGCCATTGTTCGTTTATACCCATTATTGCAAAAATTGTTTTAAATCTGTCTGGATAAATATTAATATTGTATGTTGTTTGTCGTTCATTGGCCGTAATATCTTTGGTTGAAATTTTCTTTAACTTCAACGGTGCACTTAGGGATACTTTAGTATCCCTAGGATACTTTAGTATCGTCTCAATTCATCTCAGAGTCTAACGAATGCATTATGTTATAGTTATATTTTTAATTTTCATTCTTTCTCTAAACCTATGACTAGCTCGCAGGTTTTTAATTTTATTATTAATCCTTTCTTGTTCCTTTCGTCAAATTCTATTAAAATTGGTTTCTTGTCTACAAAAGAAAGAATTGAATATGTTAAATGGTAGAATTTTTCTCTATCTGTCTATACATGTTAAACATTTCAAATTTTACGTGTTTAAAATGTTTATATGCGTCTTGTAATTCTACCCGTAGATATTTGAATATAAAATTGCGTTTAAGTTTGTCAATTCTTTCTTTTGAAGAATGAAACAGATTATTATTTTCATTTCGTATAAATTTAAACATATGATTAGGGATTAGACTTTCCTTCAGACACGTTTTTAAAAAATGAAATCTTATTCTTATATTAATATTCGTCCTATACGTAATATACGTTCTTATACATTTCTTTAATAGCAAGCATGAATGAAATCCGAAATTAAATTTAATGAAGTCGAAAAAATTCCTTATATTACACATGTTAATGCCCGTGTGATCAAAATATATAATTAAAACGAACAATAATAATTAAATATCACAAACAATATCTTGTGCTGTGGTTTTATGTTCTTCTTTTCATAAGTTTTGATTTATAAACCACGTTCGTTTTAATTATATAAACAAATAAAATTAAAAAAAATTAATTTCGTATCCTTTATAATATTTCTACGATGTTTTATTCAACATTTCATTAATTTAGCGGAATCTCTCCAAATTTATAATTATAATATTTTGTCTCTCCAACAAAATTATAAATATTAATCAGTGATCACACAACATAGGTTGGAAACACAGTCATGATTTTGAATGAGAGAATATAAAAATCTTGAAAAAAAATGAAATAAGAGATTCATATCCTAAACATTCAATTGCAAAAAAATAGCTTGAATTTATAATCAGATACAGAATTTTTGCACCACTCGTAAGTGAGCATTTTAAAAAGATTTAAATAGTGACTTTGTGTACTTGTCTTTAACTGATATTGTTTTGTTTTTAAAAATTGATATTATATCAGGTTGACTCATCATAACGTATTATTCTCTATGGACGTGGCTCGCAGAATAGAATTTGACGGTCATTAGTTGTCTGACTCCCGTTGGAATAATTTTATATCATATGTCATAATTTTATATCATATAATGTGATAACTAAATATTATATTTCTTGTTATCATTCCTTTGAATAAATAGATTTCCTACACTTAGAATAACGAATTGTAATCTGTGGAGAATGAGGGTGAATAGTATAATAGTGACGGTTCTAACCCAGGTCCTCTGAGGAGAGCGCGGGGCGCGAGGGATACTCGTAGGTGCAGGGGAGAAGGCGCGGGGGGCACTGGTAGATGCGGAGGTTACTGGTAGGCGCGGGGAAGGGAGGGGAGGCGCGAGAAGTCCCGGCGCTATCGGTATTTACTGATATGATGAGTCCCAGCGCTATCGGTGTTTACTGATATGATGATACATATCGCCATGTTGTGATGTCACGTATTATTGGGACCGCCGCAACCGCTGCCACCCAACACTCCATCGCCGCAGATGCTGCCGCCACCGCCGTCACCTCACACCCCGCCGCAGGCACCAGCGCCACCGCCGTCGCCGCAGATCCCACGTCCACCCTAAAGTACGTTTCGAGCTGTCGCCGCGGACCTCGCGTCTATCCCAAAAATGCGTTGCGGGGTCACCGTCGCCACCCCATCTCAAAAATGCGTCACGGTACTGTAACGTGGACTTTTGTCTAGGAGATCGGTGGCACATCATCGATGTATCAGCTGCTATGCAAAGCGCCTTCAATGAGAGGTAGATGATGAAATCATACTGCATTCAGTTCTTTCTTTCAAGGTCAGAAACATTGATAATGATATTTATCTAGGAAGAACCGTGAGATCGGGTGACACGTCGCGATGCGTTAAGAAAGAGAAACCGATAACGATATTTTTTGTAAGAAGAGATCGGTGATACGTCACCGATGCTGCAACCCAATAGGGAGGGTAGACAAAGGGACAAAGAAGTCGCAAATAAAATATATAATGGGTCATGAGCGCGCAGCATCTCAGTTGACATTTTTAAAAATTACCGAATCGCAATAAGTGTAATGCGAAAAGTATGGCTGACATCATGCAGACATTGAGGACATGGATAATATTTGAAGCATAGGAAATAGAATTTGAGGACATAATGAACGATGTAGAGTTCGAGAATATCGGTAACATTGAGGACAGAGTCGACGTAGCAGAATATATTAGAAATGTGGATGAGGAACAGTTCGCGAATATTAGAGACAAAATGTTTGATGAAGTGGAAGTAGATTTTGAGAATATAATGGATTAAGAGTCGTCTGACGAAGAAATGCTATCTGACGATAGTAGATATGCTAGTGATATGAGCGAATATGAAATGGATCGCGTAGAAAAATTCGTGTTGTCTCCAGAAATTCATACATTGAATGCTCGTACTAAGCACTGTGTGATCCACAATTATTATACAACGGGTGATTCTTTAACCGTGCATATCATGCATGATTCGTATAGCTGACATTAACGCTGGAGGAATGTATCACGTCAGGGTGCATGAGACCGATTCTTTCGGTAGGCTAGATGGCAGGTCGAATTGCAGACTACCTTTGTACATTATATTCTCGTGTAGCATGTGCCCACTTTGCACACATTAAAAAAAAACATGGAAAACCACAAGCGAGTGGAACGCGAACTGCTGGAGTGTGGCCAGGTCGCTACTCTGGTGGAGTGTTTCTCGTGGCTGCAACGATGCGACGAATGCATCGAGCAGCTCGAAGAACTTGTTGTGCCAAGCGTCCGCGCCTCATCATTGGATACAGACAATTCGCGATGGCGAGGATCGCGCGACTCGCGGGTGCAAAGTTGGAATTGGAACGACGTTTCGTGCACATTGGGGGCGAGTACGCGAGTGGCGAATACGCGAATGGCAACGAACGATCTCTTGTCTGGCGAGAGGTCGACGCCGCGCTTGAGAGTCGTATATTGACATTGCGGTGATAAACTCTAATCACATCGAGCCGCGGCGTTTTTTAGAAGACGCTGGCGATGTAGTGCTCGAGCGAGTGCGAGACACTGTAGAAAGACACGGCAGGTTAAAAGTGAACACCGCGTTCAATGGCGAGTTTGAGACGAAGGATAAACGTGCTAATAAGAGCATAATTACAAAGAACAGCGAGATATATCGTTGCACCGATATGCGCGAGTGGTACGAGCGACACGTCGTCGACACTCCTATCCTAGCATTGCTCGAAGAATTCCAGGAACGCGACAGCGGGTGGGCATCGTTGCGAATCCTCAATTTAGTAGTGAATGTAAATAAGCATAATCCAATGCACACGGGATATCACATCGAAGTGCCGCGAGAAATAGCGACGAAACGAGCGATAATCAGTGTTTATTCGACGGACAATGCATGTTTCGCGTGGTCAATGATCGCCGCTCTGTACCCCGCGAGACATATAAATCGGGAATCATCATATCCGTATTACATCGCAGTATTAAATCTCGCAAGTATCGAATTTCCAATGACATTAAAAGACATTCCGAAATTCGAACGGTTGAACGCGGTATCGATCAATGTGTACAGCATCGAAAATAGACAGGTCTTTCCTCTGCGGCTCACTAATGAGAAGAAGGAGAAGCATGTCAATCTCCTGTACTTATAACATTCACGCAACGACAACATTAGACACTTTGCGTGGATAAAAAATCTATCCCGCCTTGTAAGATCACATATTACTGGGAACGAGAGCAGGAAATATTTTTGTGATCGGTAAATATAATAAAAATAGTCAATAAAAACAATAAAAAGAAATAAAAAAAATGATTTCTTTATTATTTGCAAATGCCTTCATTACTTCAGTTCGTGCGAAAAATTGCAGTCGCACGAAGTGGACTGCCAGAAGATCAACAACTGCGCCATCCGAGTGTCGAGCGAGGACGACAGGTGGCTCGAACTTGACAATTATAACAATCAAGAACGAGTGCCGTTCATCATCTACGCCGATTTGGAATGCGTCTTATGCAAGACGAAATCCGACAAGGAAGATGCGTCGTCGTACGTGTATCAACAGCATGACGCGTTTAGCATAGACTATTACGTGCGATGTGCGAACGATAACGTTATCGTCGTATCACTTCTGTCGCGATGAAGACTGTATTGCGTGGTTCACGCAACAATTCAATGATTTGGCACATCGCGTGAAAAATATCGTATCCATCAAAGTGCCCATGGAAACGTTATCTAAACAGCAATTGGAGGCGTACCGTAGCGCGTTGTAACATCTGCGAAAAACCATTCGCGCCGGATGACATGCTGGTCCGCGATCATTGTCATCTCACCGGTAGATACCGTGGTCCAGCGCATTCGAATTGTAATTTAAATTATAAAAATTCGTTTTATATTCCAGTCGTATTTCACAATTTATCAAGCTACGACGCGCATTTTATAATTAAGGAAATCGCTACTGTGTATGATGGACATACAGATATACTACCGATAACTAAAGAAAAATATATTTCATTCACTAAATATGTCGATAGCACCAAAGACAAAAATGAAAAAAATTTTCAGAAAAATTGCGTAAAATTAAGATTCATTGATTCTTTCAAATTTTTAAATGCAAGCTTTGATAAATTGGCGTCGTATCTCGACAAAGGTAAATTAAAAATTGTACGTTCCGAATTTCCAACATTATTAGATGAAGAATTTGAATTACTCACACGAAAAGGTGTCTTTCCGTACGAGTACATTGATTGCGTCAAAAAATTGCAGGACACGCGCTTACCACCGCGCGAATTATTTTTCAGTTCGACAGGCGATACAGTATCCGAGAGCGATTACGCTCACTCCGCGAACATCTGGAAGTGATTCTCCATCCGAACGCTCGGCGAGTACAGTGATCTGTACTTGAAAACTGATGTCTTATTATTAGCAGACATTTTCGAAAATTTCCACAATAGTTGCATCGCGAGTTACTGTCTCGATCCCGCACATTATTATACGCCAGGTTTCACGTGGGACGCCATGCTGAAATATACACGAGTAAGATTCGAGTTGCTCACCGACATTGATATGGTCATGTTTAACGAGCGCGGTATACGCGGCGGTCTCAGTCAATGCCCCGACAGATACGCGCAGGCTAATAACTAATATATTCGTTCAATCCATCGAAATCGTCGTCGTACTTGATGTATAATACTACAATGTGAATAATCTATATGGATGGGCGATGTGTCAACCTTTACCATATACCGAATTTCGGTGGGTTGAAGACGCTGCGAACTTTGACGTGAGCGCGATTGCTCCGGATTCACCTACAGTTATATTCTCGAATCGAGATCGATCTCGAATATCCGCAGCATCTACACGACCAATACACTGACGTATCTTTTTGTCCAACGCGCGATAAACCGCTTGGCAAGCGCGAAGATAAACTTCTAACGACGTTGTACGATAAGCAGCGTCATCCATTATCGCAATCTGCAGCAATGTATTCGTCACGGTCTTCGCGTAATAGATCCATCGAACTATAATTCGCTCAATTTCCATGGCTCTGCGATTACATTGATTGAACTCAATACACAATTTAGAACGCTCGCGAAAAAAGATTTCGAAAAAAATTTGTATAAACTAATGAACAACGCGATATTCGGTTAAGAACCATGGAGAATGTGCGCAACCACGTTGATGTAAAATTAATAACAAAATGGGACGGACGGTAGGCGCAGAGGTAATGATCGTGAAATTGAATTTTCACAGCCGCCAGCGTCTTTGCGGAAAATTTGATCGCCGTCGAAATGCGCAAACTCGAGGTGAAGTTCAACAAGCCGATTTACGTGGATATGTGCAATCCACTTCTTGACATATCGAAAGTCTGTTTGTACGAATTTCACAACGAGTACATGTTATCGATGTATCACGACAAATGCAGGATCATGTACACCGACACGGATAATCTCATTTACTATATAGAATGCGAACAATGTTTACGAGACTATGAAACGCGATATCGCTAGATTCGACACGAGCGATTATAGCAGACAACGTATACGGTATGCCTCTCGTGAACAAAAAGTACTCGGCCTGATGAAGGATGAGAACAACGATGTATTAATGACTGAATTTGTTGGACTTAGAGCGAAGATGTACGCGGTGAGAGTAGATGGCAAGAAGGACATTAAAAAGGCGAAAGGCATAAAGAATAACGTCATAGCGCGAACGATAATGTTCGACGATTACACACGGTGTTTGAATGAAAAGATTAAAATGACGCCATCAATCGTGTATATGATCTAAATTACACGAGATGTACACGATATCCGAATCGAAAATTGCTCTGAGTCCATACGATGACAAACGACGTACCGGACGGAGACGTTATGGGGGCATTGGCAGATACCTTTGTAATACAATATATGCATTATATGTATTATATGTGATATATATTGCTATTATATATTACTATTGTAATTTACTTATTTTTTTTATATTTATATAAGTATTATTACTATTTTTTATGTATTACGATTATTGTACTTTCATATAATACATATCGCATGTTTTTAACATTTATATATGTATTATATTATATACTAGTATTCTAATTTACTTTACTTATTTTATGTGTCTCATATTTTTATCATTTAGGCATATTATTATTGTGTATTTTTATTCTTTTGATTTATACTTTACGTATGTTTTTTTTTACATGTATATAAGTATTACTATTATGTATTACTACATATGTATGTATTCTGCTCCATAAATTGTTACAAATAATTATACATTTTGTATACTCCAAAACGAAGATGATGATGATGAATGGGGAGTAATAAAAAAAAATACGTTTATATACCTATATTGATATATTTTTATATGTAGAAAAAAATACACGAAACATTTTATCAAATGACATTGTTTTTGTGTATCTATGAATTGTGCGATCCATCGAATCCCAACCACTTGACGTGCACCTTGTCTCCCTTCCTACGCAGTACTTTCTCCACGAGATACACGTCCGGATGAGTAGTGCGATGAAATTCGTGCTCGTAGAACTCACCAGCGACGGATTTTCCGCGATAGTTCTCGAGTAGATAGGTTACGGGATTGATACGCTGTACTTTAACGATCGTAAACACCTCGGTGGTCCAATTTGGCGTGTAACCCTTCTCAAAAACCGTCTTGTACTTGCTCACGCGTACCGAATCGCCTACTTTGAATTTTGCTGGACCAGCGATTTTTATCACGCTGTACACCGGGTCCAAGAGTCTTTCGGCGATCGCGGGAGTTACGTTGGTGGGTCGCATGCCGATAGTGCGATGCTTGCGCGCGTTGTAATCTGATACGAGACGCGGCAATTTGTCGATCCACTTGTAATTGAGTGTAAACATCTTCCACATGTCGCTTTTGAGCGTACGATTGAGAACCGCTCGACCGTACCGACGCTTTCAACGAATACATGATTAACATCGTGTTTTTTCAAGATTTTCTGCACATCAGCATAGTAAAACTCCTTCCCCATATCCGTTTGTAAATTTTTAGGACATCTTCTACTTGCTCGAATTATCTCAACAATAGCATCAGTCGTCTCACTTCCACCCTTGCTCTTGAGCAGCCTATGCGTACTTACTCAACACATCGATGACGGAGTATGTAGTGGTGGCCTCTGTTAAAGCTCGAGTACGGATGCATCTCAACGATATCAGCCTGCCATAGATCGTCGTATCCTCGAACTATGACGCGTCTTCGTGGAAAATTTCTTCTCGCCGGAGCATGCAGTTCCTCGACGAGTCGACGTCTCTCGGAGCTAATTTTTCTCTTTTCGCTGGATCTTTTTTTCATGATTCGACGCGTAATACAAAGGACAAAAGTATTTTTTTTTTCGCTGACGCCACTCGACTGACTCGTTGATACGCGATTTAATTTATAATAAGACCGGCTTCGCCGAAGTTCCTCGATAGCATCTCGTTGTCGTGAGCGTTGTTGCCCGCTCGATGCGAAGCGTCGAGCAATCGTAGACGATTCACCAGCTCGTTGGGATCGTCCCAATGCACGTAATCGATCGCGTTCAACGTTATTGAGTGAGGTAATCCCTTTCCAGATTTCTTCTTCTGTTTCTTGGGTGTGATCGACATCAACGGCGCGATTACGTATTTGTACTTGTATCCCCTGTTGATCAATCAGCCCTGCGAATGATGCTTGTGTTTGTGCGCATTCGTCGCCAGCAGCATGCTCTTGTACTTGTTCATATCGTCTTCCGTGTAAAGGAGATCGTTGGGAATTCTTTTGAAAATTAACTTGTAAAGATCGGGTGAACCGGTGTATTGTACGCCGTCGATAATTATGTTGTCCACATCATCCACGTCGAAACATTTATTGCCAAACATCAATCCATCCTTGTGTAGGTAAACGCCGTATATTTCCCATTTTTCTTTTTATCTTGCGCCCCTCCCAGGACAGCCTCGACGTACTTTTGACCCAGCGGACCCAAGCCGGCTTGCAACGTCTCTCGACCTTCTGACGTTTGCAATCGATTTTGAACCTTTGTTGCTAGCGTGTCGTCCGCCGTTTCGAAAACGTTATTCAACGATTCTATCGTCGGTACGATCATACGCGGAGTGGAGGTGTTC
>NW_011627320.1:110383-137324 GCF_000204515.1 Acromyrmex echinatior | reverse complement strand
TCTGTACACACTGCCGTACGAAAGCTTTCTATATGTCGAGGTGGTCGAGGTGGTCCAACAAAGTGGTCCAGGGTGCTCATGTGGCATTGGGAAATAATTGTCGCGTTCATATTCGATGAAATTCGATATGAACTCAATGGTGTGGAGATTGACCGTAACAGAAATGTGGGCATAATTAGCACGCTCAAAAACTATGTAACAGTGTCATTCGACAGAAACGTGATTCTACGGAATGCCGGCTGGGATGCGCAGATTACTGCAGCCGGATACTTTAATTTCTGTGTACCGCTCTATGTACTGCTGGGATTTTTCGAAGATTACTAACGCGTGGTGATCAACGCTCATCACGAGTTGATTTTAATACGAACGCGCAATGACAACAATTGTCTTACGGGAGATCCAGCGATACAGCCAACGCTTGAATTATTCAAAGTACAGTGGCGAATGCCGCACGTGTTATTGAGCGAGATAAATAAGCTGTCGATGCTGCGCGCTTTGGAGAGCGGACGATATCTGAGCATGGCTTTTCGCTTGTGGAATTTGTACGAATTTCCGCTCTTGCAGAGCACAACCAAACGTTCGTGGGCCATCAAGACGGCTACTCAGCTCGAGAAACCGCGCTACGTTATTTTCGTTATGCAAACAGGTCGAAAAAACGTCATGTCCGAGGATGTAAGTCGATTCGACTGCAAATTAACTAACGAAACTTTACCTGAATTCGAAATGTTATCCGTACCATGACTTGAATCTGGATTTTGACAAAAACAGATGTGCGATTCTGTACGCGCGTTTTTGCAAGGGCTACTACGGATACGAGTATTTCGAGTCGAGTCTCACCTTTACAACTTTTTTATGTAATGGTTCATTCGTGATCATCGATTGCTCTCGACAGAATGAATCAGTCAAGAGTGGCATCGTGGATTAGACTTTGAATGTAAAGAGGATGTGCAAATACAACTTGCAAATACAATAGCCTATTGTCTCATCATACACGTTCGCGTGGTTCAGTATAATCCATTGACCAACGTTGTGCGCAAAATCTCCTAAGATGCACCTCTGACACAGAAAATGATCTACGATACGTCGCAATCGACCGCAATCAACCGCAGTCTTCTCGACAACATGCTCGTGCCAACGTTCGTGGATCTGCAAGGATTCATTGTTAACAAGAAATTTATCGTTAAGGAAGTGGCGGTGCTGAAACAGGGGATCATTCTCACACATTACATTTTTACAAGTTCCGTGCCATGGAAATTTTTGACTAGATCCGGTAGGCCTTGTGCTTCCTGGTTGACTGCTTATCACCATGGATGCGATGGGATGGTCCCATACAACAAGGCGAAACGTCTGATCACAGCAGCTGTATTTGAAGATGATCGTGTACGTTAAGGGACGCGAAAAACGAACGGGGCTGTGGAACTTGCTTTTGGACAATGAGCGAGAACGCATGTGCATCAAAACCTTGGATGTAGTTTACAAAGACATGGAATCTTTAACCAAGCTGGATGTTGCTAATATTATGCGATGTGGACAACATGTTCAGAATTGCGCGTTACAAAATGTATTGAAAATATATAATTGGTGGTTGCAAAAAAATTTTTTAAATAAAAATACGTTAACGTATTTATTACGTATTTCTTTTTTCCCTTCCTTTGTAATACATGTACTCGTATGTATAAACGTATATGTATGAACCTATATATATGAATGTATATGTATGAACGTATATGTATGAACACATATGTACGTATGTACGTATGTATGTATGTATGTATGTATGTATGTATGTATGTATGTATGTATGTATGTATGTATGTATGTATCCAAAAACATTAACGCTTCTGTTAAACGTGTCGCGACATGTCCGATCTGACAGTACACATATGCAATGTATTATATATAAGCAGTGTATTAGACTTTTTTCATTCAATCGTAAGTTACGAGTGTTAAGACATGGACCGAGTAAAAGAATATATACGCCGAAAATCAATCGAGCGAAAGGGGTACTGTCCGTTGTCGCCAAGTCCACCACCATCGATGGAAAAAGCGATATATTGGGAATGTCCTGAAGGAAAGGCGTGCTCATCACCAACATCATCGAAATGTCATTGAAATATAAATCATAAAGTATAAGCATTAATAAACTCGCGAACAAAAAAAATATGTAGAAAGACACGATAAACGTTTTGCGACATGTTCGCAATTCTTAGAAAGAGAGAGGAGAGTTATCCCCTCTTCGATTCTAGAAGTTTTATATATAATACATCGCAATTTACGAGGGTGCAATTAGTCTTGCGATACTCGCTTATACGAATGGTTGAAAAAAAAATGTACTTCGCTGAAGACAGCAACGCATCGTACGAAACGAAGAAGGACTGCAGTAACATGTTTTAACATTCTATACACAAAAGAAACGTTTTTAACATTAAGTATGTACACAGTATGGAGCATCGCAAGGTGTGTTTATTGCGCAGACGTTACGATCTGATGACTACGGGCTACAAATTTTTGGAAATTGGAATCAACATTGGTCCACCGAGTTACATGGAGATCGCCCTGGGAGATCATCGCGGACATGAACTGTTGCTGTCTCTCGAAACGTGGAAGGGTCTCTACGAGCAGCGATGGAATGTTTACAAGATGCTGCGAAACAAATACAAGGACAATTTTATAAGTGTTGGACCGCTAACTGTCAGCTTTTGCATGCTGAACGATGCTACGCTCGTATGTCTCAATTCTTCGTTCGTACGCATGATGATGACCAAAACGACGATACGACATATATTTGAGTTTGACGGATGTATCGATGTAACGTTCGAACGATTAACCCCACTCGTCGATATGATTGATATCAATATACGCGATTCTCCAACATCGCGTCCAAAAACGCTATACGCGATAGTGATATCTTTAACAAACATCAACTCATCGATTGCAAGCTATTGACTTTAGTTTTTTAACGTACAAAAAAGAAACGATGTAATAATATGTGAAAAAAAAAATTTCCATCCATCCATCCATTCATCCTATATCTCGACGCGCTATATCGATAACTTTTCGTGACGGCACTTATGATCTAAAGTGTTTTATATACAGCTGCTCCCCTATAGATCCTAGGCAGGTTTGCTTCTCAACGGCGAAGATCGATTCTCAACGTCAGTCTTTGTTCTGCTTTGTCCGCGTGCAAGACGTGTTATAACGTGAGCGATATTTTTTTTTCCCAACGTGCAATAATATTCTACCATTTAGCGTTAATGATAGAATATTGTTGCACATTTTCTGTGATTAAGTGAAGTGATAATTTTTTTTTTACAGCTATAACATGCAAAAGGAACAAAAAAGTTGAGGAGACTGCCTCCTCTTCCTCCTCTTTCTTAGAGGAGATTCAGAGTAATATCATAGTTGATCTCACTCAATTACATGTAGATCAATTAGGACTATTCCATCGCCTCATCGAGATTGCCGATGGTGCCGATCTCAAGCATGTGCGCATTAATAGAATTGCATTCAACCACTTCATCGACAATCTCGATGAGGCTGTGGAGGAAGAGGAATAAGAATTCAGCGGAAGAGGAGGAGGAAGAGGAGGAGGAGGAAGAAGAGGAGGAGGAAGAGGAGGAGGAGGCGGTGGAGGAAGAAGAAGAGGAAGAGAAGGAGGAGGCGGTGGAGGAAGAAGAAGAGGAAGAGGAATAAGAATTCAGCGGAGGATGAAACGCACTTTATTTAGAATGGACGCGGGGCGTAGAATGTCTACGATGGCGGCGGTGGCGCTGGCGCCTGCGGCGGGGTATGGGGTGACGGCGATGGCGCCGACGCTGACGTTGACGCCTGCGGCATCATATCGGTAAACACCGATAGCGCTGGGATTCATCATATCAGTAAACACCGATAGCGCCGGGACTTCCCGCGCCTCCCCTCCCTTCTCCGCGCCTACCAGTACTCCTCACGCCTTCTCCTCCGCGCCTATGAGTATTTCCCGTGCTCCGCGCTCCCCTCAGAGGACCTGGGTTAGAATCGTCACTATTATACTACTAGAGTGAGTGATACAATACATTAAAAACATAACGATATTATATTGCATAATTTGTTCTCTAGTCAGTCACTTGGCTTTTTAACAGAGAGACTTACGGCTTCTCCATCAGAAAGTAGGGAAATGCTCATCCTCAGTCGTACATAGATTTGATTTCCAACATTGTCATAACATTATTGTCAAGACATCTACGATAGTATTTAACGATAACTAGACTAGTATTTAACGATTCGCTGATGATGATTTGAAGAAAACCGAAACGTACGACTAATACCATATAGTACAGATAATTATTGTACATTTATATCTTATGTAGATATTTATTGTTAATTATAGAAATTTGCGCACCATCCGCACCTATCCGTGCTGTGTATATGCTTTTATTGTCCATGTATTTTGTTGTATTTTTTAATTTTGAGAGCCCGATTAATATTTATAATTTTATTTTATGTTATAGTTTAATGTCTTAATAAACTTTCATCTTATTTTTAAGCTCGTATTTGATCTATCTTCTTATTCATTTGTATTTACATATTTGAGGAAGAAAAATCATATAAAAAATTAAGTTTCTAAATTGATTTTCAACTTATAAAAAGTCAAATAGTCGAATTTCCTTAAGGGCATACATTTGATATCATTTAGAGTATTTCTGTCAAAATTCATAACAATTGGACGTCTGACGTTTTCGGAAGTTTATTTTCTATATCTAAAATAAATTTATATGATAAATACTGTTAAGACTTTCGCGCCTTTTCCTGGCTCCTTCGAAATGCACACGAGAGCGTACTTGAGAAACGGCGGAATTAAAATTGAAGGAAAGTGCAGGCCTTCTAACAAAAATCCTTACACGCTCGAGCGAATCGCGACAATATTGGGCGCCAAATGTGCTCTAAGGCGACGTCAATTGCACGAATACTAAGAATCGCGAACAACACGAAAACTCCGAAATTCTAAGAGAATATCACTAAAATCGAAAAGATTCACTCGCGTTAGAGTTAGCTCTACTAAGTGGTTAGCTCTACCTAACGGCAGAGAGACTGGGTGTTTATGTGAGGCCCGTTTCTGCGGAAGGATGAATGGGATATTTGAGGACAAAAAGACCGATTAAAGCAAGGGTTATTAATGTAACAAATACGAGCGCGTTTATTATAATATATTAAAAGTAATTATGCAAGGGGGATTCTGGGCCACGGATACAGCCGCCTGGCTGTCACCTGGATGGCATTGCGGTCGCAAGAGAAACTCGTTGGAGGGGGGGGGGGGGGGGGGAGGGGGGATAGGGCGAGGGAACGCGAAAAAAAAGAAGTAAAAATGTAAAAATGCAAAATGTAAAATGCTTATCTGATAATCATCCCCCGCTACCTCTGCAGCCGCCACCTAATCATCCTCCTCTTGATCCACCTTTCTCATCCATTCAATCACTTCAGCCCAAGCGGCAATCTCTGGCGCCTTTGCCTCCTCTTCAGCCTCTGCTGCCACTGCAGCAAAGTGTTACACAAAAGTGTAATATAATAATTTTTCCTCATAAGTTAAATCGAAGAAGTCGAGCATAAACTCGATCAATTCGTCACTCGTACAAAATGTGAAATTAATAATCGGAGGCTTTCGTCGAGTTCATGCTGGACTTCCTTCTCCTTTTCGGTGGGAGCATCCTCGACAGAGACATTCTCCTCCTCAATTTCGCCGGTCTCCATGAGAGGGACATCCTCTTTCCCCTCCTCATCATTTTTTTTCAAATTTATAAGGCTCTCTGAATTTTACTTTATCACATACCGTTTTAAATACAACTGATGAATCCGCGCGCGGACAAGACGTAGACAACTTCTTCTCCTTCTTCTCTTTTAATTGGCCTCGCAGCTGAACTGACTGGACTTGGCCATTGATAACTTTCGAAATATAAACGAAGGTAAATTGAATGCAAAGCACCGGCCACCTCGAACCGGCGAATAGAGTTCTAAAAAAGATGATGTAATTTAAACGAAAATGGCGAGGCCCTTCCCCCCCAAATACTGAACGCCTGTGGCTACGACACTTCCGCGCCACACGACCGCGCGCCGAGATGAATAAAGGGACTTCGGATAATGTAATGCAATGGCGCTGTCAAAGCCGACAACGCTTTTCAAAATTTTATTTCAAACCATTCGAGGTGATATAACACCCGAGACGAGAGTGAACACGTCTGACCTCGCTTGAATAGTCCCACGAGACTAAAGACGTGGACAAGACTGACGCTGAAAAGCAGTCAGTTCTTCGCTGTAGAAAGGCGAGACTACTCGAGATTTATCTATGGCAGTCAATATAGAACAAAGTAAATCAAAAGTGTTGCCGCGAGAAGATCGACATAATAAGTTCTGAGGCAGTTGCCTTTGTTGTGCATAGAGCATCCGACTGTCAAATGTTACCGTCATACGAATTGAGATATTGAGCAGCGCCGCCGCCACTGCCGCAGCCGTACGCTCTATTTCATATATTTGCCATATACTTACCATTTTTCTCTCGATATATTATGCCGCCCGTTGCGACTCATATGCATCCTATAGTTATGATCTTTTCTCTCATTACACTTCCTATGTGACTCCTTTTACTTATTCTTATACGCAAAATGTATACATATACATATATATTTTTTATTTCTATTGTATTTATTTGATTATATTCTAATAATGCTTTGAAAGCGAGCGCAGCGATATTGTCAGACGCGATGACATATATCATCGCGATGATGCTATCGGCACATGTAATATGATATCACAAAGAAGGTAGAAAGGAAAAGAACGAATAAATGTCGTAAAGAGGGAAGGAATGAATTTCAAATATGTCTTGCTGAGACATACAGTTTAAATATTCGTTTATTTTTCATATACTATACATTATCATTCATAGTGTAATAATTCACATATTTAATATGTAATTTTTATCATAAATCTTACATTAGGTGTTTGTCGCATCATATTTGTTATTTGTCTCGCGATGATATCAATGTAATTTAATACAACAAAAATTGCAATTTCGCAAGTGTCGACAACTTTATTAGATTTAGCGTAATCAATATTTTTTTCAAAGACGCGACAAGTCACAACATGTCACGACATGTTTCGCGGTAACATCATCAATGCGATTTGACATAAATGCGACGTTGCCAAATAGCATATATGTCATGTAATCAGATTTTTCACCAACAATCAACATGGTACAACATGTCACAACATGTTCGAACAGTGACATTATTATCAATATAATGTGATACAAATGTCACGTGACCAAGTAAATGATATAAAATGAGAAGATTTAGACGCGTCATTAGTTAACACAAGCGATAATATGGAGCGCGATTTGATAGAGCAAGCGGCCCAGTTGAATACCAGAGAAAAGTACGTCGCATGGGAACAACAATGTGACGAGCTCATAGAAACTGGAAGAGCAGAGTTGTCAAACGCCCACGATTGTCGATCGGCAAGAAACAATCAGTGACCGCAGTGTATTGTGAGGTTCGAGAGTTTGAAGGATTCGGTGCGTGGACGATTCGTACATATAGATACCGGATATGAACTTCGATGGCGCAAGATCGAAACAGTGTTCGAGAGCTGTATGTTGACAGGCGCGATGATAATTCTAATCACATCGAGCCGCAACGATTTTTGGAAGACGCTAGCAGTGCAGTGTTAGAACGAGCGAGACACTGTAGGAAGTGTGAAAGTGAACACAGAGTTCAATGGTGAGTTTGTAG
The DNA here is from genome assembly GCF_000204515.1 of Acromyrmex echinatior. Next base: position 129,567 of record NW_011627320.1, on the reverse strand, counting down.
CGGGCGATAAACGCACCAATAAAAGTATCGCTACCTGAAATTTTGAACTCTTTCGAACAATAAATGTGCGCGAGTGGTACGAGCGATACGTCATCGAACCCATCTTGGCATCACTGGATGAATTTCAGGAACGCGACAGCGGGTAGGCATTGTCGCGAATTTTCAGTTTTGTAGTGAATGTGAATAAGCACAATCCTTTGCGTGCATGGAATGTGTTCGAGATGCCGCGAGAAATTATACTTAAGAAAACGGTGATCAGTGTGACGGACAATGCGTGTTTCACGTGGTCGGTGATAGTCGCTCTATACCCGGTTAAAAGTTATGTGGATAGGAAATCATTATCCGCATTATACTATTACATTATATTATTACGACAGTATTAAATCTCGCGCGTATCGAGTTTCCGATAACGTTCAAAGACATTAAAAATTCGAACATTTGAACGCGGTGTCGATCAATGTATATAGTATTGAAAATAAGCAGATCCTTCCTCTATAGGCGATAAAAAGGAGAAACACATCAATCTTCTGTACAAGATCCACGCGACGATAGCATTAGCCACTTTACGTGGATTAAGAACCTGTTACGTCTCGTGAGATTACAGATTACTGGGCAAAAGATCAAGAAATATTTCTGCGACTGGTAAGTATAATAACAAAAGCAGTAGTAAAACTGCTTCCAGGCCAGTTCTAACCCACTATGTATTATGCGTATACGTATATGTATACGATTTGTATGTGTGTGTGTGTGAGGGAGTCAGGGAGGAGGAAGTGCTTCACAGACGTTGGGAAGGGAGAAGCGCGTCACCAGGTAGAGGGAGAAGAGTTTGTTTCTTTTCTTTCTGTCACCTGTTGCGTTCTCTCTTTAACCTATTGTCCTCTCTCTCTCTTACCCACTGTCGGACGTAGTTCTCTCAGTCTCACCCGTTGCAGTCCTATACTTATTTGCGCTCTTTCCTACATTGTCTTTTCTTCTTGCACGTGATTTAATTAAATAGATATGGTATTTACGATTTTTAATGATACGACTTAGAAACTAATTATGATAATATTTTAAAAAATTTTTAATGATATAACCTAGTAAACTAATAATGATATTTTTTTTTATCAATGTAATACAAATAGCCAAGCGCGCTTTCTTATTGACTAATTCAATAATATTACGAAGATATAAAGAATAAGTGACGAAGATATTACGGGTAAAATAATTTTAGAAGAAAAGAATTTTTTAATATACATTTATTTATTTTGTAAATATGTACAATATAATCTAAACCATAAACTATTAGTTCACATTCTATAATAGAATTTTTATCATAAATTTTGTACAAAATGTTTGCAGCATCGCTTTTATTAGTAATATAATTTAGTCTTAAAAATGATACAAAATATTCGAATTTTTTACTAATACCATGCGTATATTTGACTCAGTTCATAGAATACATGCAACACATTGCTCAAGTTCAAATAAGAAAAGCACAGTTGATGGTTTCATGTACGAACATGCGCCACTTAATGTTAACTTTGTTGTAATGCGTATACGTCAAACTCTCGGGCCGACACACAGATATATGCGACATACACAATGCGAGTGAACAGCGATCTTCTTTATGTTAACGATCACGCGGTGGATCAGAGGAAATTTTGGCGCCTATGATCTCACATTCCCGCGGCTTTCAATCGCTTATCGCGTCGTAAAGACTCCGCATTCTTTGTCAGTCGTCGTCAAAGGATTGGCGGTTCTAGTGATCTCACGATCGCCGAGGAAAATAAATTTCACACATCTTCGGAAAACGAATCCGAGATGAGAAATCACGATATTCACGCACTCTTCTTGCGACCACCAAACGGATTGCTCAGAATCCTCTCGATTCGTGCGCATCTACCAATGTTAGCGATAGTAACGTTTCTGTGCTTAGTGCAATTTTTAATTACATAAACAGTATTATAATAAATCTTGTACTCTCTTATAAAAAATACAATTGTGATTGTTTATTCTCAAAAACGCAAATACAAGAGCCTAAGGTCTTGTGCTGACGTACAGATACTTTGTACAGATACTCTACATTTACGTTATTCGTATCATATATTTTAACAAATTTCGCATTTAGCTCTTGAATTGATGATGATGATGATGGAACTGTTGACTGCATTAATCGCTCGATATTTGCATGCCTCTCGATAAATGCCTTCCACGTGACATGAGGTTGAATATGAACATGCGGTTGCTTTAATTGTCGCCAATCGCAATTTACATATGAGATATAGACACAACGACCCCAATGTCTAGGGACTTGTACGCTATCAATGCATATTTGCTCATTAAGATACGATGTATGTAGCGAAGTTTCGAAAATGTACTAGACGATGTTTGACAAAAAGGCGCTGTAAAAAAAAAGAAAACATGTAAATAGATCTTACAAAAATACATAACGTATAATGAGATAAACAAACATTTTATATAAAGATTATGTGTTTCGCGGACACGAGTTTCCTCCGTGTCCAGATCCATTCTTCGAATGCCAATGTTTCGTGAACCTTGCAGTCCAGTTCATTAGGGCGAGGAGCAGCCTGATAGGATCTTTTCGTATGATTATGTGTCAGAGATTGTTGTCTTATTTGCATGTTTATTGATTGTTTTGATTATACCTTTTTTGTCGTTTTTCTGTAAGGCTAATTTTAAGTGATTGAGTTCTGTCTGTAGATGTTCTTTGTCAGAGATGGTGAAAGCTCCATGTACAAGTGAATTGATTGCAGACTGTTTTTGTGCTGAGTGGTACGACTCGGCATGTAGTATCTATCTGTGTGTGTTGATTTTCTATACACTTAATGGCCTAAGGTATCGTCAGCTTTCTTAGAGACAAGAACATCTAGCAAGGGGAGTTTTCCGTTTTCCTCTATGTCTATAGTAAAGTGGATATTTGGATGTTAATTGTTGAGGAAAATAAGGAATTTACGGAGTTCGGCTCTGCCGTGTTTCCATATCACGAATGTGTTGTCTACATAACGGAACCGAACTTCTGGTTTTTTGAGTGTTTTCTTGAAAGTCTCTTTCTCAAAATGAAGATGTTGGCGATTACAGGAGAAATAGGAGAGTCCATTGCCGCTCCTGAAGTTTGTTCATAAAATTGGTTGTTATAGGAGAAGTAAGTGGTTGTTAAGTAGTGCTCTATTAGCGGGATGAGGTTGGAAGGGACTTTATGTGAGGGCTTTTATTATGTTTAATGTGTCTTTTATTGGAAGTTGTGTAAAAAGGGATTCTACGTCAAAATTTACAAGCAAATCTGTGGAACATAGTTGAATTTTTTGGATCTTTTGAAGTCTGTTGAGTTAGTTATGTGTGATTCGGATTTTCCAGTGAGGGGTTGTAGTGTTTGTGCTAGGAAGCGGGATAAGTTGTCCGCGATTATCGATTGGAGTTAAACAATCGTTTATTGCTCGTATCACGCGACTCAAAAATTGAAAGAGACAGGTGCGTGAACGTTTTCGTGCAAGTGGGTGCTAAACACAGCGCTGGACTTCGATGGCGCGAGATTGATACGATGTTCGAAAGCCATATATTGATCGGTGCTGTGATAAATTTTGAACACATCGAACTTCGCCAATTCCTCGAAGATGCGAGAAATAGTGTTTGAGCGTATGCAAAATGTTATTCAGAGGCATGATAATATTAAAGGCATGATAAGATAAATACAGTGTTTAATGGTTAATGGTGATAAACGTGCAAATAAAAATGTGAGCACGAGAAATTATAAACTCTTCCATTTATTTGATTTACATGAGTGGTACACGTCGCATGTCGTCGAGTCTATCCTGATATGGCTAGAGGAATTCCAGGAGCGCGATAATGGACGCTGTCGCGTACTGAATTTAACAGTAAACAAGTACAATCCTCTGCATACGGGATGTCACATCGAACTCTCGTGAGAAATTAAAATGAAGAGAGCTATGATTAATGTGCAATTCCTAGGCAACGCGTGCTTCGCGTGGTCGATGGTTGCTGCGCTACATCCAGTTAAAAAAACGTATGGAGCGAGTCATCATATCTGCATTACACGACTGTAATGAATCTTTAAGACATTGTGTGCCCAATGACGCTAAATCAAATTAAAAAATTTGAAAATCTCAATGTGTACTGCATCGAGAACCAGAAAAAAATAACGATCCTTCCATTACGACTCACCGATATGAAAAGAAATAAGCACGTCAATCTATTGTACATGCAGAATCCGCAAGATGATAACATGAAGCATTTCGCGTTGATCAAGGATTTGTCCCGCCTCTTGAGCTCGCAACTCAGCAAAAAAGCGCATAAGAAATATTTCTGCGATCGGTACGTATATATTTAATAAAAATTATAATTATTTTTAGCAATATTTCTATAAAAAAAATATATTTATACATTTTTTGTAGATGTTTGCAATATTTTAATAACAAAAACACAAAATTGGAGGCTCACATCATAGACTGTGGAAAATTAAATGACTGCGCGATAAGGTTATGAAGACAACAAATGATTGAGCTTCAATCACATCAGGAAAGAGCAAGTTTCTACACCGTAATCTACTGATTTGGAATATGTATTGAAGAAGACAAATAGAGATTTCAAATCGGCTACCTACAATACCAACGACACAACGTATTCAGCATCGCGCATCGTATTACGCGCATTGTTCGTATGATGACTCATCATCAGTGTATCGTTTTCGCCGCGATATAGATTGCATCGCGTGATTTGCCGAAGAACTCCGAAAACTAGCGCATAGTGTACAATCTTTCGGTCAAGGTTCTCATAACAGATTTTACATGAGATGATCGACAAAAGTTTAACAACGCCACGTACTGCCATGTATGCGAAAAACCGTTCGCGCCAAATGATACACGGATACGCGTATCATTGTCATCTCACCGGGCGATACAGAGGATCCGCATTCAAATTGTAATCTAAATTACAAAGATTCACGTTGCATACTTGTACGAAGGACGCGTCGATCTATTACTGATAACTAAAGAAAAATATATTTCATTTACCAAACACGTCGAGTACCAAGATAAAAATGATTAAAAAACTTGCGTAAAATTACGTTTTATAGATTCTTGTAAATTTCTTGCTTCAAGTTTAGATAAATTAGCATCTTTCCTCAATAAGGATAAACTACGGATACTGCAACGCGAATTTTATAATTTATCCGAAGAAAATTTTAATCTTTTAACATGAAGAGGCATTTTTCCATACGAGTACGTTAACTGCGTTTGATGAAAAAAATTGCAATTGAAATGAACTTACCATCGCGAGAATCATTTTATAGTTTGTTGACAGGCGATATCGTATCCAAAAGCGTAATTACGCTCATGCCACGAATATGTGGCAGCGATTCTCCATTCGAAACCTCGGAATATAGCGACTTGTATCTAAAAACAGATGTTTCGTTGTTGGGCGACGTCTTTTTTTCCGCGATTGCGTCGCGAGTTACGGACTCGACCCCACGTACTATTACACCTTACCGGGCTTCACATAGGATGCCATGTTAAAGATATAGATGTAAAATATGAACTTCTCACCGATATCGACATGGTTATGTTTATCGAGCGTGGTATACGCGCCGATCTGAACCAGTATTCAAACAGATACGCGCGGACCAATGACAAATACATGTCGTCGTACGATCCATCGAAAGCGTCATCATATCTAATATTATGACGTCAACAATCTTGATTGGGCAATATATCAACTATTGCTTTACGTCGATTTTGGATTAACAACATGCAAAATTTACGACTATCGCGATAGATTCATCGACGGGTACGTTCTCGAGGTAAACTTGGAGTACTCACAACATTTCCATGACGTTCACGCGAATTACCATTTTGTCCAACGCGTGATAAACTACCTGATAAGCGAGAAAACAAACTCCTCGCTATGACAAAAAGCGTTACGTGATTCATTATCGCAATCTGCAGCAATGTCAACTCGTCACGGTCTCTACATTACAAAGTTATGTACACTGATCGGATAGTCTTATTTATCACATCTACAATATCATAAAACGCGATATTAACAGATTTGATTATGACTAGCGATTACAACGTGGAATATTCCGCTAACGAACAAAAAAGTTCCTGGCCTGATGAAGGACGAGAACAATGGCGCGATCATGATCGAATTCATAGAGCTTAGAGCGAAAATGTATGCCATGCGTATAGAAGGAAAGAAGGATACGAAAAAAGTAAAAGGCGTTAAGATGTTGTGGCAAGATCCATAATGTTTGAGGATTAAACGCGGTGTTTGAATGACGTAATCGAAATGACGCTCAGGCAGTCATGTATAAGATCGAAACTGCACGAGGTGTACACGATATCAGAAAAGAAAATTGCTCTAAGTCCTCACGACGATAAGCGTATATTGTACGAGATTCTATCGACACACTGCTATGGGGGCATTATAAAACATTATTATAAATTCATTTCTTTTTGTTTTTATATTTTTAATAAAACACATTCGTATATGTTATAATACGCATTTGTATATATTATTGTTTGAGATCGGTAATTCGAAAGAAAAAAACAAGAATTCTTTCAGTCGACCGACATTAATTGTCATTGAACGCATGCATAAATTGAGCTCGTGATTTCATCTCAAGTATGATCTTAATCCTCGTTAAAATCATCGATTCGTCGTTCTTTGTTCTTTTTAAAAACAATTCGTTACACGCAAACAAGTTGTCGTTACCGGCAACGGACAATCGAAGGTTCTAGAACGATTCAATTCGCGCACGCGAGCGCCGCGCTCTGACGAATACGTCACGCGCTATCACCAATCCCACGCACGGATTTTCTGTCGCGCATGACTGTTACGTTGAACGTCGTTAGAAAAGAATCCAAAGCGCCAATCAATTTTGTACACCTAATGCCACGTAATAATTACGATTGTGGCAAATTTTTATTGGATTTTTCCCCAAAAAGAAAGCTCAGGCCGAAAGCAATAAATGCTTCGATCTCGCCGTCCTCTTTCTTACTTGAAAAAGTTCTTAGAGTCTAACAGTTCTTAGAGTTCTTAGAATCATAATCTCGCTTCGTAAAATCGCCGTGCTAACCGCTTAGTGAAATCGCTATAAACCGAATCTTTCGAGAAGTGCCGAGAAAATCGCCGAGATTTTCCATCACCACGATTCCAAACTTAATTTGGAAAAGGTGACCGCATTTAATATTCTGTTAATCTAATATTTAATTAATTATATTTTTTGACTCTGTAACTGATTATATTAAAGAAATTCTTTTGTTAAATTACAAAGAAACTGAGTTCTCTTTACTGTCGTGTATCATACCAGCCGTGTGCCGGTCTCGCACTCGAATCTTTTCGCGCGGTGCGCTCTCGCACAATTATAATATTATGTATAGTATGTATATGTTTGTAGGTATGTACAAATGTATGCATGTACGTATACATGGTCATATGTATGTCCGTATGTATGTATGTATACATGGTCGTATGTATGTACGTATGTATGTACGTATGTATGATGTATGTATGTACGTATATATATATGCATGTATAATATGTATAATACATGTATATGTTTATATTTAATATTTACATAAAGAAAAAAAATTATACAGTTTGTAATAAATTTGTAATAAATTTTATTGTTATAACACACTATCCTTATATATCCAAGAGTTGCGTGAATTATTAAATCCCAGCCATTTCACGTCTTGTCTCCTTTTTTATGTAATAAAATTTTCAATAAGATATACGTTGGAATTAGCGACGTAATGCAACTCATACTCATAGAATCCTCCAGCAATGGGTTTTCCGCGATAATCTTCCAGTAGATACGTATTTTATATAGAATTAGTTTTCTGTACTTTGATGATTCTAAATACCTCCGTGGTCCAATTTAACCGTGTAACCTTTCTCAAAGATCATCTTGAATTTGCTTACATGTACTGAATTACCCACTTTGAATCGTGCGAGTGCGATACCTTTACGCTACTATACACTATACTTGGGAGTTTGTCAGCAATCGTGGAAGTTACGTCAATGAGCCGGTACCGATAGTTCGATGCTTTCGCGTGTTATACTCAGACACGAGAAAGCAAGTCGATCCATTTATAATTTCCATTGTGCGTAAATTGTTTCTACATATCGTTTTTCAATGTACGATTGAACCAGCCGCATTACCAGCCGTTCAAATGCCTTCATTATGGAATATGTTGAATAATTATACATATTGTGTTTTTTCAAGAGTTCTTGCACATTTGCGTTGTAAAATTCTTTTCCCATATCGGTTTGCAAATTTTTCGGACATCTTCCGTCGACTCGAATTATCTTTGCGATCGCTGTAGTCATCTCATTTCCATTCTTAGTTTTCAGAGGTACAGCCTATGCGTACTTACAACACATCGATAACGGTGAGAATGTAGTGATAACCTTTGTTGAATTGTGTGAGAACACATCTCGACCACATTAGTCTGTCACAGGTCATCATATCCGTAAATTATGACACATCTGCGTGGAAAATTTTTTTTCGCCGGAACTTGCAGTTCTTCACTTTTCGAGGCTTTTCGTCTCAAACATGTTACGTCATGTTATGATTATTGTTGTATAATGCGTATAAAATTATTGCTGTATATTGATTATTGCTATATATTGCTGTATAATGCGATAAAATATCACAAAATACAGTCTGTTAAATAAGAACGTGATGCTCATTATGTTCAATAAGAACGTGATACTCATTATTCTACAAAGAGTGACCGTAGCGATATCTTCCTGAACTCGTTTGAAGCTTTATTTCGTGCTCTTTTGCGCAATATATCCTACCAGCACATTGTGTAGTTTACGTCAGCGAATTTATTATTTTTACAATGAGTGCCAAATTCTTGAAGCGGTACGAGGCAGTGTTTTTAGTGAATGGAATGGCCGACAATGTCCCCAGATGCTAATCCCATTGAAAATGTGTGATCGTACATGAAAATGAAACTCAAAGGAAAGCCAGTGTACACGGTGGAGCAGCTGTCATTTCAAATTAAGAAGATATGGCGATCTTTGCCAAAGAAATATGCAGATAACCTCGTCGAAAGTATAGAAAAAAGATGTCATGCAATAATCAGTAATGGAGGTGATTGGACAAAATACTAGGGTAGGTAATTGCGCAATAGCTAATAATGTGTACTTAAAAAAAAAAAATAAAAAACTGTCTAAATGTTTATAGTTTTTTGATTATGGCAGACACTTTCTTATTGAACAGACTGTACTTACGCAAACGTTTTTCATAGATATTTCGATGTCAACTAAAATGACTGTGTATCCCGTTTCAATTTATAATAAAGTCAGCTTCACGAAACTCTTCGATAATAGATAATATTTCGTTATCGTGGGCGTTGTGACCTGCCTGACGCGAGGCCTCAATCAGAGACACTAGCTCGTTAGGATCGTCCCAATGAACATAATTAATTTTATTGTCATTTAGGGTCATGGTGCGTGGTATTATACCTGTTCCGACTCTTTTACCTGACTTGTTGTTTAGATTTCTGGCGCGTGGTATATCCGTTCCAACCTGTATCTTACCCGATAGTGCTATTATATTTTTATATTTGTATCCTTTGTTAATCCAATATTGGATTATCTGTATTATAACTGTGTCTATCGCACGTCTTTGTCTATCACTACGAATTCATATTTTTGTTGCCAACAGCAACGACACAGTTCGCAGAAATTCTCATAAGACATGTCGGTGTTTACATGATCATTGTATACATGTTTCAGATTGGTACCGTTCTGTTTGAACAAGATCAACAGATTTACATTATGGCGTATAAGATGCTTCGGTATCTTTACGTACGTCTGACACAGATAGAAGCAGTTGATGTCCGCGTGTCGCAAAGTACTCTCTGATCACATCTTGCTTGTCGCATGCCACGTCATCGAAGACAAAAATGGAATTTTGAAGCTCATTCAATGGTACTACATTTTTATTGGAAAATTTAAAATAATCCATTTTTTTAATCGGTGTTAATAAATTCTCCAAGTATCGATATTTTAGCTTGTAACGACTTCGAGTACACATACACGTTCTCAAAAGGTATGCCATATGGACTTTCCAACAAATTTATCAATTTGTTTTGCTGCAGTTTGATGGACCACAGATAGAAATCGGCAGCATGTTTCCATGTTTGCGTATTTCTTTTTTAGTCTGTATTTTATTGTCGACATTAGTCACTTTGATCGTCTGCGATTGTCGCACCAACTTCATATCTTTTCCCTTCACTGATATAAATTGAAAAAACGATATCGAGAGCGAATATATTTATAGTAGCGCGCAAAGCGAAACCGCTCAGTATTCAAAATGTTCTTTATCGTGTCGGACAACTGTGATGTACATAATTTAATCAAAGAATTAGAATATATATCAAAAATTATTTTGCTACTAGAGTTTAAGAATTACAACAGATCAACTGTGGGACAGATTATCCGAGCATATAAAGGCTAATTTAGAGGTTCAGCAATCGTCGGTACTTGAAGCGTTATAATTTGTCTTGCTAATTTGTTCGATCGCATATTAATGATCCAACGCCGTTTATAAGAAATTGTAGCAAATATCAACAACAACAACAACAATAACAAAAGGCTGCGATTTTTTTAAATTACGCGATAAATGCACTTCCGATCGAGTTGCATATTCCCGGATATCAATTTTGTGGTCCAGATACGCATTTAGAAAAGCGATTGATTAGAAGCGATCGAGGCATTAATCCGTTGGACGCGGCGTGTCGCGAACACAGCATGGTTTATTCGTGGAGCAAAGATCTCGAAACGACACGTAGCTGACAAAATATTGCTGAGGAGGAAATGAATTACCGTGAAAGATTCGACTTTTGGAGAGAAAGCTGCTGCCACGGCTGTTTGGGCGACTATGAAAGTCAAAATGAAAATTGATATAGGCTTGAAAACGAAGAAGAAGAAAAACCAACGAAAAAACAAATATTACCGGTAATAAAACGTAGTGATATTTTACTTATTCTACTGCTGTTAGGAGTCTTCGGCTTATTAGTCAGCGACGCGACAGGAGTCGCAAAAGCTATAAATGATAATAAAGCCGCGTAACGTCAGTTGGAAAAACTGAAATATCATAGCCGCGTCATGGAAGGTCATGGAGTTTATCTCATTCCGTACAAGCGTGGACGAGGAGTCACAGCGGAAAAAATAAAAAAGATTTAAAAAAATGTTAAACGAGAATAATCACACAACTACATATCACACCGAGAACGAACGCAACATACTTTTCACGCACCGAATAAACATACGCCGATAGCACTCGCCGAAAATTCTCACGACACGAAAAAAGCTCACGCTTTACTGAGAGTAAAAGAGCACCGAACTTCACCAAATCGCAAGTAGACTTCGTCCATTGCAATGTTCTACACTAACAGTCGGCACAACACAATTTTACTCGTGAATACAGCTCCGCGGCTTACCCACACGTAATTCCACGCATCAAAGTCGCGAAGATCTCTCGGCGCTTACTTCCGTGCCGCACTCGTAATATATGATGCGATGGTTTCCGATTCGTAATCTCCAGGAGACTCGTATTTGTGACTCGAATTTATCTCTGGTAGCTCCTTGCAATTGTGTTTGGGAATCTTACACATTTTGCGCCGGCCGTATTCTATACACCAAAATGTGCCGCTTGTGGCGGACTTTACACCCAAATTGGCGTGCTGACAACAGAACGCGAGGGTGACTCTATGCCACGTTGGTTACGACTTTACAGAGTAAAAGCAATTTCACAGATTAGCGTTACATTGTCCGGAATTCGGAATTTCTCTTTTTTCAAGTTTTTGCCAGAATGTCTAGACGGCTTGCTAGTTCGCAACGGAAGACAACGAGCAGGTCGATATGCAATCAATTCGTTAGCCTCTTCATGGGGATACGCAGTCGCATTACGCATTGTCGCGATTAATTAACGAGCTTGCGGTCCTTTACACAAGATCAAAGGTTTGTTCGCATTGTATGCTGTAACATGCTCTAAATAGCACAGTTCCTATTATAGCGTTTATTCATTCTAATGCACTCGTTGAAGTGAGTAGAAGCTATAGCAGGAGTGCATTGAAGCATGCTGGCGCATACGACGCGAACAAATCTCAAGTATACGAGGGTTGTTTGAAAAGTTCTGAGCCTTAACATAAAGATATTTGTCAAAACTATGGCACTACAATCGTACATGTTTTGCAAGATACCTACCTGTGAAAATTGTATTTTGAATGCTCAGTTGCTATTTGAGAGTTATTTGTGCCAGTCGATGTCAGTGTTTTTGTTTGATGAAAATTTGTGTCTTCTGAACCTAACTTTGAGCCTAGGAAATAGCAAAAAGTCATTGGGAATCAGATCTGGTGAATACGGTGGATAATTAATTAATTCGAATCGCAATTCATAAATTTTTATTATCGATCGTCGATATTCAATTTTTTCCATTTTTACAAAAACACTGATATTGACTGGCACAAATGACTGTCAAACAATAACTGAGCGTCCACAATGGCTACAATTTTCACAGGTATCTTTCAAAGCATATACGATTGTAGTACCAGAATGGTTTTAACGAGTAATGCCATCTTCAAGTTGAGAGAACTCAAAACTTTTCAAACAACTCTCGTACAGGACGGAGTCTTGTAGTGCGCTTCGCGGCTCCGTTTTCTGGTTGGCCTTCTTTTAGTGGCCGCTTCCGATCTGGCCTGCTCTGATGTCATGTCGAGCCTTTCCGCCGCTTCCGGCAGCTCGTCATCCGCGGATTAGCTTCTTTTCGCGTCGAGGATCCTCTTGTGCACGCCATTTGTCCCTTGCATTTTCCTGGTCTTAGGCACCAACAGGTCCTTTAGTAGCAGTGGCCGTTGCTTCCTTTAAGTTGCCGGAAGCATCCGCCGACTTCGCACTCCACGTCTCCGGCCCACGACAACTCCTAGAATTTCGAATTTCTTTCACTCCTCGCCACTGGTTGCCTCCTCTCTCGCTGCCTCTTTACTCTCAAAATTTTATACCAAATAAAACGCTAGGGATAATTAGTAACTCATTCGCAATTTTCGCACGCGGCCTCTAGGAGATTTCACTCGCTCGCAATTTCCAACTCGGGGCGTATGCGAATTCGCACTTTAATGACGAAGGGTCGCTGCAACGCCGCAGCAAAACTGCAACATCACAATACATAGAATAACTCCAGCAAATACGTAGCTCTGGGATTTAGCGTCGTAGAAGTCAGAAAAAATAGAAGGAGGAGGAGGGGGAGGTAATTTTCCCGCAACTGTTATGTTACATGCCTGTATGTTACAATATATTAATACTGTGTTATGATTTTAATTTCTTACTGCTAATATTAATGAAATTATTGTGAGTTAAATCGATTTGTCACTGTAATAGGTAGTATAGGTAGGTATATAAATCATATGAATCATAAATTATACGAGGATTATCCGGAAAATAAGGATACAAGATTTTTTAAAAATACAAATATGCATATATTTTAATGAAACTTACAGGGATTATAGTATAGGTACGAGGGTAAGTCAATAAGTTCTTAGAAAATCTGTCAGAGGGCACTCCCAGTGTCATGTCACATTACTTTTTTGATACGTAACATCTTTCAGCTGATTACTGTCAAATTTTGAGAGGAATTCATCGCGTAGTTTCATTTCTGTAGACGATTAAAGCGAACAATCTTTGTATTTTTTGCAAAATGGAAAAAAACGAATTTCGTGCAGTGATCAAACATCTACGTATGAAAGGTTTAACGTAGAAAGAAATCAAAGCCGAGTTGGATAATGTTCATAACACATCTGCACCAGCATTTGCGACTGTATACAATTGGGTGAATGAATTTAAATGTGGCCGTGATTACATCCACATGTAATCATCTCGTTCGGGATGTCCAGTTGAGGCTGCTACGCCAGAAATCATCGATAAAGTCCACGATATGGTTTTGACTGATCGACGAGTGAAAGTGCGTGAGCTTGTTGAGGCTACAGGCATATCATATGGCACAGTGATTTCAATTTTGCATGAACAATTGAGGATGAAAAAGCTATCGGCAAGATGGGCGTTTGTTCACTGTGGACCATAAGCGCGATCGTGTGATTTCAAAACAATGTTTGGAGATGTTTCAACGTAATCCAGATGAATTTCTGCGTCAATTCATTACTGTGGACGAAACGATCTATTACTTCACACCCGAGACGAAGGAACAGTCAAAACAATGGACCGAGTGAACCAGCTTCGAAGAAGGCGAAGACCGTGAAGTCGGCCGGAAAGCCGTGATGACCACAGTTTTTTGGGATGCACGCGGTATAATTCATATCGATTATCTTCCTTCGAAGCAAACGATCAATAGCGATTACTACGCAGCCTTATTGGACCGTTTCAACAACATTTGAAAGAAAAAATGTCCCCATTTGGGACGAAGAAGAAAGTGCTCTTCCATCAAGACAATATACGGGTTCACATGTACCCGATGGCCAAATTCAACGAATTTCACTACGAATTGCTTCCCCATTCAGCATATATTCGCCAGATTTAGCTCTTTACGACTATTTCCTGTTTCAAATCCTGAAGAAATAATTCGGAGGAAAGAAATTCACCACCAGAGAGCAGCTTATCACCGAAACAGAGGCTTATTTTGAAGGATTGGAAAAATCATATTATTCAGACGACTTAAAAAAGTTGGAAAATCGTTGGATTAAGTGTATCGAGCTGAAAGGAGACTATGTTGAGAAATAAAAATGAATCGATCAAAAAAAATGTGTTTTACTATGTGTTTTTCTAACAACTTATTGACTTGCCTTCGTATTACATTATTTTTCCACATAATTACCATTTACTTCATTTTGTCAATCGTGGGATGAGTTTTTTTATTCCTGTTTCATAGAGGTCTCCCGCCACCTCTTTTAGTCAGTTCTGCATTTCGATTTTCACTTCGTCTTCATCGCCAAATTGTTTTCTCAGATTTCTTTCGATTTAGTAAAGAGATGATAGTTGCTAGATGCGAGATCGGAACTGTGAGAGGGATTTAAAACATTCCAACCAAATGAATTCAACTCTTGCACAAGCGATGTGCGGACAAGCATTGTCATGAAGGAGACAGACTCCCTTCGTCAGCATCTCACGGCGTTTGTTTTATATGATTCTGCGAAGTTTCTTGAGGGTCTCACAGTATCTTGCAGCGTTGATTGTTTTACCTTTCTGCAAAAATTCGACGAGCAGAACTCCTTTTCTGTCCCAGAAAACCGCCATGATTTTTTGAGCTGATTGTTGAGTTTTGAATTTTTTTGCTGAAGAAGAATGGGTATGGCGTCACTGCATTGATTGTCGTTTGCTTTCTGGAGTATAATAAAACCTGGGTAAACCCGGGCGCTCATGTCCTTTGCATTCAAGTAGCATATTACAGCACGCACTTCGACGAAATAAGGGCGCTCATCTTAAACCTTCACCACAACGAGAGTTGAGAAGCTCCTGACGTCCGGCACCACTCGTTTGCTTCAGCTGGCTCCCCACTTCCTACTACCAACTTCAAAAAACACATTTCCCTGCGAGAGCTACGCGCCTTGTAACCTTACTTTCCGGATAATCCTCGTAATATACATAAGATGATTACTGTAGGGCGTGTAAAAGACTTAGTTATTTCATGATACATATAGTGTAGAGGAATAGTAAAACATATTATATAGCAAAACATATTATATAGCAAGTGCTTTGCTTTTGTATTCTTAGTTTGTTGTCTTATATATTCCATCTGTTTGGGATATACGGCATTTTTAGCGGGCGGGATTTATGCCCAAAGCATACCAAGTGCACAGATTGAACACCAAATGCAATAAACGCATTACATGAAATATGTACCTCATGTAATAATATTATACTTCTAATATACGTATGTAGGAAGATTGTAATTTTTATATCTATTATTCCATATGCATATTTATCACTCTTACTCCTTAATATAATAAAACTTTGTAAACTTTGTATTTTATATGTCATTGTGTCATTTAAAATTTTATTCATAAGTATTATTTGTAAATTTTTCATAAGCCGTACACATCCCCCTTTCCTATAAGTAGCTGCATATCCTATCCCTAGATGAAATATACCCTAACAGCACAAAGTTAAGTTTAAGTCGAACAGCATAAAGTCGACTTTGAGTCGACTATAGTTTCTAGACATCTGAAAAATGGACGTCCGTAAGTCGACTTTAGACGACTTGGAGATACCTCTAACACATACAATGCCTCAATTTAAAGACGACTGTAAGCCAACTTTAAGTCAACTATTCTAGGCTGTGATCCGATTCATGCCCACAACACTCATGAACAACATTCATCCTTGTTTAACTATAGTTAAACAACAAGGACGAAATGATTTCACATTTAAGCTTTGTGAACGTAAATCTAGACGTCCTAAAGTCGATATTGGAAGGATGTCTGTACAAAGTCGACTTACAGTCGATTCTAAAGGCCTGACTTATCAAAATCAATTTACAGTCGATATATCGACGTTTGTGCTATTACAGTAAAAATGTAAGGGTTTCAGAAAGTTCTTTTCTTAATATGAAAAATTAATATTTGTGATTTTTAATATTTTTTTCATAGTAGTAGACAGTATAAAGTTTATTAATATAATTCGTTTACATTAAAAAATATAAATAGTAAATAATACTTAATAAATTAAGTTTTTGTTAGGTGCGCTGTATATACCAGAGTTAGCCTAATAAATGTAATACTTGAAATCTAAATTTGACCATAATTGGTTGTCTTACATTATAGTTTAATTAAACAAATTGTTCTCCAAAAAAGGATTACGTGTCTCAGTAATAATTGATGTTTGTTAAAGAAAATAAATAATTGTTATCGCTATTCTCCTCTATCATTATTGATGTGATCAAATACTGTAAAATATCACGCTATGATGAGAGCAGGTGTTGTTGTTAAAAATACATCTCTACTCAGCTTACAATGTTAATAAAGTTTTTCTGAGGCTCTCTCCTTTCGAGTAAAGATTAAATGAACATGTAATTAATTGATCCAAAGACAAGAATATTGCGGCAATGACGATTGATACTTAAGGGTAGGAGGAGAGAATTGGTAGTAGTGTGGATGTAAGAAGATAGAGAAGATTTTCATAGTTGCATTCATTGCGCTGTCCAAGTTTTCTAAGTAATTAAAACTACTTAATACAATTTCACCTAACTTTCTAATATCGTAACAAGAAATCAGTTTTAAATTGCTTCTCTAGGAAGAAGGGAAAAGGAAGGACACAATTACAGCATACTCTCTCTCTCTCTCTCTCTCTCTCTCTCTCTCTCTCGTGGCAATTTTTAATTGTCACAATAAATTTTTCTGCCTATTATGTTATATTTATTGTAATTTAATTTAATTTTTTATTGCGCTTTTCTCTTGAAAATTTTATAAATGTAAATAAGAAATTATCTTTGACAAAATTTGGATCATGAAATAAGTAGGATAAAAAAAATTTTATTAGCTCTTTTTACAATGTTATATTATTTATTATTGTGTTAAGATTAGTTAATTAAGACTTTAAAAATCATCATTTAATAAATTAAAACGTTTTTTGTCATGCTTTTCTCATTAATGTCTAAGTAGATAATAAAAAGTTACAAAAAATTTTTTTTCTTCATTAAATGCTGATGTATATAATAGAAATAACACTAAACACAGTTAGCATTAAAATTAACTTTATTAATTTAACGATTCTTGTGAAGAAGATCTTGATTGAATTATTACTGAAGCTCGCATAAACGTCTCTAAATATACTCGAAAGATAATACCAGAAGTTTATTGGTGAATCTCAGATTGATGATCTTACACGTAAATACAAAATAAACATTGTAAAAAAATTTTTTCTTGGAAAAGTTAGACTGGTATTGGATAAGTCGGTAAAATGTCGGTGCATGAGTGTCTGGAATTATTTTTGAATATGCAGAAATGTTTTCATTTGTTTGAGATTAGAAAGGATCATTATATACGACGATATTCCGTTTAAGATTATTGTATGCTGCAGTAGTTTAAGATATGATTTAAGATATCGAGGATCATGGTTAGAACGGATTAAGACATTGATTTTGAAAGGAATCTGTAAGTTTTTATTGTTGTACTCTCTAGTTAAAGTGAAACAAATATATATTTATTTTATTTCAATTTATTGCATCATGTGCAGTTCAGAGAGCAGCAATAAAAAAATAGATCTTATAGGTGCAGTGATGTCAGATTTCGGCTTGTGCTACCACTTGGTAATGCGTAGTGGAGGAAGAATGGAGGTAGTGTTGATAGCTATGAGCCCACATACTCAGCTATAACTATAGCTATCTATTCCCATTTTTCTCCCATAACGCGCTATTAAACGGTAGCGCAAGCCGGAATTTAGCAAGATGTTATGAAATACCCAGATAGTACATAAACGTCCTATAGACGTCCAATGTACGCTCGATTTTGATCGTTCGAACATTCATAAATTTCAAAGTTTAAAAAAATGCTACATTCCATTAATGAAGCTTTTTTAATGAGATTTAAGAATGACCAATAACTGAGTTAGAATGATTTCTAAAGAGCGTTTAAGGTGGCGAAAGCGGTGAAAATTTTAATAGTTTAATGGGGGATTTGTCGAATAGAAACACATTACTACGTGAAAGTGCTTTATTCCTTTCGAAGATCGTTCATCGCAGACAATGGCGTCGGGAATGCCACTCTTATTTATCGCGTAATATGTGTGCACGCGTGCACGAACTCACGCGTGCGCGATCACGCTCGCGCTCGCGCGCGTGCACGCGTATGCGTATATATATTTATATATGTATATATATATATACACATATATATACCTGATGTTTTTATATTTATATAAATATACATACCCTCTAATAAGCAATCCTAATTATTGAGTAAAGTACCGTCTGATATTAAAAAATACGCGCATGTATATGTACATATACAATTACAACACACGCCAGGACGGCAGGAATCCTGGTCCAGCGAGACCTTAATAATGCTTTTTTAGAACGAAGGTCAAAATGTACAGTATATATATTTTACATACTTATATCATTTCAGCAATAACAATTTTATTGTACGTAGATTTGCAAAAATTAAATAAATTATGACAGTGGTACATCGCGTATTGGACGGAAG
>NW_011627320.1:86866-110272 GCF_000204515.1 Acromyrmex echinatior | reverse complement strand
CTCTCTCTCTCTCTCTCTCTCTCTCTCTCTCTCTTTCTATCATTCGTCTACTGACTTACTCACTCACTCTTATGTTGGCTTATGTTGTCTTACTTCTTTTATTTTTTATTTATTTTTTTGTTTAGTTTTGTATTGCCAAATTGCTTTTTTTTCTTTTCATTTCTTATTTGTGTATGCTCTTTACTATTATTTCTTCCTATCACATCTCTCAGATTCTCTATTGCATTCTCTCTTTCTCTCTCTCTCTCTCTCTCTCTCTCTCTCTCCCGATTTCTTCCATTCATTCATTCATTCTTATTCTGCGTTTCTTTTCATCTTCTGCAAAAAGCAGTCCAGTTCACATAATGGACAGAGATAAATATTTCTATTGTAAAAATATTCATTGAAAAAGAGATGGAAAGGAGAAAAGGAGGAGAGAGCGGGTTATGATGATTGGGAGGTAGAAAACAGAGTATTGGCTTATAAAAACTATTCCTTTTAAGCATGTCCAATAATATTAGAAATAATATCACGTCTCTTTTTCTCCATTTGATCTTCCTATGTTAATTCTCTCGTGATAATATCGATTTCTTATATAATTCTTCTTTTCTCTCTTGCAGCATTTTTTCGTGCTTTTTTATATTACAATAATTAACATCGTTACATACATACTTATACACTAACGATATGATTACGCTCCAAACCAGCAGAGCGTTCATTGATGAAGAAGTGAGAACAATAAGTTTTAAGTTTCTTTTGCACGCATTTTCTCTTGCTGATTCGCATATACTTTATAATTTTTTCTGTTTTGGAGGGAAGGTATCTCCCATAAACACACACACACACACACACACACACACACACACACACACACACACACTCTCTCTCTCTCTTTCTCTCTCTCTCTCTCCCCCCCTCCCCTCTTTCTCTTTCTCTCTCTCACTGATATGCCAATTTATTTATAAATTGTTATAAATTATTTGTGAGCGTTTTTTCGTGGCGTGTACAAATGGGCTTAGAATAGCAAATATTAAGATTCTGCCAGTTACATATAATAGATATTTCTTAATTATCGATATTATATTGCCATCTTTAGAAATAACAAAAGCCAGTATTTTCTATCAATTGAATTTCTAAATCATCATTATATTATGACTAGTAATAAAAACAGTAAACATGTATATTTTTGTATACTATCGATTATTTTGTCATTTCTAAAGTTGGAAAAGATCAATATTTAAAAAATATCTTAATTATGGGTATAGTCTACTCTCTTAATGCTACAAGTGCTTCGAAGCATTTGATTAACCAATTAAAAGAAAAAATTTTACTAATTGATCAACCAACAAATGCTTTAAAGCATTTGTAAAATTAAGTGAACCGTAGCTTATGTTGTCATTTCTATGGACTCAGGATCATTCGTGATCCTTTTAGTGTTTTGCAACTATTAGCAAGGTGCCGCATGAATATTTTCTTCTTTCTATGCCGATCTCACACAAATTACAAATATTTTAAATTCTATCACAATTAATTTAAAGCTGAATTTCAATTGATTCTATCGTAATATAATTATAACTAGGTTGAATTATTGCATTCAATTAGCTGATTTGACTGTATATATTCTACAATTTCTCCAACACAACTCCACAGAAAGTTCACAAGGTACTTGACGATTTAAATCTAATTTGATCGCTATTTGAGCAAATAATGAACAAAGATAAATTTTCTTATGTAAAATTTTTACACGCAAATGCAACAATGTCATTAATATAAAAAGAAAATTATAAAATGTTAATTTGTGATTCGTGTGAAATCGATTTTTTTCTTGCATGCAGTTGGAAAATTTTCAGCGCGGCTAAGCGCTTATTTGATTTCGTATCAGCAATGGCTTAGCATCAGACTATCTCTAATTAATAATAATTAATTGGCAGCAAAGAACTCTTCAGTTATGCGAATTGGAGAGTCTCTAATTAACCGTTTGAGTGCGAGAGAATCTTTAATATAATAAAAAATATATATCTATATATTATGTATCTCTCTAAGTTTTTTAGAGTGAAATCTCACTCTAAAGGGTGAAAATTAAGCTTGAAAAAGAATAGCTCAATTTTTAATCTTTAAAAGTGAGATTTCACTCTTTAGAGTGAACTTTCAATCTAAAAGTTTTAGAGAGTACTCTCTTTTAACATTAATTGCAGCTATCATACAGATTTTGAAGAATTTAATTAAATCGACAGGATCTAACATAAATTATATAAATACAAGAGAATTCAATTTGAAACTGAATGTTGTAAAAATGTCAAAAGTTAAACTGTTGAAATAATCAATATATAATCAATAAGTGATAAATTTAAATCATTGATGGAAAAATTCGGATTTCTGATAAAAAACAGAATTTTATATATATATATACAAAAGTATTGAAAATCATGATTGAAGATATACTTTAGCAGTCAAACGGTTAAATCGCGCAAGTGGCACTTATAGTTATTACAAAATTAATAAAATCGAATAGTTTTCTTTCATTTGTTTATCTTGTGATATAAATTGTGAAAACAATCGATCTTAAATCAACGAATTATTGAACAAAATTACAAATTGAAGTTAGAGAGAATTTTTTATATGTTGCATAAGAAATAATTAAAAAGATAATACAATAAGAAATATAACGAGTAATCTTTCATTCTAATATTTATCCTTTCAGAATTTTCCTCTCACATTTATCTCATTTTCCTCTCCTCCTTTTTCGCAAATCACAATAATTCGATTTACAAGAATACTTTGGAGTATTGTAATTATCTGTACCAGATCTTTCGAGAATACCTCCATAAACTTGTATGCTTTTTAAACTGTTTAAAGCGAGAAAAGACTTAATTATTTAATTAATTAGAATGCATGTAGACTTATTCTCGCAAGACTTATGTTTAATTTGTTAGAATCTTCAAATCATCTAAGCGATTTCTGAAGTTCTCGCGAATACATTCGAATGCAATATTCACATACATCCTAATGATTGCTAATGAACAGTTGACCAATCAGTTGGCTAATACGGGTGGAGCGCATAATTTTTAACCCTTTATAATACTTTCCATATAAATTATAATTTGAGAAATTTATATGTTTGTAACAATCTAAGTTTTTTATATTATATAACTCGGATTAAGCCTTAAAAATTATTATTTATCTATTACATAAATATAAATGTTACTAGTTAAATAAAAATTTCAAAAAGTAATTTTTATCACTTGTATAACAAATAAGTTAGCATTAATCACTAAACAATGTATATTTAGATCATATTAGGTATAAAATTAGATCATATTAAGTTTACAATCTATAAAGGGTTAGACATTAAACAGGTTCTAACACAAATAAGGAATGTTACAGTATATAGAGCATTATATCAACATTTAATAAAGTATCTGAAACATTAACAAACGGACTATATAAACACTACAAGGCTGCCCTTAGTACACAGCTAGTGAATAAGGATCATTTCGTTCCAATGTATGGATTTGACTAATAAATCGATTTTTATCGCACTTATTTCCAAATACTGTACATCCATACAGTCCTTATCAACATTTCGTGATTTCATAAACATAATTGTGAAATTGCAATAATGCACCCGTGTATCAATTTATAACAAAATGTAATTTTCATACTTTTTCTTTTATATATAAAAGAAATTTTAATTTTTATTATCTTTCAAAACCTTTTTTTCTTTAATTATCTTTCTCTTGTAATTTATTTAAATTTCTTTTTTTAAACTAACTTTTCTCATTCTTATTTTCATTTTCTCACGAGTATTCCTTGGTGTTGGGGTATTATTAGATATGCTTGACATGATATTCAATAAGCACGCATGATTTTCTTCAATGCATGTTTATAGCTTTTGTAAAAACTCTTTCTCAGTCCCTTCAAATTCTGTCTCTTTCATTCTTTTCAGTTTATAGTTTTACTGATGATCTTTCATCAATAAATTATTAACGTGACGGCAATTTTAATTTGCGCGAACAGATATAATTTCATATCGTTAATTTCTCTCTCAATTATTTATACACTTTATGTAGAACGTGAAAAAAATCACATCACACATTCAAAACTTGATGTAGAAAAACAAAAAAGAAAAAAACACAGAAAGTATTTTGTACAAATACATTATTAAATTATAAAGGTTTTGAGCGTAAGATGGCAATACAAAATAACGCTTCATCCGTTATAAACTGCATGATTATTTTTTCAAAAAGAATTAATTATTAATAATTAGAAAAACTTTTTATTTATTTATTTCGTTTAATAGCTACGAATGTATTCGATATTGCGCGTAAATTTTCATAGCGTAATAAACATTTCATTTAGTGTAATAAATGTTCAACAAAAATAGCTTAGATCATCGTATAAATAAAATTAATATTAATCGTTGCCCTGAGTGCTTTGGTACCCGGCTAACGGAATTTGATTTCCGTCAGTTCTCAATCTATGATAAAAGATGCACGAATTGCGATAATGAATATGATGAATATAAAAAGAGGTAAAAAGAGGTAAAATTTAGAATTGATAACATCAAAGATTTAAATTATGCATACCAGATTTGAATAGACACTAAGGATTTGTAGATTTCTGTAAAGAAATCTGTAAAGAAACTTTGCAAATTTAAAAATCTATTATTTATCCAAATTTCTCTAACAATTCCGAAGAATTTATCGAATTATCTATAAGAAAAAAGATCTATAACAAAAAGATCTCTTCTTAATTATACAAATTCATTATCGAATATCGTGCGTTGTGCCATTTTATTGTATCTTCCTTTTTTTTCCTTTAATTGTATAATTTCGCTAAAATTGGCAAATAATTATGCTGCATTTTTCCTTTTCCATCTTTTATTTAATGGAACGCAACTCGTTGCGCAATATAGAAATAGTGCTTTTATAAAACATTGCCGCAGGAAAACGTAGGACAGTCGTCTTCCAACAGCATCCGCGAGCTTGTTAGAAAAATTAGCAGCTTTTTTTGCTTTTCTTTTTAATCATATTAATCGTAATAATTATTACGTAGGATCATTGTGTGTATGTATATGTGTGTGTGTCGCAAGCGAAAAATAGATTATAGGTATTGTACGTATATGCTGTTTTTTCTCATTTCGTATGCTTAGATTTTTTATATAGTTTATATTTTTTAATTTTTCTTTCACATTCTTTTCTTGTTTACTTTTCTTTGCTTTTCTTACGTTTTTTCCTTTTTCTCTTTTCACTATTTTCTTCTATTGTCTTTTTCTTTCTTTCTTTTTTTCTTTCTCTTTCATTTATTCATAGTTTTTATTTAATTCTGAATAAGGCGATGGACTTAACTTCTCTTAGCGCTTATAAACTTAATAAATTTTTTGTTTGTGAAAACGTGCCAGGTGGTTCTTAGCATAACTCGGGGCAACTCGGCAGGATATTTGTGAGCTAGTACCGTTATAAGAGTATATAGCATCTTTTTTTCTGATTTATAATTATACACCACTAAATGTATTCTGTAATTCGCTTATTACTCATTGTTTCTCCTTCTCTTTCTTTCTTTGATAAAACACGTACAAACAGAGATACGGAATCATTTATAATAATAATGTACATTCAACGTATCGCGAAGAAAACGTGGCGCGCGTTCGTGACACACACACTTATTGATTATTATTAACATATTCTTATTAATTTTTATTATTCATTACTTGTTATTACTATTTTTAATTATTACTTAATTTTTCTTAATAATTAATTTATTAATAACATGAATGTTTAATGCCGATTTTTCAGTTTTTCTTTGCCTTCTTTTCTGTCTCTTCCATAATTGCTATTTCGATGCATTACTAAGTTCTCTCTCTTTCTCACGTGCGCACGCGCGCGCGCACGCGCCCACACATACACGCACACACACACACACACACACACACACACTCTCTCTCTCTCTCTCTCTCTCTCTCTCCCTCCCTCTCTTTCTCTCTCTCTAATTCACACCAATTTTCACAATTTTTCATTTATCTTTTCCTATTTTTCGGAAAAGTTTTGAAAGTGATTGTATGAAGTTGACACGATAATTATATGTCTTTTCCCCGTTAAATTACATTAGTATAAGCTTCACACAGCCAAAAAATGAAAAGCACTTAAAACAGTGCTCAACACTATATAAACGAGTTCTTGATCAATAATTAATTGATTTAATTAATTCACAAAACGGATTCTGCTCAACTATAATGGCAGGGATGGCCGCTATCGTATGCAGCCTTCGCGTTACAAATTCTTTATATATTTTTGTTTTTTAGATTTAGCCTACTAAATAGCTTATTCGCAAGTCATTCTTGGATGTCATTGTGTGTATGCATATTGCGTATGTATAGGTATAATAACATTAGTACTTTACTTTCCGCAAACGAATTATTTAATTACTTCTTTTCTCTTCATAAAGTCGAGTGTGACATGTTTTCTTTTTCCCTGCGATTTATCTGCCCCGTGTTTTCTCCTGGCATCTGTTACATATATATATATATATTTCAGTATATATGTATGTATATATATATATATATATATATATATTTATTTATTTCTTTTTATATCACACATGTACATGATATATAGGGTATTTCGTTAAATTTGAGAACCAGTAACAGATACTTATTCCACGATGAATTTGGAAACTTTTTTTTTGAAGATGTTTTAGCGAAAATGAATCTTGAACAGAAAAAATTTAATACAATACTGAGCAAATTTATTCAAACTTGATTATAAAAACTGTAGTGATTTAAAAAAATTTTTGAATAAATCCAACTGTACACATATTCATCGAAGAATATAATTTTGCTACTAATTTTCGCGCTTTACGATTTGCCCTGTATATGATATATCTACATGCATTTACACATAATACTCATCGCGGCATAAATCAATCGTCGAAAACGTTATCCGTGAGATAACAAACATTCGCTTTAGTTCTTATACTACATTGTTTTTCAGCGTCTTTAATACGTTTGACTCATAATACCTAAATATATCACTTGAAAGCGATCGTCTCGATCTACGAGCGCTCGCACTTGCTTCTTATTTTTCATTTTCAACTCTTCAATTTTTTTAATATATTCTCCTTTTATGTTCTTCTTTTTACATGAGCAGCATACGAGCATCTTTCACGCCATAATATTCTTATCCTTTTTAAATGCGCAAGGATTTATGACAATTGATCCTACCTTTCGCATATCGATCTTATGTCATACAATCTGCATTCGTTATTATTTTTATGTGATATCATATGATTAATTTTAGCAATTTATTGCTATTTTAGTTCGATAGTATTGATCGCGTAAGATCGAGCAAGGAAGGATCGATCGTGACAATCCAAAAAGGGCCCAGAAAGGACGGGGATGCTCGAGAGTGATGCCGGCACTCTAATCTTTTAATTTATTTGCTTTATCTTCATGGAATAATAATATCCGTAATATCTTGCCCAACCTGATATATGTGTTATTTTATTATTACTATTAGTACTATTAGTTAATCTTTTTGTTACTCAAGAATTCGACGGTGCGCCGATTATCTCCTCTTCGCTTCTCTTTCTCGTATTTAATTAATTAATAGCGACGAATCATTTCATTCTAGAGCGACAGCGGAATATAATTTTAGCTTCGTAGCGAGACTAGTTCTTTTCTTTTTTTAATTTTTATCTAGTTATTTCGGAATGCATCTTCGACTCGCATAATTCATTACCAATAATAATTTTTTTCTTCCTCTCACTCATTCTCATGCACGCAATACATTTTTTCTTTCTTTTGCTTCTTTGTATTTACGCATTCATTCATGCTTTTTGTCCTTTTTCTCTTTTTCTATCTTTTTCTTGGATCATTGGTGAAGGAGACGCTTTTTGATAATTAATCGCTTCGTCAATTCTTACAAAACTATGAAAAAGATTATTAAAAAAATATTCCGCCCTCTTCCTCCGAAACAGAATATAAGTAACTCAATTTTATAAAAATATCGGCGACTACTTCCACTCACTCATTCTGTGCTATTTGAAAAAGTTAAAGCCATTTTCATGCTCACAGTGCACAAAAAGAAAGTTACGCTGTCGCGACATATCTTCTTAGTTTTCTTTCTTTTTTCTTTGTTTGAATAATTAAAATATATGATATAATGGAAATTCAATAGGTTTTCAAGGATTCGCTTCAATATGACGATTTTT
Organism: Acromyrmex echinatior; assembly: GCF_000204515.1. The sequence goes on along the minus strand of NW_011627320.1, from coordinate 102,085 downwards.
AAATTTAAAGACCTAAAACAATTTCAAAATTACTAACTAAATCCAATTCTAATATCTCCATATAATTTCTTGATGAATAGATAATTTTGTTTAAAAATTTTTAGAACAGTACAATGTTGTCTTATATTTTAATAAAATTTAAGAATCTAATTTGTTTAAGGATTTAATTTATTAAAGAATGAATCAAATAAAGGATATATATTAAAGATTATGTAATTGTTATTTAAAACTAATTTCTGAGCAACTTTAATAAGAAATTTTTGAAATGTGAAAAATCAGATAAGAAACCTATTCATCTTTGAAAACTCGTCATAAAATGACTCCATCCTTTGCGTTTATTTTTAGGCGACGAAAGTCTGCCGATGAAAATTAAACAGAATAATAATGTATCTGGCATTTTATAATATTTTCTCTATCTGACAACTTTTTGTATTTTTTCAATCATACTATTTACAATCGTTTTGACTTGACGGAGCCTACTTGAAATTTTGATACGAATATAATTCCGACGCAGCAACAACGATGATGTAGTTCGCCATCTAACTGCTATCTTCATGTACTCTAATGACTACTGGCTGCCTAACGAAATTGTTTCTTGTTACCTAAATATTTCACCGTAGCATGTTTTTTTGTTTGATAGCAATAGCAGCAGTAGTTGTAATAGTAGTAGTAATTAGTAGTTAATAATAGTAAGTAGTAGTGGTAAGTAATAGTAGTAGTAATAATAATAGTAATGGTTGCAGTAGTGATAGTAAGAATAATAGTAGTAGTAATAAATTTATCGTTTCGAAACATTTTTTCACTTTCTTATCATTTGCTCTCACGCATTTTCTTTCTCTTACTCTTTTTTCTTCGTCTCTTTTTTTTCTTGATTTTAGCCTTTAACTAGGCTGATAGTTTGATGTACAATTTTTTTACATTTTGTTTTTTTATTACTTCTATGTCTTTTCTCGGACTAAATCAGCGAGGCGAAAAATTTGAGTATTGAAAGCGTGTAACGTAAATCTTCGTGTAATTATTGTATAAGTAATGTTATTTTATTTCTCTCTCTCTCTCTCTCATACACACACGCGCGCGCGCGCGCGCGCACGCACACACACACACACACACACACACATACATACACACAGCCACACACACGCATATACCACACACGCGCCGCACACACGCACACGCGCGCGCGCGCACACACACACACACACACACACACAAAATATACGCGCGCGCCCACGCACGTACGCACATACACATACACACACACACACATACGTGCGTGCACGCATATCTGTTCTCTATCTTTCTATCTCTTTTGCAATCTCTATCATACTGAGGACTAAAATTTCGTTATCAACATTGTGTCTATTAAAAGACGAGATCAGTCATCTGTTAAATCCACTTCTAAAATTACCTAATAAAAATGAATTAATTATTATTTTTCTTTTGAAGTGGTTACTTGCTTCGTCGCTTTCCACGTAATTGATTGCTTGCTTGAAATGGCTGATACACAATGAAATATAAGAACAACCAATATAACTTGGTATCAGCAAACATTGAAAAATACTTTAAATAACTAATGAACAATCAATATATGTCCATAATCAATGCAATTCTTGTATTCCTTTCTCACCAGTGCAACTATTCAGCTCTAAGAAACAGAGAACATTAATAATATCTGATTTTTTTAATCACATTTATTTTCTAATTAAATACCTTTTCTAATTATTTTATTAATTTTCATATTGTGAAAGACTGATGATTATGATAGATCGAAATTGTTCCATTCGACAGCAACTATTTTTTCGTGTGTGTTACTACGAATAAAGAAAACTATTTTATTCTTTAAGTTATTGGCTAGCTCTTTAATTCCTGCTTCTATATTTTATTCGATCTCTTCATTATGTATCAGCCTTAAATTACATGCCTTGCATCTTCCTATTCTAAATAAAAATAGTAAACTTCTCCAATATCAAATCAAGTATAATGATTTAAATAAAATTTTTCCTCGACAAAATTTTAATTAACTTCCACTATTAACTTTTCATGACAATCAATGAAAAGTGTAATTAATATAGTAAAAAAATACTATATATTAATTACACTTTTACTGAAAAAATTTATGTGAGCGGTAATTTATTTTATGTTTCTTTTTTTTTTAAATCGAATTGAAAATTGATAACTTTGAGAAATGGAACAATGACTTTGCATTTTTTTTTTACAGATTTCTTTCTCGTGTTCTTGAACTCTATGCGAGCGAAGATACGTCCCATGTGTCGATTTTGGAATTTAGATCGAATCAGCATATCGAAGATCGATCGAATCGAGTCAGTTTGACTCCATAGAATGTACTTGGGATTACTCTTTGACGCGATGTAAATCAAGAGATGTGAAATGGCAGTTTTGGCAATTCTGCAACGTACTTTCATCGTACGAAAAAAGACGAACAGAATTTGAAAATGCTCCGTGTGATTGGATGCGAGGATCGATTGGCATGCCAATTCGTTCTCCACAGGCAATAGCTTATCTCAATATCACATTTCTTCCTTTTCCTTTTTGAATGAATTATATTGTTGTTTAACTTATAACTTGAAATTATATATTAGCTTCTTTTTTTTTGTCATCAAACTAACACATAATGTAATAATGTTTTTTCGAACAAATTAGAAATCACTTTTACAAAAAATTATTAATTCGGTAAAAAATTTACTCAAAAAAAGAAAAGGAAAACTATAAGAGCAATATAAGTTTTTTCTTAACATTTCACAAGTTTCTATTCTTTATTATCAAAGAGATACTCTTGTTTAATTAAAAATATTTTCATAAAGAAATCACTTAGTGATTCTTTTATCTTTGAGCTTTAATCAAGAACATAATGTATGCAAATTATTAACAGACGTGTTTCAAATTTGTGCATGATAATTATCATCATTATTTTGCTTCTGCAAGCAATCATCCACGATTTTCAGGAAATCGTTATCGATCATATCGAAGACAGAAATATCAAATTGCATATTTGAGAGATTGAAATTATGATTTGGGCATAAAATTCGTGCGCCACTGGCAGACATCTTCGGTTTTTATTTATTTTTTTTTTGGACGTTTCTTATCATTACAATTGCTCATATATACCATCTTTATTCATATTCGATCTATTGTATAATATCTCGGAATTCGCTATTCAGACGAATATTTTCACCCCCGTCACTTAATACTGATACGTAATTTCTTTTTATTTAGATATATCTAAGCGTAAAGATAATTTTGAATAAGCGAATAGCTATTTCTTACATATGTTAAGAATTTTAAACGTAACCATAACATAAAATTATTGTAATTTCAATATCAATGAATTATTTTCGTGAAAAATGTAATCTATATAGCAATTTCTACATATTTTATAATTTTAAGTAGCGGGGGTGTAATTCAGAATTGCTAAAGTAATTTTTCACATTTTTTTTGGGATATCATAAAAATTATTTGTATCATCGTTTCTGCAAATATCCGATTATGGTCATTAATAATCAATAATTTGAAATTGAAATCTATTTTTCGTTTTTTAAAAAATAATTCAACTTTATCAACCAATCGTTGACATTATCATTTTATCAGCATTTAAATATGTTACATGTGCAAGTGCATGAATGTAATAAGGCAAAAAAATAAATCCTATTGTCGAATAACATATCATACAATTGATTAGAAAATCAGCTTTCTCAGTGTCCTTTGTTTAAAAAAAAAAACAAAGGAACAGAACAGTCTACGCCGTACACACACTCCATCTTTTTCTCTTTTTCTCATTCCCTTTTGTCTCTCTCTCTCTCTCTCTTTCTCTCTCTTTCTCTTTATCTCTGTAGTCATCATCATTCAGTTCTATATTCTTAATGCATCTTTTACAAGCTTTCTTGTCGCTTTCCCTTTTTCATCTCCGCAAGCAGCATTTTCTAAACGTTTTCGCATTTGTGATAATCATGAAACGTACTTTGTTAACTTACCCTCACTCTATATGTACGGTAATCAATTAATTTATATTAATAATAATTAATATAGTATTATCTGGTACAATCCCCATTTGTTGCTTCCGTTTCACCGGCTCCCCCTTCTTTATTTCATCTGTTTGGTATTTTGAAAGGCGGAGGAGCCCGTAAAGACGGGGGGACACTCGACAGCGCTTATACGAAAACGCCAAGATGTTTCTTTGGTATCATTTGTTACATCTTTATTTTTTTTTTGTTTTGAACACTGGAGTCGGTGGTGTCGGGGGTTGGGCCGCACGCGTGCACGCTCGCACGCGGACGAGGAATATCCCGTCCCCTTCGTTCGCACGTGGGTCCTTACGCGGGGCGCAAGCTCGTTGAGAAGGTGGGAAAGGTGATGATGTGTCGGAAACGGGTTAGATTCATCCCCATCTCTAGCTCTTCACACACCCTTGAATCCACCTCACTCTCTTCTGTTTTTCTAACGTCTCAGATGGAAAAAGCTGCCAGATCGGCTCTCCGAAGGATCATAATCCTGGATCCTTCGCGTATTTTTTGACCTGAGACGCCCCTCGCAATGATGGACCTGGACAGGCTAGCGAGTGATGCCAGCCGCTTACGACTATGATGACGGGTGAAGGAGGCCTACGTCAGGCACCGCAGGGAAATGCAGATGCATCCCTTTGACAATTGGCTCAATAACGGCCACCACGCTGCCACCGTCTCCTTCACTATAATCGATCCGAGATAAGAAATAAAAGTATCTGTTGCAATACCGATATCGATATAAATATCGCGTGGATATTATATTAAATTTACAATGCATACCTAGTAGTCAGACGTCAGTCTCGATACTCATGCAAGCTGGATTGATATTATTATTGTGGCGAGGGTTGCAATTTGACTTCTTTGTAATCTCCTGATGAGAGAATAAGGTGCCTTCTTCTAATTCCATCATATCCGACGAAGATTCTGACATCGAGATCTTCTTCATACCTGAAAGGTACATGCACGTATTCCCTAAAAATTTCCATTCACTTTTTATCTCTATTTGAATATTGATCTATTCTCAACAATTCTTAAAATGACAATGTACAATACATTTAGTAAGTTACAAGACTGATTCAATATGACAATATTTTCAAACAAATTTATTTTATTTATAATTCAATAATCATTTTTCTGACATATCTATAAATACGTGTTTGCGTAATATTTTGAAGTTAGAATATCTATAAATAGTGTTTGCGTAATATTTTGAAATTACAATAGTATAAAAATTACTTGACAAAATCACCTTGATAGGGATAAGTAATGTTAAAAAAAAGATTTCGAGTGTCAAAAAACCGATTTCTAAAAACATTTTCTATAATTGAGAATATCTTGAAAAAATCGAGGTTAATTAATTAATCCAAAAATTTTTTAAACAGTTTAATTCATCTCATTAATGCCTATTTCCATCAATGTAGATTCTAAAACTTATGTAGTTCTAAAACTTACTCTTCGTCTGTTTCTAATCTTTAGAACTAGAAAAAGACGAAGAATAAGTTGAACCGAGATTAAAGTTAATCTACATTGGTGGAAATGAGCATAAGATGAGACCAACTGCTTTCTAAAGCTCCGGATATACTAAAGTAGCGCTTTTCTTTGATCTGAGTCGAAATGCCGCCAATCTTCCTATTGGCTATTTCGACCGCCATTTCGATCTAGTCTGTAGTCCAATAAGCACTTAGTATTATTAGTATAGAATATGGTTAGTAAGTAAAAATGGAAGACCTTTGCGCTACTTTGGTATATAGAGTTTTACGCTTTCAAGAGTAATCAAGAAAATCAATTGTTTCTTTTTTTACATTTTTTAAAGTAATAATTTAAGATTCATCGAGAGAAAATTAAGTTTAAAAAGAATCCAAAAACACTGGCTACTTGATCAATTTTTCACAAAAAAAAGCACTCAAATATTGATTTCTTGCCCATCCCTACCTTGAATTCTCGTCACTAATTTACTTTTTTTATTGGATGCACTCAGAATGACAATCGTTCACTGAGCGTTTAATAAGCGGTTGTCCTTCTGAATGCATCCGTTATAAAAAAACAACCTTTTTTAAATAATTTTTGATCAGTACGATAGAAACTTAAAAATAATAAATTTGTATATTCTAAGATAATAGGACATACCTAAGGTGCCAGGAAGATACGGACAACTAGTAACATGATTGAAATTCTGTGATTGCATCTCCTCCTGGTCAGTCTCACGATGATAAAAGTAGTTGAAATTGGAGACAATTACGGGAACGGGTAGAGCAATCGTCAAAACACCGGCGATTGCACACAACGAGCCCACAATTTTTCCCCAAACCCCGACGGGCCTGCAACAAAATGGAGAGAAATATCTTATCAAATATCATGCGTATAGTGCGGTGTGTTAAGCTCGATCTACAACCAATCTGATGCGTCAATTTTAAAATTGACATATTAGATTGACTATCGCAACAAACTTGCGACTTGCGACTCGCGTTCTGCGTGCTTTGTAGATCGGGCTTTAATGCAGCTTGGGATTATGATCACAAAATTTGGCTTGGTGCTAGGTGTGGTGTTTCTATCTTTGTGTGAGTCTGCCGTGTTTAGTGTGACGCTACTTATACGGTACTGGTGGCAGTAGTTACATGACAATCCGCGTGCATTGGCAGAATGTTAAATGAAGTAGGCATATGCTGTAAAAAATATTGCGTATCAATTATATCTATTATATATATATTCAAACAATTCACTTGTATGCACATTTCACCTATTAATAAAATTGTATTACAAAGGATCATCTCTTTTACAATAGTAATATTTTGACATGTAATATTTTGACAGTTTACACCTTCAATTTTGCATTCTGCCAACGTCATACGATCCCATTTTCGACCGTATACAAACATAGCATGATGCATTTAGTATAAGCGAGCAGCCTAGACTAGACTAAAAAACTAATGTAAGGACTCGTCAAAATGATCTCTTCATAATGTATTACAATTCCTTAGAAAAAGAATATTATGTTATTAGTCCACTGAAAATAATGCGCTAACTGATATTATTTTATATTCCATGAAACTCGATCTGCATAGCACGCAGAACGCAGGTCATAAGTTGCAACCGGCGTTCTGCGTGCTATGTAGATCGAGCTTTAGAATTTATACATTGACTCTGATCAGTCAATTTATTTGGCTACATTTGACCAATAAAGTCAGAACAATTCGATATATACCAATGATGCACATGAGTACAGAATGGCACTTGACTGAATCGATTCTTTGAGTTTTTAAAGAAGAGCAAAACAATCGAGTATCTTCTCTTTCGCTGACGTTCGCAAAATGTTCCAGAACAATGACTCGTTGTGTATCGAAGAAGCATGAAAAATTATGGTATCTTTATTGGAACAGAATAAAAATAGCTCAATACTTCGAAATCATTTGAATGTTTAATACATATTGCAAAAACTGTGTTAATCAATTATTCTGTTCAATATTTCACGTACCTACATATAGCATATATTCTACAGAATTAAGAGTTAAACGATACGATTAATTTCTGTTGATGATTGATTAGACAAATTCATGATTCTTGTTAGTTAATTGAATTTTTCATTAATATTTGATATAACAAATTCATGAAGATACAAAACAATTCGCCAGCATCTATACAACATTAACAGTAAAATCAGGGTTGGCAAGTAACGCGTTATTTGTAACGTCATTTATCGTTACTTTTTTCGGTAATGAATGACGTTACGAGTTCTTCTGAGTAACGTTCATGTAACGCAATTATATTTTTGGAGTAGCGATAATGATTTCACTAGTTATTTTTATCGTTATTTCATTTCTAATTACGTAAAAGTTTAGTCGTAACTATAGCCCTATAAAACAGAGATGAAACATTAACAACCTGATTAGCTGTCTAAATCTTGCGATTACGACGCCTTTTTTTCATTGTATTCACAGTTCACACGTATAGACTAACTCTCTATGTATAGCATATAGAGATCGGACGTGAGATTTTACGCTAATAAACATCCTTGTGGAAAGAAGATTATATGATACAATCTTTACAGTATAATTTCTTAAAATAAAATTTTTTCTGTTTTATATCTCAAAATTAAATATATGTATTATATATAATGCAGATTACGAACAATACTATTTTTTTATTATAATATTATTTTACTCTTAGAGTATTCACGATAAATCATTCGTGTTTCTTTTCTTCGAAATACTGCACCTGGCTAAATAATTCTTTTTATCTTTAATTCCTTCTTTTTAAATATATAATTACATAAATATTTTTTAAAGATGTTAAAATATACAATAGGAATCTATTCATAATTTTTGTATTTAGAAATTAACTCACACACAAACGACTCATTATGCATAGTAAAAGAAAATTATATATGTATTAAGAGTTAAACGTTATAATTTAAAGTTATAATTTAAAGATATCTTATTAAAAGTAATAAATTTATTTAAATAAATTAATTTAAGTATAAAAATAAATTTATTTAAGTATAAAAATTACAAAAAATGCAATATATATTATGTGATATGACAGTATCTATTTCATTCATGAAAATAACGCATAATGTTTACTATAGGCATATATTTTTTTAGCTTTATTCCTCTATCAAAAAATAGAATTTTGAATCTTTTTTACATTTACCGCAAAATCTGCATATAATATTCAATTAGAGTCAAGAAAAAAAGTAATGAAAAAGTAATGACTCGTTATATTTTGAGTAATGGTAACGAGTTACTTTTGCAAATCAATAACTATAATGGGAACGAGTTATTTTTTTTTTAGGAAAAAGAACGATAACAGTAACGATTTATTTTTGAGGTAACGTTGCCAACCCTGTAATAAATAATTAAAGTAGATATTATATTAGTTCCAAAAAAGAGATTTTACTCATAAGATGTTATGTATTATACTAGGGATCTTCATAATGTATGATCTTCATTAATATGATTATATTAATGAAAATGGCATAGTCACGTGAAAAAATGAGGTTGAGCAAGAAAATAACATTTAAAATATAACGATATAAAGGTGATAGAATGATTATTGTAATGATAATAGTTCTGACAATCGCATGCTGGGCAATCGTCAAACAAGAATACATGCATTAAATTTTTTTTGTAAACAAAATTTTGTAAAATTAGAAAATTCAGAAAACTTTTATTTCATAAGCACACCAAAGAAGAATCAAATTACCGAAAAGAAATTGAATAAAATGCGAATGAATTTGAATAAAAGCAAAAGTATGGATAATTAAAAATTATTTTTGTAAATAATTAAGTTAAAAAAAGTATGACTTGATCAATTCACTGGTCGGAGATCACACGATCGCAAATGATAATCTTTTTCTGTTCGTCGATCAAATGATATACAGAGATGTAATGTAGAGACACATTCATCATTTCGACATATCGAGGTAATGTAATTTCTTTCTATTTCACTTAGAAATCTACCTAATTGTAAGCGAAGATTAAAGAAACGAAGTTAGAATTTATACATCTATTAGGGTTTGTTTGAAGAATCACAGTCGACTCGTTTTTGCTCAGCAGATCTTCCCTGATGACATACTCCGCTATTCCAAAAACTTTCACGGTGATAAATAGTATCATGCGTGAGCCATGCGGGTTGATGTTATTCTGCGATCACTTAATAGGCAAACAACATTCGCTTTTGCTCAAAATAGATCACGCCATTGCGCATTGATTGCGTTATCAAATCACTTGAAATAAAATAAATAAAAAAGAAGATCGCGCGTGGTCATTGCATGTCTTGATATTTTTTTATGTTAATAACGAAATTAATCAGTAAGAATTAATTTGTTGTAAATTTATTGTAATATTAATATATAAATTTTTTCCGTGCATTATTTCATTATTATTCATTATTTCTTTTTTTTTATAGAACAAACAATTTCATTTTTTTTATTAATTTGTAAGATAAATCTATACATACATATTTCAAGACGAAATCTATTATTTATTAATCGTTGATACTCAGCGTTATGGTTCTACTGGACAACTAGATGACAACTGACAATATACAATGGAAAAATATCATAGTCTTACAAACAATATTGGTCATTTATAGCGCGAGTTCAAACCGCGTCACGGAGGTTATCGGAAGTAGAATAGCTGCGGCTGCCTGGATACCTCGCGGTCGCGCGCATTTCGCGGGTGTGCATCGATCGATACGCAAAAGCACCGACGAGATACTACATATTAAAGACCGTCAACCCTGAAAAAATTTTCGTCCTTACAAAAAGGGCCTCAAAAACCCAAAGATAATTGAAGAACGCTGACATTATCGACGATTGATATAAATTTCCGATTATTAACATAATAAATATAACTAATACATTATTAAATTGATTTTTTATTATATAAATGAGCATCATAAATAGGTAGAAACTTATAATGCTATAATATCTTATATATTGTCACAAAATTACAATTTTTTCTATTGTTTTTTTTTCTATTGTCATCATTTCTATTGATAATCAAACTTACGATAATATTAAAATCACAGTTTTAAATGAAAATATTATTGAGTTCAAAACATATGTATGCGTCTCTACGAAACTAATAAAACTCATAAAATTAAACTATATTGTCAATTTCTTTTACTCTTAATTACTTTAATTTCAACATAAATTCCTGTAAGAATGTTGGTCTTCAATATTATTTCGTCGATGACAAGAATGTAACAATATGGTAATTTCAAATCTCTGCATTTTTCGCTCCGGAACAATTCCAAAGTGTCTGAGGATACTTATTGATTTACGAAGAGCAATTACTCGAAAGACCTTCTAGGTCGTATTACATCAAAAATTCTTTTCAAGAGAGGAAAATCGAGAATTACCAAAATACCAAAGATGATTTCATTCAATTATTAAAGAATGAAAATAACAAAATTAATTAAAACTTTATCTCTCTTTTAAATCTAAAAATAATATTTAATACAATTTTATTTATCGAATACAGCAGATATTTTAAAATTTTAAAATGTATAACTTAAATAAATTTTATTATGATTTTAACATCAAATAAGATATCGAGAATATTTTTCTCGATATCTATACGATATAATTCTTAAAAATCACGTTTGAGCAAATGGCGAAATGTATAATGCGCAAGAGAAATAATGGGCATCGTCAAAATCTTTATGAGCGTCGAAATTGATGTTGCTGATGTGATTTGAGCTACACTAATTTTATACATTCATACGTTTGCGCGAAGTGCCGAGAAAGCTACTACATAATAGCTCTAGAAAATTCACGGATGTATATAGTATGTTTTAATGAGAGATGCGATTTATAATGAATTTAGAATAAATTAATTATTAAGAAAAGTTTGATTCTTTTGCAATATAAGAAAACGTAAATAGCCAAAAACAAAAATATTATGAAATGAATGAAATGGAATACGAAATGTAATATATTTATTAAAATATTATGGAAACATATAATTGCATATAGGTTGCATAATTAGAAAATGACGTGATAAGTAGCAGTTTTTATTCGCGATATTTGAAGTCTTCTGATTATGATTGAGCAATGTAATAATATGAATTTCATCAGAAAGTGCTTCTATTAAATTTAATAAGAATAATGCTTATGAAATATGATAAAAAAATTTATAAAAAGACCTAGAATATATCAAAGATTCTAGTAAGAGGCTTTGAATTTTAATGTAAAGATGTAAAACATAAAAGAAATATTAGTTTTATAATTAATAAGTGCGTCAATAAAAGATCAAAAGAAATTGGAAAAGTTTATCAGTTTTATTCAGTTCAATAAAAAAAAAATTGATATTTATATGTAAAAGCTTTAATCATTATCCTGAAATATTCCATATAAATAACTTAACCATATCATATAATGGTATTATGTACAATTATATGGCATGATTAAGTTGTATGGAATTATATATTTATATGGAATTATAACGGTATTATTATAAACCATTATATAATATAATCAAATTAGAGATGGATTCTCAATTAAATTTATATTTTGCGTACATTTTCATGAACACATAATTAGATTAATTAAAATTTTTATGCAAAATTATTTTTCTGTATACAACAAAAAAACTCTTACTTATCAAAATTTCGCGTTAAATATGTATTGTCCATCATTACAAATTTCAAACAAACAAGAAAATACATGACTAACGTAGAATAATCAAAGCGTGCTTCGAAAAACGCGTGCCAATCAAAAGAAAAGGTAAAAAGGAAAAAATGATTGCGCCAACAATCTTGACTAATCTGAGTTATAGAATACAATTTAATAATTATTGCGTAATATTAATAATATTCACATTGCGTACCGACTATTGTATATTTATTTGATTTATTAATTTATTTAAAGAGTTTATGATTCTCCAAATAATCTTATTATTTATATCTTTATTAAACTTTTAGTCAGTGTTGGTGCAATCTCAAAAAATGTTGAGTGACCAAAAAAGTCGAGGAACTGCGTGTGTTTGTTAGATATCTCTCTCTCTCTCTCTCTCTCTCTCTCTCTCTCTCTCTCTCTCTCTCTCTCTCTCTCTCGCTCTCTCGCTCTCTCTCTCTCTCTCTCTCGCTCTCTTTCTCCCCCTCCCATCCTTTAATTCTTTTTCTCTCTGATCTTCTTTTCCCTCCTTTTCTCATTTTCTTCCTTCTCCCTAAATTTCTCTTTCTCGCTTTGATGTGCCCTTTCTTACTCTCTCACTCTTTTTTCCTTCTTCATCTCTCTTTCTTCTTTCTTTCTCTTTTTCCTTTTTCCAATTTTTTCCTCGTTTTAATTTTTTCCCCGTCCTTTCTCTCTTATTTTTTTCCCCTTCCTCCCTCCCACTTCTATTTCCTGCCTCACTCTCTCTCTCTCTCTCTCTCTCTCTCTCTCTCTCTCTCCTTCCTCTCAACGACCTAAACGGTCATCGTTTTTTTGCGGGCATTAACTAAAGTCTTAAATGAAAGTGAGTACATCATACGTCATGTCACCATAGCCCACGGTCGTCATCGTGACAACGGCCCACCAGAACGCGTCCGGAATGGACTTGAAGTATGAATTCTCGGAGCCGGCCTCCGCGAAGTATACCGCCGACGAGAATAGCACCACACCTGCAATGCAAGGAAGAAAACACCGGTTCAGTGGGTTTAACGCCCCCGGTGGCTCTGTACCTCATGTCGCCGTAGCCCACGGTCGTCATTGTGACCACCGCCCACCAAAACGCGTCCGGTATCGATTTGAAGAAGCTGTCCTGCGTGCCGGCCTCCGCGAAGTAGACTGTCGACGAGAACAGCACCACACCTGCAACGCACACAAGAGGAAGGCACGTGTCAGGACGGTATACGTCATCGTCCACGCGCGTCGTATACATCGGTCTCGCGGACGCGAGGATCCGACTACTGAGATCGTCCGATCTGTTCGTCTTCCTGATCGCACCTGGAATTGTCCATGTGACATACGTGTATCCCAGGATTAAATAGAATTATTTATGATCCAGGTAAATCGGTTGATCGCACCTGGACTGTCCACATGATGTACGTTGTAAGTACATGGCTCAGTTATTAGAATCATCCAATCTAGATGATTTCATGATCACACCTGAAACACTTGGACCTAGAATGTCCATATTCTAGAACTAGAATCAACTGATTGCCTTTCAATCAATTTCTAATTTATTTTCAATTAAAAATGTGTCAAATGATTTTTTTGAGAATCTACTCGTCTGTCGATAGCAAAGAAAACATTATTAGAAATCTTGTACAATTTTATTATCTTTTTATATATTAATATAGTGACACATTCAATAACAAGAAGCTTTTCCCTGAAACACTGAAGCATTGGATGTGTGTGTGTGTGTGTGTGTGTGTGTGTGTGTGGTTGGTGTGTGTGTGTGTGGTGTGTGTGCGTGCGCGCGCGCATGTATGCAATCTTATTTTTTAAAAAGGCTAATATTGTTAGAGAGAAGATTAACTTGTATAATAGAATCTCGTTTGTAAAATGTAATATTTTAACAGATTACATTTATATCTGTATAGCTGTAAAACAGTAATATTTTTTTATAAGCTAAGTAAAAATTTAGAAAAAGATTGAACCAAAGATAGTTAAATTTCATCAGGATTTCTGAAAGTATTATTTTACTATACTGCATAATATCTCTCAATTTTCATTTATTATTATTCAATTTATGAATTTTAAATAAGTCTTATTATGTAAATATATATAGTTTTATTATGTAAATATATCAGTATAACCAATCAATTATAAGAAATTAATCTAAAAAACTAAAAAATAATTATAATATCGTAATTATAGTACCAAATAAAAATTTTATAAAAGTGTGTGTGTGTTGTGTGTGTGTGTGTGTGTGTGTGTGTGAGACCTTTGAAAGTTTTCAAATTGTAAACGAACGATGTTATAAATCTCATTTACTCATTTCTTTTGACTATAATGAGCATTCGTTCAGAAACGATTACAAAGAATCAAAAGTTCCGAAACAATAATATAATAGCAAAAGCTTGATCACATTCCGATTTTCATAAAATACAATTTTATTTTATTTTTTTTAATATTTTCTCTTTTTCCTTCTCTTCTCTTTTCTTCTCTTCTCTTTCCTTTTACTTCTTTTCTTTCTCCCTCCTTTCCTCTTCTTTCTCTTTTTTATTCTTCCTAAATTTTTCGTACTTAACTTAATTAATCTTTTTATTAACTGTGTAAGTTTTACATATGATGTATAATAATGCAATTTAAATGTTATTAAAATTGTATTCCATGCGCATATATAATAAAATTTTCTTGATACATTTTTAATGAGTAATATAATTAATAAAGTTCAAAAAGACTCGTATCGCTTTAATATATCTGTAAATTGAATTCAGAAAAATTTATAATATAATATCATATATTAGAAATACAAGATCTTATTTGTAGATTTTGTAAGTTTAATTTATATAAAAAATATTAAAATTTTAATTTTTATTCTTATTACTATATATATATATATATATGTGTACACACACACATATATATATATATATACACACATACACCTATATCTTCAAAAGACAAATACTTGCGACACGCATTTATGCCGTAATATGCAACATTTATATGCAACATGATATATTGGATATATTACTTGGATTGAAAAGCAAACGTAACATTTTTATATATGCATTAAAGACAATTTCAAATCGACAACTCTCGCTT